>JALIGW010000024.1:8275099-8390942 GCA_023053685.1 Diadophis punctatus similis | reverse complement strand
AATGGGAAGACCATCTCTTCCTGCACTGAGAAAGCCATTAAAGCATCTCTGCGTCCCTTCTCTACTTTCCCATCTGCTGGGATGAACCTGGGGCCCTGACAGTTGCGCCCACACGTTCTTCGCAGGATGGAGAACTCTCATGGGAGCACAGGAGGCCAGTGTTCATTGTCTCTTCAAGAACACGTCCCTCAGACCTCATGTTAGCGGGTTATTGGACACCATTTTAGTCAGCTTTTCACTGGAATAAGTTGGAATAATAGAATACGGAATAATAGACCTTGGAGGGTCTTCTAGCCCAACCCCTGCCCAAGCAGAAACCCTATACCATTTCAGACACATGGTTGTCCAGTATCTTCTCAAAAGCCTCCAGTGATGGCGCACCACCAGGTTCTGGAGACAAGTTGTTCCACTGGTTAATTGTTCTCCCTGTCAGGAAATCTCTTAGTTCTAGGTTGCTTCTCTCCTTGATTAGTTTCCACCCATTGCTTCTTGTCCTGCCCTCAGGTGCTTTGGAGAATAGCTTGACTCCCTCTCCGTTGTGGCAACCCCTGAGATATTGGAACACTGCTATCATGTCTCCCCTAGTCCTTCTTTTCATTAAATTACACATATCCAATTCCTGCAACCATTCCTCATTCTTCAAGAACATGTCCCTTAGTGGGGTTGTTGGACATTATTTTCAGTGGGGTTTTCACTGGAATAAGTTACAGTAGGGTGCAGCCCGTTTCCTGCTCGTTGAATCTGAGTGGCACTTAAAACATGAGACACTAAGCAATTGTTCCTCTAGGACATCCTCCAGATAGCTCTGAGGGCTGCATATCCAAGATAGGAAGAGAGGCCTGGTTTTAGCCATTAGAGCATCAGTATGAGGAAGGGAGATTGAGGGGAAAGAGAATTAGCAATAGCACTTAGCAATAGCACTTAGATTTATATACCGCTTCATAGTGCTTTACAGCCCTCTCTAAGCCGTTTACAGAGTTCAGCATATTGGCCCCAACAATCTGGGTCCTCATTTTACCCACCTCGAAAGGATGGAAGGCTGAGTCAACCTTGAGCCGGTGAGATTTGAACAGCTGAACTGCTGAACTAGCAATAGCCTGCAGTGCTGCATTTAACCACTGCACCAACTTGGCTCTTAATTGACGTAGCTCTGGGGAATCACTGCTTAGCTCGTGTTTGATGCTTCCTGTTCATCTGCATCCCTGTTTTACTCAGAACAAACATGTCTACACAAGTGTGGCTGAATTCCCAATGCCTAGGTGGCCTGTGAATCTGCCTGGCACAGAAGCTAGACCAGGGGTGTCAAACTCAAGGCCCGTGCTTAGATCTGGCCCGCAGGGTGCTTAGATCTAGTCCACAGGGCCGCTCCGGAAACAGCAAATAACTGTTTTGCTAGCCCTCTGCCAGCGAAAACGGGGCGTGGGGTAGTCGCTCATGGCCCCCTCGGGCTCCGTTTCCGCTGGCAGAGGGCTATCAAAACAAACTAAAAACAAAACAAAAGGAGAAATGTTTCCCAGTTTGCATTTGAGCATGCAAGAAAGGACAGGAAAGGAGAAAGGGAAAGTGTCAGTCCGAAGCCATTTTAGTTGGGGTCTTTGGCCTGCCACACTTTATAATATTTTAATGTGCATTCTTTACTGTGGGAATTTGGCAGGGGGAATTGCATGAGGGCTGCCTGTATGTAGCCATAACAAATTCTTCTAAATAGTCAAGGTCATCCTTTGTCTTCGGACTCCTGCACCTGCACGGAAGGAGATGGGTGGATTCTTGCCAGGGTGGCAGTTGAAGATTGGTCAACGTGATGGACTTGGGGTCCATCACGTTGGGGGTCTGGGGACAAGGGCTTGAACTTTCAACTGGGTGGAGAAACTCCGGGGACTTCAGATTCGGGTTTCTCCCAGATGTGCCAACATGGCTCTGCTAATAAATTGGAACGTTGAGGAATGCTTTGCCTCGGACTCTGATTTAGTTTTGGATGCTATTTGGAACCCTGACACAAAGAGGAAAAACAAAGATAAAGATGGGAAGAGAGCAAGGAAGGAAAAATAAGGAAAGAGGGGAATGAAGAAGGAAGGAAGGAAGGAAGGAAGGAAGGAAGGAAGGAAGGAAGGAAGGAAGGAAGGAAGGAAGGAAGGAAGGAAGGAAGGAAGGAAGGGATATGAGAGGGAGGGAGGGTCTGAGGGAAGTCCTGCCTTAGCACTTGGCCACCACAGGTGACGCTGACACAAGTGATGTCGAGCTGGCCACGGCCACCCTGACCACACACACACACACACACCGAGGTCAAACACAACCCTGATGTGGCCATCAATGAAATCGAATTTGATACCCCTGAGCTAGACAATGTATGCTTTTAAGAGAGATTGAAATGAGAAGAACCTGGAAGTTCCAAACAAACATTTGGGGGGATCTAAGCCCTGCAAGCTACACGGTGGTGCTAGGGTTATGCTTTCCCCACGAGGGACACTCGGCATTTGTGATGACGCATGAGTTCTGCATGAGTTCCTGTCAAAGCTCCCTATTCCATCCTAACACTTAGAATGATCTGGGGCAGGACGTAGGTCCCCATCCTCTCCTCTCAGTCCTTCCCTTGCTTCCTTCTCCTGGCAGCTCTCTTGCTTCCTCACTTTCAACCCTCTTACTGTTCCTGGCTCCACTGGCTTCCAAGAGTTGATTTGTGCCAGATGTTCGCTTCCTGCTCCTAAGGAGCAGTGTGGCCTCTCCGTTCCTGTCCAGCTCGGGCACACCCACTCTCCTGGATCCAGGACAGCAGGAACTGTGTGCTCAGCTGTAGCCTGGGGTCAGCTTTGCAGCTGTGCTGGGAGGCTTGTACTCAAATTCTGCTGATGACCAACCTAGGCGTGGCCCAAAGTAAGCCTTTTGCATTTACTCGTATCTTGTTGACATTACCGTATTTTTCGGAGTATAAGATGCACCTTTTCCCCCCCTAAAAGAGGCTGAAATTTGGGTGCGTCTTATACTCCGAATGTAGCTTTTTCGAAGCTTTTTTTCCCAGTCCTAACGAGGTGCTAACAATCTTCCCGGCTTGCAGGCTTTTTCATTGCTACTCTCTCCGAAGAAGGTTTTTTCCAGCCCTAAGTCTTTACAGGCTTTTTTCATTGCTACTCCCTCCGAAGGAGGTTTTTTTTAAGCCCTAACCAGGGGATAAAATAATGTGCTAAAGCTGACCAGACTAAGGACGCTAGCCAGATGAATACCTGGTAGGTAGATTTTTTTTCACTATTTTCCTCCCCAAAAACTAAGGTGCGTCTTATACTTTGGTGCGTCTTATACTCAGAAAAATACGGTAATTGGTAAGGACTAGAAAACTGGCCTGGGGAGGTTCTTGGGGTGTGGATCAGTTAAGAGGCCTTCCCAGTGTTCCTTTTGGGACAGGAGTCCCCAATCCCTGGTCCGCGGACCGGCACCGGTTCGGGGCATGCCAGAAACCGGGCCGTGCAAACAAGCGAAGCCCTATCCGGGAGTGCAGGCAGTACATGAAACCACGACCCCTCTGGTCCACGGAAAAACCTCTCTCCGCGGAACCGGTCCCTGGTGCCCCAAAGGTTGGGGGGCACTGCTTTAGGACACTCCCCCCCCCAAAAGAAGCAGAGATTATTACAATCCTCATTTTCTACAAACAGATCTATCCCATTCAAATATGTTTTTTGCCCTTTATTCTAGACACCCTGGCTAAGGGATGGGCTGCTGGGGGTTCGCAGGGGTTCAGGAGAACCTCTGGCTAAGTTTCTGTGCAGTTTGGAGAAGCCCCAAATCCCACTCCTGGCTGGCCCCGCCCAGCCCACCCCGCCCAGCCCCACCCAGGAGTCCCCATGCAGCCCGTTTTGGATGCAGGTAAGTGCAGGACATGCGCGGAGGCTCAGGGAGGGCGAAAAGTGGGCCTACCGGAAGTTTGGGAAGGCCAGAAACAGGAATTCAGAGGGCCTCCGGAGCCTGGGGAGGCCGTTTTTGCCCTCCCGGAAGCTCAAGGAAACTCTCCAGAGCCTGGAGAGGGCAAAAATGCCGCCCCCACCTGCCGTGTTGCAGGAGGCCAACTAGGCCACGCCCACCATGGCCACGCCCACCCAGCAACCGGGCAGAGAACCCCTTGCAAAAAATTTTGAAGCCCACCCCTGCCCTGGCTCTGTTATTTGTGTCTTTCTTACGCTGTACGTTTTATTTCACTCCTGTCGACATAAGAGTCTGTCTTGAATAAAGGAGAATATAGCCATGGTTTCAATAAACAGGTGAGAATAACCCTGAGAGTTTCTTGACACTTGCAAATTAGATTGGCATCAGGATACGCCAGCAATGCCATGTTTCCACCACCTGCTGAAGAGCCACATCTGGCAGGAGTTGCAAGATTGATGTCCCTTGGCAAATGCTTCCTAGGTCTTTTTTTCTTTCTTTCGTGGGCTGGGACATATTTACATGCCAGCTGCGCAGTCTGTGGCTCTCCCTCCATCTCCCCAGGTCATTCCCACAGACTCTCACAGTAGCCAAGATTTTTTTCTAGGAGTCCTGAACAGAGCTGGGTTCCTCCCGGTTCGGACAGGTACGCCCGAACCGGTAGCAACCCGCTGGTGATGTCACAATGATGTCACAGAACCGGTTCGGTCGGTGCCGGTCTGTGGACGCCGCCATCTTTTTTGGGAATTTTTTTTGGGAAATTTTTTTTTTGGGGGGGGGGGGTCGGTTTTCTTCTGCGCATGTGCAGAAGCTGAGTTTCCAGCACTGCACATGCGTCGCCATCTTCTTTTCGGCTTTTTTGGGGGGGTTATTTTTTCCGGAACTGCGCATGCTGGCTATTCTAGTGGAGAGAAGGACGAGGGGAGACATGATAGCAGTGTTCCAATATCTCAGGGGTTGCCACAAAGAAGAGGGAGTCAAGCTATTCTCCAAAGCACCTGAAGGCAGGACAAGAAGCAATGGGTGGAAACTAAACAAGGAGAGAAGTAACTTAGAACTAAGGAGAAATTTCCTGACAGTTGGTACAATTAATCTGTGGAACAACTTGCCTCCAGAAGTTGTGGATGCTCCAACACTGGAAGTTTTTAAGAAGATGTTGGATAACCATTTGTCTGAAGTGGTGTAGGGTTTCCTGCCTAAGCAGGGGGTTGGACTAGAAGACCTCCAAGGTCCCTTCCAACTCTGTTCTGTTCCGTTGCGCCTCTGAGGTGAGCCAACGGCATCTCTCCCATCCTCCAACCTTCAGCCTAGATCTTCTCTGCTGTGGCTTCTCCCACCCCAGACCCCTTTCCCAGCAGCTGCACAGAAGCCCTGGATTACGTCCCCTGCCCCATCCGGGACCTCCTCCGCTTCATTAGAACCAAAGCTAAGCTTCCTCCCTTGCGGCCATCTGCGCCAGAAGCAGCCGGAGCACCCAATGGGACCCATTTCTCCAGAAAGCTTTGTAGTGGACAGGTCCACCTCTGTTGGTGGGAACGACAGCAGGCCAGCAGAGGTTAGATTAGATTAGATTAACAGAGTTGGAAGGGACCTTGGAGGTCATCTAGTCCAACCCCCCGCCCAAGCAGGAGACCGTACACACCATTTCTGACAGATGACAGCCCAGTCTCTTCTTGAAAGCCTCCAGCGATGAAGCTGCCACAACTTCCGAAGGCAACTTCCGTTCCATGGGTTGATTGTTCTCACTGTCAGATGTCAGGTGGGCACCAGATCCCCATTGTGGGCTCCTCAAAAGAGAAGGGCTCTCAAAGCAGCTCCTAACAACACTGTGGAAGCTGTTTGGGTTCATTCAACCCTGAGTTAGAGTGATGACAGGTGACATCAAGCAAACAGAGCAGACAAAGGAGACCGGGAGGAGGAGGAGGTGCTGGCAGCTGTTACCTTCTCCCAGGACATTGGCCTGGGATGTCAGCCCAAGTTTACCATCTCCCATCGCTTCTGTTCACTTTATTAAAAAGCTTGGGGAAAGAGAGTGACTGAGGAAAATCAATAGCTGTCTACAAAGAGTTGTAAAGCCATTCACAAAATCAAGACATTTAAGCAAGAGGGACAAGGATCAATCAATACGAGTTATTGGACATTTTTTTTAACGCTGCAGAAAACGGTGCACCTTTTTCCAAATGTGCCCATTTTCCTGTACACTTTAACCGACAGGGACATATTCACCTGCTCAATATACTGTGTGTGTGTGTGTGTGTGTGTGTGTGTGTGTGTGTGTGTGTGTGTGTGTGTGTGTGTGTGTGTTTAAATGTAAGGGATGCATTGGTGCATGCTTTCTTAGTCTGGAAACACAGAGCAAAAGTTTTCAAAACGTTTTTTGTTTTGTTTTGTTTTAATTCTCCCGGAAATGAACATTTGTCACTTCGTAGCCAAATGGGATGGAAGAAGACATTTTTCCCTGACCAGGGAGGAAAGCTCAGCATCTTTATTAAAAACACAATTCCAGACCAACTTTGGGGAGTGGGGGGGGGGGGGAATAAATAGAAAAGTTATTCCTTACTTGGTGTATTTAATAGATTGGCCATAATGTACATTTCACTTATAAACTGTTCTTCAAACAAGGCCAAAATTTGTTGAGACAGTTTCCCCACCCCATGCCATCACTCTGCTAAACAACTAATTCCCACAACACTGTCAAACTATTTACTGAGACTGTATTATTCTTTTCATCCTTCCTATTACCTATCTCCTTTTCTACTTATAACTATAACTTTGTTGCTTGTATCTTTACGGTTGATATTGTTTTATTTAGTTTCCTAGCACGATTTATGTTGATTCTATCACTAAGTGTTATCTTACGATTTATGATGAATGTCTTTTTATGACGACTATGATCATGAATTATCACTTATAGCTTTTATGTACACTAAGAGCTTATGCACTGAAGACAAATTCCTTGTGTCCAATCACACTTGGCCAAGAAAGAATTCTGTTCTATTCTATTCTATTCTATTCTATTCTATTCTATTCTATTCTATTCTATTCCATTCCATTCCATTCCATTCCATTCCATTATTCTATTCCATTCCATTCCATTCCATTCCATTCCATTATTCTATTCTATTCTATTCTATTCTATTCTATTCTATTCTATTCTATTCCATTCCATTCCATTATTCTATTCTTCCATTCCATTCCATTCCATTCCATTCCATTCCATTCCATTATTCTTCTATTCTATTCTATTCTATTCTATTCTATTCTATTCTATTCTATTCTATTCTATTCTATTTTCCATTCCATTCTATTCCACTATTCTATTCTATTCTATTCTATTCTATTCTATTCTATTCTATTCTATTCTATTCTATTCCATTCCATTCCATTCCATTCCATTCCATTCCATTCCACTATTCTATTCTATTCTATTCTATTCTATTCTATTCTATTCTATTCTATTCTATTCTATTCTATTCTATTCTATTCTATTTTCCATTCCATTCTATTCCACTATTCTATTCTATTCTATTCTATTCTATTCTATTCTATTCTATTCTATTCTATTCTATTCTATTCCATTCCATTCCATTCCATTCCATTCCATTATTCTATTCTATTCTATTCTATTCTATTCTATTCTATTCTATTTTCCATTCCATTCTATTCCACTATTCTATTCTATTCTATTCTATTCTATTCTATTCTATTCTATTCTATTCTATTCTATTCTATTCTATTCTATTCTATTCCATTCCATTCCATTCCATTCCATATTCTATTCTATTCTATTCTATTCTATTCTATTCTATTCTATTCTATTCTATTCTATTCTATTCTATTCACAAAGAATTCTTCTAAAAATGGTAGAGAGGTTCTCGAAGATTTTCTTGTTCTCTAAATTATTTCCCCGAAAGGAAGTTTGGCAGGGGAGGTTCAGCGTGGAGGGACTGTGCAAAGAGCTGGCCTTGCTCAGTTCTTCCTTCAGGCCTACAATTCCGTGAACTCGGGCCAGGCTTGACAATTAGAAATAATGAGACTGCCACTTCAGATAGCAGATGCTGAGAGGCAGGGAAGAAGGACCAAGAAAAAAAAAAAAAAAAAAAAACCAGAAGAGAGACATATGTGTGCAGGGCTGCTGCCCTCAGCTGCGCAGAAAGACGAGGGTTCACAAGTGTGATAGCCAGATTTAACTGTCAGCCAGATTAGCTTCTGCAAATGATCCAAAGAAAGAGAGAGAGATTTCTTAGACTTTTACTGCAGATTCTAGAAATGGGTTGGTCTGGCTCAAACTCTTTAGAAAGATCAGCAAAATTTAAGAAGGAGGTGGTTAGCAGAACACGTATTGTTGTGTTGTTCGATCTGCTGCACAGTTAAGGCTGGCCTGGATGGGTGGGCTTCTGCAGTCTCGGAAGTTCTCCACGGGGTAGGGTCAAAAAAGCCAAGATGGCGGTTGCAATGGCCCGCAAAACTTTCCTTCCTTCCTTCCTTCCTTCCTTCCTTCCTTCCTTCCTTCCTTCCTTCCTTCCCTTTCCTTCCTGTGCTTAGAATGCAGTATTAGAGGCTAATTCTGCCAACTGCCAGCACTGTGAAGCAGTATATAAGTCTAAATGCTCTTGCTATTAACACTTTCGAGGGAAGGAGAGAGTAAGCCAGTTCACACTCACAAAAGAGGATAATTTGCTTTCTTGTGGAGCTAGGGGAGTTGTTGCTTTCTTTCTTTCTTTTTTTTCCAAATCATGTTAAGCTATTTTAGGACGTCTCCAATTTCATGTGTTTCCCGAGCTCAAAATAGCAACAACTGTGCTGCCAATTCTCAGCCATCACGGTTCCTCTGGGTGTCTTTTTCTATCGAAAGTCGACTCTGGGAATCACGTGTGCCTCTGAAGACAAAGGCTGCCACCCACAGACTAAGGCAGGGGTGTCAAACTCAAGGCCCGGGGGGCGGATCCGGTCCAAGGGGTGCTTAGATCTGGCCCGCGGGGCCGCCCTGGAAACAGCGAAGGACCTGCCCGCGGTGCCTCTGCCAGCGAAAAGGCGCCCCCGACATCAAGCTGGCCACGCCCACCCCGGCCCCCAAGGTCAAACCCAACCCTGATGCGGCCAATGACATGGAAAACAGGCTTGCAAAATCATTTGCTTCTTGGAGGGTGAAATATTATGTTATGTGAATTTCGTTGTTTGGGTGTATGACAATGACATCGAGTTTGACACCCCTGGATTAAGGCAAACGCAAGAACGGTACAACTCTGCAGAGGAAGATCCGAGGAAGTTGTTTAGCCATACTAGTCCTGATGAGGTTACCTAGTTTGGGTAATGAGACGTCTGCAAGAAAACAACCAAGCTCAGAGAGCACCAAGGACCCCAACGTCCTCCTCTTCCTCTTCCACCCCGCGAATCCTACTCCCTTCTAGCACTGATGCTGTTACCTAGTTTGGGTAATGAGACGTCTGCAAGAAAAGCACCAAGCTCAGAGCGCCTCAAGGATTTCTGACTGGGCGGGAAAACCACTGTGAGGTGATTAAACGTTTCTTGGGGAACCAGTTGGGTGTCACCGCACTAGGATAGGAACTGAGAAAAGCTGTAAATTGTAGTCTTGCTTTATGTCTACGAAGATTCTCAGTCATCCAGTCATGGTTGTCCCAAAGGTGCTTCTTCAAGAGGCAACTGGACTTTCTGGTTTTTTCTTTTGAAAGCGTTTTGCTTCTCATCCAAGAAGCTTCTTCAGCTCTGACTGGATGGTGGGGAATGGAAGGATTTATATTCCTTGCAGACAGCTGGTCATTTGTATCCTTTCAGAGAGTCGTTGAGGCCACCTGGAGGTTTATCTGTGTCCTCAGGGTCACCTGAGTAGTGCTAATGGTTCCTGTAGTCTGCATTACTCCATTTGCACTACTCAGTTGACCCTGAGGACACAGATAAACCTTCAAATGGCCTCAACGACCCTCAAAAAAGGATGCAAATGACCCCAGCTGTCTGCAAGGAATATAAATCCTTCCATTCTCCACCATCCTGCCAGAGCTGAAGAAGCTTCTTGGATGAGAAGCGAAACGTCTTCAAAAGAAAAAAAAACCAGAAAGTCCAGTTGCCTCTTGGAAAAAGCACCTTTGGGATAGTCTTGCCTTAGGGATGAGCCCAGCTGGCTGGGGCTGGCCAGTCTGTCTCAGCTTAGGAATAAAGCAATGGCAAACCATTCCTGAAAACATTGCCAAGAAAACAGCAGGGCACTCATTTGCCGGAAGCCAAAATAGTCTTGAAGACCTAAATGGAGCAAAGAAAGAAAGAAATCTTGGCTGAAGAGCCTTGCCATGATCAGGGAAGTCTTAAACCAGTGATGGCGAACCTATGGCACGTGTGCCACAAGTGGCACAGGGAGCCATATCGGTGGGCACGCGAGCTCAGGTCCGGCGCGCGCATTTCGGGCCTTCTGGGCCCACAGGGAGTCAGGAAACAGGCTGGGGAAGGCCCATTTTTTTTGCTCTCCTTTCAAGGAGCCTGGGGAGGGCGAAAACAGCCTTCCCCATCCCCCGGAGGCCGGAAATGGCCCATTTGGAAGTTGGAAGACGGGCCATTTCTGGCCTCCGGGGGGGGGGGGGGTTGGAGAAGCCCGTTTTTGCCCTCCCCAGGCTCCTAGAAAGGCTCTGAAGCCTGGGGAGAGCGAAACGCGGGCGTGCTATCGCGTGCTGGGAGCATGCGCAGGGGGGGTCGCATGGAATTATGGGTGTGGGCACATGCGCGCGTGACCACCCCCGCGCTCCCCTCCTTTAGGCACGCGAAGCAAAAAAGGTTCGCCATCACTGTCTTAAAGCCTTCCTTATTTTTCTCTTCTGTGGTGAAAGCAAAATTAACAGGTATGCAGAAACTCGGTGGCTCCACCTGTTCCTTCCTCGCTTGGAATCCTAATTTTCACTTGTGGCATGACAGTTAATTGCTAAGGAGAAGAAGATACAGCGGGAGCCGAGAGAAGATTATGGCTCCTTTGATTGAGATTTTTTCTGCCTGCTTGGATGTCTGTTTAGGGTTCCCCCCCCCCCACACCCCTTTTCTCCTCCTCCCTCAAAGCCTGAAATGAGCAGAAGAGTGGAAGACACCGATAAGATGCTTGTTAAAAATAAGCCGATTCCTTAGAAAAGAGTGGAAAAGTGGAAAAGGATATGCCCAATATAGCAATAGCACTTTTCTTATATACTGCTTCATAGTCCTTTACAGCCCTCTCTAAGCGGTTTACAGAGTTCAGCATATTGCCCCCAACAATCTGGGTCCTCATTTTACCGACCTCGGAAGGATGGAAGGCTGAGTCAACCTTGAGCCTAGTGAGATTTGAACAGCTGAACTGTTGAACTAACAGTCAGCCTGCAATGGCTGCATTTAACCACTGCACCACTTCAGCTCAATATGGAGATCTGGCTGAGGAAATTTTTGGGTTTTGCTACAGGCAACCGTCGGCTTACGGCCACAGCTGAGCCCCAAATTTCTGCTGCTAAGTGAGAACATTTGTGAAGTGGGGGTTTGTTTGTTTTGACCCATTCTACGACTTTTCTTGCCGCGGTTGTTAAGTGGATCGCTGCGGTTCTTAAGTTAGAAACATGGCTGTTAAGTGAATCTGGCTCCTCCATTGACTTTGCTTGCCAGGAGGTCGCAAAAGGAGGGAAATAGCACGACCCCGGGGAACGCTGCAACCGTCATAAATACGAGACAGTTGCCAAGCATCTGGATTTCGATCACGTGACCCTGGGGATGCCGCAACTGTCATGTGGGTTAAAAACGGTCGTAAGTCGCTTTTTTCAGTGATGTTGCAACTTTGAACGGTCACTAAATGAACGGTTGTCAGTCGAGGACTAGAATAGAATAGAGCTGGAAGGGACCTTGGAGGTCTTCTAGTCCAGCCCCCTGCTCAAGCAGGAGAACCTATACCATCTCGGACAAGTGACTGTCCAGTCTCTTCTTAAAAACCTCCAGTGATGGAGAGCCCATGATTTCTGGTGGCAAGCTGTTCCATTGGTTAATTGTACTCATCACTAGGAAGTTTCTCCTTAATTCCAGGTTGCTTCTCTCCTTGATTAGTTTCCATCCATTGTTTCTTGTCCTGCCCTCGGGTGCTCTGGAGAATAATTTGACCCCCTTTTCTTTGGGGCAGCCCCTCAAATTCTGAAATACTGCTATCATGTCATCCCTAATTCTTCTTTTCTTTAGACCAGCCAAACCCAAATCCAGCAGCCGTTCTTCATATGTTTTAGTCTCCTGGCCTTTGGTCATCTTAGTTGGTCTTCTCTGAACTATCCGTAGTCAATAAAAGCTTACTTTTCATACCAGGCCATTTCAGTTCCTAACACACCTGCCCTCTTGCAGACAGGTTACGCCCTATTCTTCCCTCTTAAATATCGTGGTGGATATGCCCTAAGGGCAACCCTCCCACAAAGCCAAACACAGCAACTTTTGCAAGTGGTAGCCTGGATCTGGGACCAGGATGAATTGAGGTCAAGCCCTTTATCCTGCCACCAGTTCAATCTGCGACCAACAGCTCCCTATGGAACACCCTAAAGGCCTTCTCAGAAAGGCACAGCAAGGAGGGCTTGACACCCTATGGCCAAAAGCGGGCACCCCCTGGCCACTGTATAACACATCACTTGGAAACCTTCTTCAGTATGAGGGTTACAGGATTTTATTTATTTATTTATTGGTTCTTATATGCTGCCCTACTCCCGAGGGACTCAGAGGATGGCTGGGAAAGGGGCATTATGGAAGGGAAATCAAGCAGCTCCTCCTCCCACAATCCCCGTCCCCAGACATCCCATAAACATCACACTAAAGAGTCTGGGGTAAAACGTGTGGCATCTCTGGATTCAGCATGGGCTGCCAGAGAGCAGAAGGAAACTTTGAAGTGGTCAGAAGCATCTATGCCAGAGGTGTCAAATGCGGCCCGCAGGCTGCTTAAATCTGGCCCACGGGGCCACTCTGGAAACAGTGAAGGATCGGCCATGGTGCTTCTGCCAGCGAAAATGGGCTCCTGAGCTCCGTTTTCGGCTGCCACAACCTCCTGCAACCCTCTGCCAGTGAAAATGGAGCATGCTGACCTCCCGAGCTCCATTTTCGCTGGCAGGGGGTTGCAGGAGGCCGTGGCAGCCTAAAACGGAACTCGGGAGCCCGTTTTCACTGGCAGAGCGCTCGGGCCGCCACAGGCACCCCCATCACGAGTGATGTTAAGCTGGCCATGCCCACCCCAGCCCCCCGAGGTCAAACACAACCCTGATGCGGCCCTCCACGAAATCGAGTTTGACACCCCTGATCAATGCTATTTCTGCTGACTCTCATTTTTGTTTTTTCTTGTCCACATAATTCTTCCACCACCCGGCCCCTTTGTCCCTCCCAACTGACCGGAAGAGATGTTTTGGTAAATGCTGATGTTCCAAAGGGTCTGGAAGGCATCTCTTGAGGCATCTGGGTTCAAAGACATCAACTGGAGGGAGGGAACAAAATATGCAGAGCATCAGTGAACAGGAAGAAGAAATACATCGGGGAGCAGCCCCTCATTCCCACACAAAGGTTGCGGCGGTGCTGAGTCTGTCCTGCGGTCAGGGACCTCCGGGACTAAACGTCACCTTGGCTGTGAATGCACCAGGCCACAGGTAGGGAGGACGGCCGAACACCATCAGCCCCAGCTCCGCAGTGGCAAGAAAACAGAAACGACACTGTCTATCTTAGAAAGCAGAGGCAGAATTGGCATGCCCTTGGAGGTATTTCGATGCTCCCGAGAAAGGACTTGTCGCCTTCTGGTTTTTCACATGAACTAGAGCAGGGGTCTCCAACCAATCTCAGATATTTACAAGGTAGAACATAGAATTATGGCTGGAAGGGACTTCAGAGGTCTTCTAACACAGGTCTCCAACCTTGACAACTTTAAGCCTGGTGGACGTCAACTCCCAGAATTCCCCAGCCAGCAAGCAAGGTTATCCCTCAAATGCTATGATTGTAAAAAAGGCGCTACACTGTGCTGAAATGAGTAAATTGACAATGGAATTAAGAGAGAGAGAGGAAACAGGGTATTATAAAATTTGGGATAGATGGTATGAAAAGAAAAGTAAAATTAATGTGTAAACTATAAGAATGAAATGTTTCAAGAAAGGAGATATGAAAGAAAAAATGTGATAGATGTAACCTAAAATTTCGATGGTTGTAAAATAATGTATATAATGTAAATAAGAAGTATAAAAATATGAGATAATAGATAATAGAATATATATTGAATAGAGAAAGATAAAAAATGTTTAGGTGTACAACAATAGCCATAATTAGGAAATATGGAAATGAGAAGGGAATACGATGGTGTAAAGATGTATTAGTGGAATTATATTATATGTATATGTGAAGTATATGTTTGTTTTGTATGTTGTATTGTTTGTTTGTTTGTTTTTAAACTGAAAAATTGCAATAAAAATTATTTAAAAAATAAATAAAGTTGCCAAGGTTGGAGACCCCTGAACTAGAGCCCTTCTGAATGCCGTAAACGCCGGGAGCACTTTTGTTTGTCTGCAAACATCAGAATTTTTGCTCATCCGGATAATAAGCATACTGGCTGAGGAGGAGGAGGAGGAGGAGAGAGCACTAGGTCACGGATGGCTGAGCTATATAATTGCCAACTTGGAGCATTATCTGACCATTTACAGCTGTCAAGCGGTGACCTGCAAGGGTGGGGAATTCTCTCCTTGGAGGCGAAATTGCTCACTCGCCTCTCCTTGCTTCGCAGGTTCTGTTCCCACCGGCCTCAGTTCGGCCGTTTAGATGCACATCTCACCCAGCCGTGAGATTCCCAAGAGACCACAACCCCCACACAACAACCCCCACACGGTGCAGTGAATGATCTAAAAGAGCCATGACTGATGATGTGCCATCGAGTCGGCATTGACTTTTCAGCAGCCGCACGGATAGATTTTCTTTTCTCCATGATCCCGAACAGTTAGTAGCTTCGAAAAGTAGCGAAGACAGAGTTGTATTTCTAACGGCTTCCTCCCTGCTCAAATCCGGCACGGCAGAGCAAACATTTAACACAGCCTTCGCTACCTGGATGTGCCTATTTTACTTGGGGAAGTTCCTGAATCCGCGATTTCCCCACCTGGAGCCAGAATTCTACCTTTCCAGGAACCCAGGGAGGCACAAGGGCAGAAACCAGTTGTGGATATCCTAATAAGCAAAGCAGGAGTAAAGATGAGTAGCGACCTAGTACATCCAATGTGTGGGGGGGGGGGCAGGAGGAGGGGGAGATGCCAAACTCCCACCCCTGCCCCAGCTCCTAAGCTCTTCTCCCTGGGACTGTCTTTGCTCAGTTAATTTATTTATTTATTTATTTATTAGTGACATTTATATACCGCCTCACAGTGCAAGCACTCTCTAAGCGGTCTACACCAGTAAGCAATGTATATTTATATTGCCCCCAACAATCTGGGTCCTCATTTTACCTACCTCGGAAGGATGGAAGGCTGAGTCAACCTTGAGCCGGTGAGATTTGAACCGTTGACCTGCGGATCACAGTCAGCTAAAGTGGCCTGCAGTACCCCACTCTAAGCGCTGCGCCACCTTGCTCAGATAATTTGCGAGTCCCGTCCCCTGGGGAGATACACCTGGCGGGACACAGCAGAAGGGCCTTCTCCGTGGTGGCTCCCTCTCTCTGGAACATCACCCCCCCCAGAGATTAGAATGCCCCCCCTCTGACACTCTTCCGGAAGGCGCTGAAGACCTGGTTCTGCCAGCGGGCCTGGGGAACCCAGAGTGGGATGGAGCCCATTCAATGGCTCGTGTGAGGTGCTGTCGCCAGGGTGGGGGGCAGGGAGGTGATTTTATTATATTAATTTCTTATAGAACTCTTCTTTTACCAGTTTTCTTGTTTTTATATCAGGTTTTATATTTTGTAAGCCGCCTTGAGTCCGCCATGTGCAAATAGGCGGCAATATAAATTCCCTAAATAAATAAATAAATAAATTTCCAGGCCGGGGGGGGGGGTCAATCCCAGTCACCTCCTCCCACCCATCCAACGCCAAGTGACCGATGCCATCCCTCCCAGGTAAAGAGACGAGGTGGCGCAGTGGTTAAAATGCAGCACTGCAGTTCAGCAGTTCAGCTGTTCAAATCTCACCGGCTCAAGGTTGACTCAGCCTTCCATCCTTCCGAGGTGGGTAAAATGAGGACCCAGATTGTTGGGGGCAATATGCTGAACTCTGTAAACCGCTTAGAGAGGGCTGTAAAGCACTATGAAGCGGTATATAAGTCTAAGTGCTATTGCTAATGAAAGAATAGGATTTGGATATTGCTATTGCTATAAACCAGAGAAGAAAAACCAAGAATTAGTTGAGCCAATTCTACTTTATTACAAGGCTGCACTGAAAGATTCTCGCAAGTCTGAAAGTACCAATTCCTGTTCTCCCTTTCAACCACCTCATCCCTGGGGCAGGTCCTTCCTAAGTTTCTTCGACTGTCAAGGCCTTGGGGGCTCCACCTTCTTGTCTGATGGCAGCATCTCTCCCCCTCATTCCCCCAAGGTCATGCAGGCATCCCATCCCATCAGTGAGGAGACCCAATCCAAGACGGTTGGATTTGAAGTCTTCCTCCCTGGATTGCTCATTCGAGGATCAACCCTCTGCCCCCCCTCCCCACACATCTGATTGGGGCACACCCCGAACCGCCCGACAGTTGTGGGCCAAGAACTGCTACCCACCAGGGTGCTAAAAATCCCCCTTCCCTGTCTTACAGAAGGCATTTGTCCTTCCCCAATCCTCCATCTCCAGCAGGGAGCCTTCAAATGCTGCTGGTCCCTGCTTAAGGCTAGACACTGGTCCAGCTCCCACACAAGAGATTCTCCTTCTTTGATCTCTTTCGGAGCTGTCCTTGAAACCTCCTTTCAAGTTGCCAGTGTCGGAAAACAACATTTATGCTGGGGCTGTCTGCCCTAAGGGGTCCTTCCCAGACCTCCCCCTCCCCATCCTGTTTGCTTGAACTCAGACGGTGGCGTTGAAATGCTCTGGCTAGGTAGCACTTAGCCGCATCTGGAGGGGGCCTCTTGCATGGCTGCCAGCACAGCTCCATCCCTATGATTTGCTACCCGGGCGCCTCCTTTAGCGCAAATAAAACAATTAGTCGGCTCCATTTTCACACCACGCGGCCAGAGGGGGAGACACAGCTCGAGCCTGGCTAGGGAAAAGCGGCTGTTTTGTCCAAATTATTAGCAGAGGGAGGCAGAGAAGAACAGCAGGGCCACAGACCCACACACACACACCGCCCAAGTCCACCCCCTTCAACCAAGGTGGCGGTGGCAGCACAAACTTCAGTAGGTTGGCCACGCGTTCCTTGGTGAAGCTGACATCATGAAGAAAAATGAATGGGTGCCAACTACATTCAATTGTGGCGTTCGTGTGTGTGTGTGTGTTGTGTGTTCAGGGACAGAAAGGCAAGACAAAAGGTAGAAAGGAAAACAAAGAGTTGGTTATGAAAGGCAAGCAGAAGCCTGAAAATGAAGGTTGGGAGCTAAATTTGAAAGTACTAAAAAATGTCCTTCCATTCGCCAAACAATGAAACTTTCAGGAATGCAGGGTTTAGCTAACTCTTTGGATGGTACAAGAAAGCGTGTAATCGTTGTTGCCATATTAGAAATATTGTAATTTGTAATATCAGCTCTGTAACATTTGTGCCGAGAACACAAGGAACTCTTTAGCCTTCTTAGGATTGATGATCATACATGCTGTAAGTTGGTGTTCGCACTTGTGTATGTTGGCTGAATACACAAACTGATCAAGGAGAGATTCAAACTGGAAATAAGGAGGAATTTTCTGGCAGTGAGAGCAATCAACCAATGGAGCAGAAGTTGCCTCCAGAAGTCGTGGGAGCTTCATCACTAGAAGCTTTCAAGAAGAGACTGGACTGCCATCTGTCAGAAATGGTGTAGGGTCTCCTGTTTTGACAGTGGGTTGGACTAGATGACCTACAAGGTCCCTTCCAACTCTGTAAATCTGTAATCTAATCTGTTCCCCATTCAGGTCTTCCAACAGTGCGTCCATTTCTTCTCTTTCCTTCCACCCTTCCTACCAGAGTGGGCTTCTTTGTAGAACTGAATCTCTACAAAATATGGTAATTTGACCCTGGTCATTTGTATCACGAGTGGGAACTCTGGATTGACTTGTTTGATAAATCAGTCCCTGGATTGTCCATGGGACCCAGTGGACATGGTCGTGTCCACTTCACCTTGGCCTCCCCGACCCAGTTGACCCACCGCGGGCCTTCATCCCTGACTGGCCTTCCACGGACACTTAGCCGTGTCCCCCTACCCGCAAGGCCTTCGTCCTTGGCTGGCTCTCCCCCAATGCTATACTGCCGCCAGTACTACACTGCCACTTCTCCCACGTTGTCTAGTCATGGGCGATGTGCCATGGCACAAATCTGCACAGCCGATTCCCCCCGCTGTTCTGACCTAGGCTTCACCAAATCACGAAACCAACTCCTTGTCCCGAAAAAACCCTTTTTATTTGGCTAATGTGAATTCTTAGCATTCCCATCGGCAAAGTCCCGGCAAACAGTCTTTCAAGGGTGAATTGCAACCACAGACCTTATCAGTCCTTGGATAGTTGCCAGGCCAATAGCTTCATGGCACAATGCTGTACACGGAAATACTTGGCATGGAGTCTCTGTGAGGCACGAACTCAGATAAGCCAATCTTCACATGAATAATGAACCAATTGTCTCCTGCACACACCACTCCCCTTTCGCTCCTATTTATTCCCTATGGGAGGGGCCATTCAGCATCACCTTCTGTCTTTACTCCCGAGTTCGACCTCTGTTCCTTAATTGTTCCCTTCTCCTGACAGCTCTGTGTATGCGTACATCGGGAACAGGCTCCAGCTGTTCTGCAGCCCCACTTATCTCTGACTCCGAAGGTAGCTGATAACTGTCGGACGGCCCTGGCCACATCTCTGCCTCTGACGCAGAGCACTCATCAGAGCCTTCCCCAGACTCCAGGACTGGCCCATGTTCCTCCCCAACCTCCTCACTGTCTGAGTCTGCCGCCAGCTCTGCTGACGGGCCACAACAGGGACAATTAGCCCCGCTTTTGGCGCGCCCACTGGTGGGAGGTGCAGGGGACATGGGTGGCAGAAGTGTCCATGAAGGGCCAGATAGGGACAGACACCCGCGGTGGGTCAGTTGGGCCGGGGAGGCTAGGGTGAAGTGGGCACAGGTCATGTACCTACGACCAATTGTCCAATTCTGGTCCATGGTATTCTCCGGAGTCTTCACTACCATCGTCGTTCAAAAGCTTGTATCTTGGTTTTCCAAAGTCCAACTTTAACCTCCATTAAATGGGAAAAATCATTGCGACCACAATTCCGACCTTTGGGGGGGGGGAGAGAGAGAGAGAGGGAGGGAAGGAGGGAGAGGGAGAGAGAGAGAGAGAGAGAGAGAGAGAGAGAGAGAGAGAGAGAGAGAGAGAGAGAGAGAGAGAGAGAGAGAGAAACTTGCCATGACATCTGATCTTTTCCAAGGCTTTCATTCCTACTGTCCAATGAAGAATAGTCATTATACTCCGCAGCACATTTTTCTTGACTGCTGGTTCTTTTTACTCCTGATATTTGATCCTAAAAGGCAGCAGCTTTCCACGCTTTGGTATCTTCGCTGTCAATTCTAAGGTTGCTGTACCTGCTGACATCAATCAGGCCTTCTTTATATTTAATGGTTAGCTCCATTTTTTCCCACGGTGCTCTTTCGACTTTTATTACCAGATCTTGCAAACGATTTGCATTTTTCGGTTAGTAGAGTAATGTCAGCAGCCTAGAACAGGTTATTATGTTTCTTCCTCCAACTTTACTACGACCCTCGCTTTCTCCCAATCCAGCGTCCATCCATATATATTCCATATATAATTTGAATAAATTCAGGGAGGGCATTAAAAGCTTTGCCCCACTCCTTTGCTGACTCAAAGTCAGTTCCAGGATGTTCTGTCCATGCTGTGGCTTTCTGACCTGCATACAGGCAATCCGTGACTTACGATCATTCGCTTAGCAAACTCTCAAGGTTACCGGGAAAAGTGACTTACGGCTGGTCTTTGTACTTACGACCGTTACTGCATCTCCAGTCACGTGATCAAATTGTAGGCGCTGTTAGCTTCCTTAGATATCGAATTATAAGACCTATCCTATTGTGACTCTATGGCACCATATTATGGTGATTTTATCATGGTTTTATCTTATTATCTCCTATATTGTCTGCATATCTTTTAGATAGATGATAGATAGATAGATAGATAGATAGATAGATAGATAGATAGATAGATAGATAGATAGATAGATAGATAGATAGATAGATAGATAGATAGATAGATAGATAGATAGATAGATAGATAGATAGATGATAGAGACAGACAGACAGACAGATGATAGATAGATGATATAGATATAGATGATAGATAGATGATAGATAGATGATATAGATAGATAGATAGATAGATAGATAGATAGATAGATAGATAGATAGATAGATAGATGATAGAGACAGACAGACAGACAGACAGACAGACAGATGATAGATAGATGATATAGATATAGATGATAGATAGATGATAGATAGATGATATAGATAGATAGATAGATAGATAGATAGATAGATAGATAGATAGATGATAGAGACAGACAGACAGACAGACAGACAGACAGACAGACAGATGATAGATAGATGATATAGATATAGATGATAGATAGATGATAGATAGATGATATAGATAGATAGATAGATAGATAGATAGATAGATAGATAGATAGATGATAGAGACAGACAGACAGACAGACAGACAGACAGACAGACAGACAGACAGACAGATGATAGATAGATGATATAGATATAGATGATAGATAGATGATAGATAGATGATATAGATAGATAGATAGATAGATAGATAGATAGATAGATAGATAGATAGATAGATAGATAGATAGGTGATAGATAGATAGATAGATAGATAGATAGATAGATAGATAGATAGATACCGTAGATAGAGAGAGAGAGAGAGAGAGAGAGAGAGAGAGAGAGAGAGAGAGAGAGATGATATAGATAGATAGATAGATAGATAGATAGATAGATAGATAGATAGATAGATAGATAGATAGATAGATAGATAGATGATATAGATAGATAGATAGAGAGAGAGAGAGAGAGAGAGAGAGAGAGAGAGAGAGAGAGAGATAGATAGAGAGATAGAGAGATAGAGAGATGATATAGATAGATAGATAGATAGATAGATAGAGAGAGAGAGAGAGAGAGAGAGAGAGAGAGAGAGATAGAGATAGAGAGATAGAGAGATGATATAGATAGATAGATAGATAGATAGATAGATAGATAGATAGATAGATAGATAGATAGATAGATAGATAGATAGATGATAGAGAGATAGAGAGATAGATGATAGAGAGATGATAGAGAGATAGATAGATGATAGAGAGATGATAGAGAGATAGAGATAGATGATAGATAGATGATATAGAGAGATAGAGAGATAGATGATAGAGAGATAGAGAGATAGATAGATAGATAAGATGATATAGATGATTGACAGATAGATGATAGATAGATGATATAGCTAGATAGCTAGATAGCTATATGCTGACACTTTCTTTAAACTAAATTTGTATATCAGTGATTACATGACCTCTGTAGATACCATATACTCGATAGATTAATTAATTAATAAGCACTCTTCTAGATTATTTTATGTAAGATGCAAGAGGTTGGACTGTCTTTCCTGGTAGGCTAAAACTCCATTCTCTCTGTTTTGGGTCTGTAGAAGAGAAGTTCTTTCTCACTCGCAGATGCGAAAGGGTTTATTATTCTGTCTTGAAACGGCCATGTGGATCATTTGCAGCAATTTCAATAACAAAGGGAGTATTTCCCGGGACCAGCTGCGAAGCAAACCAGATTAGTTAGTCCAGGGCATAGAGCCAAGTCACTGGATGAAGAAACGCTCACCACCCTGAACTGTTCTTTCATCATCATTTCTTTGACTCCATCCATGTATCCTTCCCATCTCCTTCTTCTGGTTTTCTTGGTCTTGTTGGTTTTTCTTTTCCTAGTCTATCATCTGCCTGCGCCACCGGAACAAAATATATGAGTTCTTGCTTGCTGATCATCGCCTCACAGGGACACATCAACCTTCGCTTGTTCTGGGGCTTTCAGTCTTGCAACCGCAGAATCACCGAGCGACGAGAGAGTTCAGTTAATCCAGTGTTTCCCAACCTTGACAACTTGAAGATGTCTGGACTTCAACTCCCAGAATTCCCCAGCCAGCATTCGCTGGCTGGGGAATTCTGGGAGTTGAAGTCCAGACATCTTCAAGTTGCCAAGGTTGGGAAACACTGAGTTAATCCATCTCCTAAGTGTACAGCAAAACAGTATCCGGTCATCAGATCTAGTCTGCTAAGGTGCTAATTTCCAGAAACAGTTGTGATCTCGATGAAGAATATTTGTCGCTCAGGGTTGAAAGGAAGAATCCTGGGTGCTCTCTGAGCTTGGGTTGTTTGTTTTTTTGCAAATGTTTCATTACCGAAATAGGTAACATCATCAGTGCTAGAAGGGAATTAGGTTTGCAGAATGCAGGAAAAGGAGGAGGAGGAGGAGGAGGAGGAGGAAGAGAAGGAGGAGGGGGAAGAGGAGGAGGAATTGTCCTCGGTGCTTAGCTTGATCATTTTCTTGTAGATGTTTCATTACCGAACTAGGTAACATCATCAGTGCTAGAAGGGAATTAGATCTGCAAAGTGCAGAAAAAAGGAGGAGGTGGGGGGAGGAGGAGGAGGAGGACTGTGGGGTTCTTGGAGCTCTCTGAGCTTGGTCATTTTCTTGCAGATGTTTCATTACTCAACTAGGTAACATCAGTGCTAGAAGAGAATTAATTTGCAGAGTGCAGTAAAAGGAGGAGGAGGAGGAGGAGGAGGAGGAGGAGGAGGAGGAGGAGGAGGAGGAGGAGGAGGAGGAGGAGGAGGAGGAGGAGGAGGAGGAGGAGGAATCCTTAGTACTTTCTGTGCTTGGTCGTTTTCTTGCAGATGTCTCATTACCCAACTAGGTAATATCATCAGCAAAAAAACAACAACCCCAAGACGCTCTGTGCACGTTCAGCAATATTCTCATCTTTCTTAAAATGGAGAATGGCTATAAATTCAAGGATTGAAGGTTGGGATAAATCAGCTCAAACATTACGAAAGGCAGCAAGCAAAGTCTTGTTCATATTTCTTGGACACAGAGAGATCTAGAATCCTCATTGGCATTCATGTCATCTCAGGCCTTCAAATGGAGCTTGAAATATTTCAGAGCTTTGGGAAATAATAAATGACAGCAGGATCTTTTGTTTGTTTGTTTTTAGTGTGAAAAAGCAAGCATTCTACAGTTAGTCCAAGACTTACAACGGCAATTGGCACCAGAATTTCCATTGCTAAGCAACACGGTCGTATTTTAATTTTGATTACATAAACCAACTTTATATTCCTTCCTCTAACTTCTAAGAGTCTTAACCTTTAATTCAATTGTCATCGGATTAGATTTCCCTTCAATTTTTCTTTATCCCATTGCACAAATTTCTTCCAAGGATTTAATAAGCTTCTTTTGGAGATCCAGTATAAGGAGACATTTTTTTCAGGTAATTCTCTTATTTATTTATTTATTTATTTATTTTGGTATTCTTATATGCCGCCCAACTCCCGAAGGACTCAGGGCGGCGTACAACAGAGAAAAATACAATGGTTTGTCATTTGTATTTCCCTTTTAATTTTTAAAACTGCATATCCAGTTTTACCCTTTTCCAAATCATTCTCTTGGCCTGTCGTTCTCTTTATTTTCTCATCTTTTTCAGATAAAATGTATTCAAAATCTGTCATACCTCCATTTTTTTTTTCTTTTAACAATCCTGAAAGCCCTTGCTTCGGGGTGGTCTCGGAACGACTGCATTGAGCTGAGCATTTACTACCCGGATGTCCTTCCTGATGCCTAGGCGGAGTTTCACAGCTTATATTTTCTCTTTACGCACAGAGAGAGAAATATCTGCCGCTACCTAGGATTGAACTCTCAACTTTCCCAGTGGGAGGCAAATGTCTTCACCACTAGGCCACAACGCAACTCCTGTCATGCCTCCATTAACATCTTTTAAACATAAGTCTTTTCATAGAAGCAGACATCACTGATTGAGTTGATATTATAGGTACTAATTTCTGGCGCCATTCTTCAAAGATCTCCTTTAATATTTCCAGTGTTATAATGTTTTGTGACATAAAATCCCAGTATTAGCTGATATCAAGATATCTTCTTTCTTCTTCACATCTGCTTCAAATCTTTAGTTCCCTCTAGTGTCCAGTTTCTAAAGTCATCGTCTGATCTTTTGTCATAACTTGGAAAAGCCAGAATAACCAAAATACTTCCGTTTCCCATGAGAATTTTTTACTACTTAATTCCAAAATATTATAGTAAAAGTCAACGTTCCAAATTTATCTTGATCCTTAAGCCATTCATAACATTCCTAGATAAAAAAAATCTTGTTTAGCTTTTTGCTGGGTGTTTCAAATTCTTTAGTTCGTAAGCTTATAATTATTTTTTCTTTTGTTCAGAGTTGAAGAAAAACTCATACAATGAAGACATTTCAAGCTAGTCGTTCTGAAGGTTTCTAACAGTTTTGAGATGGTTAAATTTCTGAAGGTGATTAAAAAGTGAGGCTTCCAATGAAAGTGATTAGCAACTGAAGTAAATCATTAAAAAGGGAGGTTTGCAAACTCAATGTCCTTTAAAAGGCACCACCATAGTTGCGAGCAACATGGCTAATCCCTTCGTCTCCCAGTGCTCAAGACCATAGAAAACTGCTGTTCTGCAATCACCTCACAAGGAGTAGCCATCCGGAGCACTTGTGGGTGATCTCCTCCTTATGCAGAGAGGTTCTATGGAAGAGTCTACCCACTGGTTCCTTCGTTTTTTATTATTATTGGTTCCACTTTTGCGGAATCATCTTCAGTTCACCATATCTCCTCCAGAGGTCCAGGGCAAAGGGAGGATTTTGAGTGGAAAAATAGTGTGCAAAGAGTAGGGGAAGGATATAAAGCAGCTGCCAAAAAAGCCAACACAGTTCTAGGCTGCATTAACAGAGGGATAGAACCAAGATCACGCGAAGTGTTAATACCACTTTATAATGCCTTGGTAAGGCCACACTTGGAATACTGTATTCAGTTTTGGTCGCCATGATGCAAAAAGGATGTTGAGACTCTAGAAAGAGTGCAGAGAAGAGCAACAAAGATGATTAGGGGACTGGAGGCTATAATATGTAAAGAACGATTGCAGGAACTGGGTATGTCTAGTTTAATGAAAAGAAGGACCAGGGGAGACATGATAGCAGTGTTCCAATATCTCAGGGGTTGCCACAAAGAGGGAGTCAAACTATTCTCCAAAGCACCTGACGGTAAAACAAGAAATAATGGGTGGAAACTAAACAAGGAGAGAAGTAACTTAGAACTAAGGAGAAATTTCCTGACAGTTAGAACAATTAACCAGTGGAACAGCTTGCCTCCAGAAGTTGTGAATGCTCCAACACTGGAAGTTTTTAAGAAGATGTTGGATAACCATTTGTCTGAAGTAGTGTAGGGTTTTCTGCCTAGGCAGGGGGTTGGACTAGAAGACCTCCAAGGTCCCTTCCAACTCTGTTGTTATTATTATTAACACTATCAAGGACCAAGTCCAGTAATTTCCACACAGCTTGGCTCCTGCCTCCCAGAAGAGAGGAGAAATCGAGAAGTTATGGACCTCACATTTTACTCAAGACAATTTTCTTTCCTTCTCTTGCCTAAAGACAATGATGGTTGACAAAGCTCCCCTCTTCCCTGTCCCACAAAGTCACACTGTTCTCCCCCCCCAAAAAAAAATAATTAGAACACCTCTCCCAAAAACTCAAAACAAGGAGACTCTCCGCAGACTATTCTACCAACTGTACACCTGTAGTATTTCTGGTAGAGGATTAGTGCAAAAGGGAATAGGGGGCCTTGGTCTGGAGTGGAAACAGTGCAGGAGGTCAGGACCCTGTCTCCCTCACTTCCACACAAAAAAAGCAACTTTTATACAGAATCATTTTTAAAATTATCATTTCTGGCATGACACAGTGTCAGGCTGCTGCTCCGGGGAAGGTCCACCGAGGGCTTCCTTTCCCCTGCAAAAGCTTCTCTGAATATAGAACACTAAAAACAGCGAATGTTGAATGTCCTTTTTCCTGACGTAACAGCTTCCTTTGGCCCTTTTCCAGCGTTTTCCAGAATTTCCCCTGAAGTCGCAGGGAGGGACAATTCAATCACATCCCTCTCTTACAAGTCCTCATTTCTATGGTGGGATGAGGTGGCACTGGGCAAGGCCCCTTCCTCTTCTTCTCAGCAGCTGCAAGAGCTAGTCCCAAAGGTGCTTTTTGAAGAGGCAACTGGACTTTTTGGGGGGGGGGTTTGAAGACGTTTCGCTTCTCAGAGTTGAAGAAGCTTCTTGGACGAGAAGCGAAACGTCTTCAAAAGAAAAACCAAGGAAGTCCAGTTGCCTCTGGAAAAAGCACCTTTATAGGGGTGGGCAAACTATGGCTCTTTGAGGACCTGTGGACTTCAACTCCCAGAATTCCTGAGCCAGCCATGAATGCATGGCTGGCTCAGGAATTCTGGGAGTTGAAGTCTACAGGTCCTCAAAAAGCCATAGTTTGCCCACCCCTGCCTTTAGGACAACCATGACCTGGATGACTGAGACTCTCCAGAGACATGCCACTCCTAGTGTACAGCTGGCAAATGGGTTGCCTTTTACCAGGGTTGGTATTTACCTTCCCTCCCCTATCAGTTCGCAAATGTGAATGCACGCACCCCGTCCACGCATGGGCACGACCTTCCATGCATGCGCTTTGCTCGCTCGCGTGCCTTCCACACATGCGCCCGGCCTCAAAAACATGCCTAAATAGGACGGCATAGAGCCAGGGCGGGTGGGCGAGCCCACCAGCGATTTCCGCTACCGGTTCGGGCGAACCGGCCCAAATTGGCTGAATACCACCTCTGCCTTTTACAGATAAAAACAAAGACTTCTTGTTTCCCCTCCCCAAACAACAGAGAAGTTGCAAGAAGAACAAGGGAAACGATGAAATTCTATTTTGCGCCATCCTTTTGATCTGTGGGGAAAAGTCAGCCTAATGGGACTCAAACAGAGGAAGGCAAAATTGCTAGAGGAGGAGATTGGTGGGGGTGGGGGTTTTCCCCAAAGGTGTTTTTTTCCAAAAGGCAATTGGATTTCTTGTTGTTTCCTTTGAACGTTTCCCCACACAGTCAACTATAAGTGAAGAAGGTTCTTGGGTGAGAAGCGAAATGTTCCTTTCGGGCATCAGGGACCGGCCCCGCGGAGGGAGGTTTTTCCACGGATCAGAGGGGACGTGGTTTCACGTGCTGCCTTCAACCCACGGATGGGGCTTCGCTGGTTTGCACGGACCGGTTTCTGGCATGTCGCAGATCGATGTTGGTCCATGGATCGGGGGTCAGGAACAGAGGTGAAATGCTACCGGTTTGGACCGGTTCTTCCGAACCGGTAGTAAAAAATGCTACCGGTTCAGGCGAATCGGTATATCCAAAGATCTAGCTATGCTTGCTGGAGAATTCTGGGAGTTGAAGTCCACAAGTTTTAAAGTTGCCAAGTTTGGGGAGCCCTGTGCTACAATATCCCAGTATTTCTCAACTTTGGCAACTCTGAGAGGTGTGGACTTCACCTCCCAGAATTCCCCAGCCCGCCACTCAAATCTGGGAGGTGAAGCCCACACCTCTTCAAAGTGGCCAAGGTTGGAAAAAGGCTGCCCTAACCGGATTAAAGTACTTGCAGGATTTCCTAGCAACTCCTGTTTCCTGACCTTGCCTACCTCCAAGGCATGACGAGGTTAAGCCCCTCAGCCGGGTGGGGCAATCCTATGGGATCATAGTGTTTGCTTGGATATTGACTTGCATTTCTTGTATTTTGCTCTGCGGGAGGGACATACACACACATGTTTTTGCTGGCTGTTTTGGATTCTGCAGCCGTTAAGAGCTGGGCACCTGCGGTTCAGGAAAAAAGAAGAAAGAAAGACCCAAATGCTACCCTCATCATTTTTTGCTCCTATTGTTTATTTTCCTATCTCAGGGCAGAAGGGCAGGGGCCTGTAAGCGTGGACACGTTTTAAGGAGGTGGAATAGAGAATTTCTGAGCTCACCCCTCCCTCTGCCCTAAGTCCCCATGCAGCTCCCTTAATAATTCCCTTTCCAGCGAGGCTGGTTTTATTGTTCACACAAAGAGCTCAGGTGATAGGTGTTTCCGTTGCAAAAAAGAAACATTTCCAGCCTGGGATTCTCCTCTTGCTCGATCAGGGCAAGATCACGTGAAGTGTTAATACCATTTTATAAGGCCTTGGTAAGGCCACACTTGGAATACTGCGTCCAGTTTTGGTCACCACCATATAAAAAAAGATATTGAACTTGAGACTCTAGAAAGAGTGCAGAGAAGAGCAACAAAGATGATTCGGGGACTGGAGGCTAAAACCTGTGAAGAATGGTTGCAGGAATTGGGCATGGCTAGTTTAATGAAGAGAAGGACTAGGGGTGACATGATAACAGTCTTCCAATAATTGAGGGGCTGCCACAAAAAAGAGGGGGATCAACCTGTTCTCCAAATCACCAAAAGGCCAGACAAGAAGCAATGGATGGAAACTGATCAAGGAGAGATTTAACCTGGAACTAAGGAGCAATTTTCTGACAGTGAGACAGATGGAACAGAAGTTGCCTTCAGAACTTGTGGGAGCTTCATCCCTGGAGGCTTTCAAGAAGAGACTGGGCTGCCATCTGCCAGAAATGGTGGTAGGGTCTCCCGTTTGGGAAGGGGGGGTGGACTAGAAGACCTCCAAGGTGCCTTCCATCTCTGTTATTCTGTTAATAGCAAAAGACTCAAAGGCTCAGTATCCTTGTTGCACGTCCTGATTGAGCTACAGTCTGGAGAATTCTGAATTGCCACCTTTTCTGGGAAATTTGCCTATGCAAATGAGGAGGTTTCAAATTAACATATTCCTCTCAAGCACCGACTGCCCAAATATTGAGGCAGCACTATTTGATGTGATTAAAAATAAAATCTAGCTTATTGCATGGAGTTTGGATTCAAAGCAATTAAAAAGCTTTGATGTGTGGAGGGGGAAAAAAAAGAAATATTTTAGATTTTTTAAAAGTCCCTCTTTTATTTTAATTTTTTATAAATCACTCGAGGTGGCAAACATACCTAATGCGCCTTCCTGCTCGTTTCCCCCACAATAATAACCCTGGGAGGCTAGTTGGTCTGAGAGAATGATGGGCCCAAGGTCGCCCAGCCTAAGGCAACTAGAACTCCCTGACTCCTGGCTTCCAGGTTGACACCTTCACCACCGGAGCAAAGTTGCTGCTTTATGGGAATACTGGATGGGATTTACTAATGCTTCGTGGGGATTTTAGAAACTGCCGAGGGAGGGGAGGGGGGGGTGCAAAAACAACTGCAGCTATTTCCAGCTTCACAATGTTTTAATTGAGAAGCAAGCATTTTACAACTTTCAAACTGCCAAACTCGCTTCACGTTGAAAACTTTTCGCGGAGAATTTGCTGAGCTACTTTTCTGGTTATCAGTGCCTGCAGCCAAAAGAGCTTCTGACTTCTGATTCCATTCCTCATCTGGCCACCCTCTTCCTTCCTTCCTTCCTTCCTTCCTTCCTTCCTTCCTTCCTTCCTTCCTTCCTTCCTTCCTTCCTTCCTTCCCTCTCTCCTTCTTTGCTTTCTCCCCTTTCTCCTTCCTTTCTTCCCTTCTTTCCCTTTCTCCATCCTTCCTTTCCTCCCTTCCTTCCTCTCCTTTCCTTTCTTCCTTTTCTCCTTCCCTCCCGTTTCCTTCCTTCCCTTTCTCCTTTCTCCTTCCTTCCCCCCTCCTTCCTGCTTTTCTCCTTCTTTGCTTTCTCCTTTCTCCTTCCTTCCCTCGCCCTTTCTTCTTTCCCTCTTTCCCTTTCTCCTTCTTCCCTTTCCACCCTTTTTCCTTTCCTTCCTTCCTTCCCTTTCTCCTTCCCTCCCCTTTCTTGTTTCCTTCCTTCCCTTTCTCCTTCCTTCCTTTCCTTCCTCTGTCCCTCCTGCTTTTCTCCTTTGCTTTCTCCTTCCTCCCCTCCCCTTCTTCTTTCCTCCTTTCCCTTTCTCCTTCCTTCCTTTCCTTCCTCCTTTCCTTCCTCCCTCCTCCTTCCTTCCTCCATTTCTTTCCTCCGTTTCTTTCTTTCTTTCTCTTCCTTCCTTCCTTCCTTCCTTCCTTCTTTCTTGTCTATCTCTCTTTCTTTTTCTTTCCTTCCTTCCTTCCTTCCTTCCTTCCTTCCTTCCTTCCTTCCTTTTCCTTTTGTCATTTGCATCAGGCCATCCTGCAAACTATGCAAATGGCTCAAAATGACAGCATTTGTACCACCACGGTAATCTCCCCTTCAGTTCAATGGACTTTGGAGGTTAATGGACACACCTTCCATACAACGAGCCTTTACAACATGGGATATCCCCCTATCTTATTCTTTGGGGCCACATCCCTTTTCCAGGTAGAGCTTGTATAGCAAGGAGCCCTCCCCATTTCTAGACTGGCCTTCTGGCGTCAGACGTGCCGGTGGGCGGGATCAGCTTCCTGACTCTTCCCATAATGGCTCCACCACCACTCTCTGGCCCTTTTGCCCAGACCTGCTGGAGAAGCCAACTCCTCTGGCATCTTTTTAAGTCACAAAGATTTAATAGTCTTAATGCACGGAACAGCCAGGATTTCTACTCGCTGCCTGGAGTTGTGTAGGTGAAACAAGATCGCGGCAGCCCCTGCTGGATTAAGATGCACGAACCGCCGAGCAGCTCTATAAATCACACCCACACTCAGAAACTTAAAAGGCTCCTTTGCCCAAGTGCATTATACTACTTACAATAGCAACAAGCCGAGCAGAGAGCGAGAGCACCAGAGGAGGCCAAGAGCAAATTCAATGGCGAAGGAAAAGCGCATTCCTCCCAGCTCAGAACGCATGGGGGAATGTTTGTCTGAAAACGGCCCCTGCTTCACAATTACCCTGTGCGCAGAAGCACTTCTAGGTTTTTCAAGTGACAACCTGGGCCGTCCCTCCTCTTTAAGCGCACACAAAGGAATCTTCCTGGATCCCAAATGGTTGCACGGGACAGTGGCTGCGGCCAAGTCCGTTAACAAAGAAGGCAAGTCTCGCAAGAAGCCGTCTGGGGGGTTTCTGGGGGGTTTTGGAGCAGGGTTCTCCAACCTTTGCAACTTGAAGACTTGTGGACTTCAACTCCCAGAGTTCCTCAGCCAGCAAAGCTTTTTGGAGGAAAGCATCGCCTTCTCTACCTTGAGCTGATCCACACAAGGTGGTGTGAACGCACCACCTTCAGTGTGAACGCACCTCAGATCCAGCTTACAGGCATCTAAAGGCCCACACACACCGCTCACCTACCTCCCAAGGTGGAAAGTCCCGATGGGCAACTTCTTTCTAAAACGGGACCAGGTTCCCCGGAGGAAGAGTTGCGAGACCAGTTCAACATTACCATAAGCCACAAAGATCTGTGTATGCGTCCATCGAGACTCAAGAGAATTGGGGGTTCCTAAAGCATCTGACCCAATTGGGAGGTACAGGAGGTGCAGACCCAACCCTCTCGATTCATAAAGACTCCAGGAGCCCCTCTGCTCCTGCCACCCCAAAACTTCTTTTCTTCTCCATCTCTGTATCAGCTTCCAATGAGGGAGCCCATTGCAGACAGAGACACTGGGCTGTCTTTTTTCAAAATGTCCTGCACCCCCCCCCGCTAATAAATATGAAGCTAAATATGACCACATTTGGAGTACTGCATCCACTTTTGGTCACCACACTATAAAAAAAGATGTGGAGACTCTAGAAAGAGTGCAGAGAAGAGCAACCAGGATGATTAGGAGACTGGAGGCTAAAACATACGATGAACGGTTGCAGGAACTGGGCATGGCTAGTCTAGTGAAGAGAAGGACCAGGGGAGACATGATAGCAGTCTTCCAATATTTGAGGGGCTGCCACAGAGAGGAGGGGGTCAAGCTATTTTCCAAAGCACCTAAAGGCCAGACAAGGAATAATGGATGGAAACTGAGCTCCTTTCCGAACTTCCGGTTGGCCTGTTGGACCGTTTTTCGCCGTCCCCAGGGTTCAGGAGGCTTTTCTGAAGCCTGGGGAGAGCAAAAACAGCCGAAAATCATCTGGCCAGCATGCGCATACGCACCGGAGCTGACATAGGGCAATACATCGCGTGCCCTCAGATATGGCTCCGCGTGCCACCTGTGGCACGCGTGCCATAGGTTCGCCATCACTGGTTTAGAACAAGGGTGCCCAACCTTGGCAACCTTAAGGCTTGTGGACTTCAACTCCCAGAATTCCCCAGCCAGTCGTATTTATGACGGTTGCAGTGTCCTGGGGTCGTGTGATTGCCTTTTGTGGACTTCCCTGTGCTGGATGGGGAAAGTCGTAAAATGGGGCAAAACTCAGGTGAGAAATGTTTCGCTTAGTAACATAAACTTTGGGCTCAATCGTGATCCCAATTCAAGGACTCCCTGTTGGTCAATCATTCATCGCACGGTTTAGCCTCCAGGCGCCTTTGTTGCTCTTCTCTGCCCTCTTTCTGGGGCTTGTCAGCATCTTTTTGGTATTACGGTTCCTCTGGAAGTTTCCTTTCATGTCCCCCCAACTCCCTCTCCTTCTAAATCATAAACAACCTTTATTTTTGCAACCCACTTCTGAATTGCTGCCAAGAAACTTTCTCTCTCTCTCTCTCTTTTAATTAGGAGCTGACATGCAGTAAAGCAAATGCTCTCCTTCTAACATCATCGTTATTTTCACCTAAGGTCCCGGAGAGGTCCACAAACATTAAAATTTAAAAAAACACAAACAAACAAGGAGTTGCAATTCAGACTCCCTTGTTAGGAAAGGTGCCGGCTTGATCCCAATGAGCAACAAAAAAAAGAAACTTAACAAACATAATCGGACAGATGGCATGGTGAGTCTGGGGGTGAAAGGGAGCCATCAAACAGCTCACCATCTGGAATGGGGGGGGCTGAGTCCCCTCACAGCAGCCATTCTGCCATAGGCAAGCCCCCCGCCCCCCGGCAGCCATTTTATGAGGTCCTGACGCCATGCTTTCAAAATTCCCACCAGCCCCCAACACTTTATGGTCTGTGGAAAGACCAGAGAGGTGCCTGCACCACTTATCTCAAAATATTAGGCTCCAATAAATAGTCATGAGGGGGGAAGGCTCTTTTTGTTAAGTGGAACCTCAGGAATTCGCTAACGTGTTGAGCATCTTTAAACAGTTTTCAAAGACAACTCGAAAAGCTTGTGGAAGCGAAGCTTGCCAACGGCTGTGAGTCCACATTGCCAAAGGGACTCAACAGCTCAGGGTTAAAAAAAAATGATGCAGCTGCTATAGGGGTTGTACTAAAGCATCAAACCGCTTTGGGGGGGGGGGAGAGGTGGCTGCTTTAATGAGAAACAGAAAGAAATACAGAAGAGGACCTTGTAGGTCATCTAGTCCAACCCCCCGCCCAAGCAGGAGACCCTAAACTATTTCTGAAAGATGGCTGCTCAGTCTCTTCTTGAAAGCTTCCAGTGATGAAGCTCCCACAACTTCTGAAGGCCTACTTTATGGTGTCGAATGCTTTTTTTTTTCATCACCGCAGCTGTTCTCGTGTTTTTTGCCCTTACAGTTTGCTTCCCCGTGGACTTCTGGCTTCCCCGTGGACTTCTGTTCTATTGGTTGATTGTTCTCACTGTCAGAAAATTTCTCCTTATTTCCAGGTTGAATCTCTCCTTGATCAGTTTCCATCCATTATTCCTTGTCTGGCCTTCGGGTGCTTTGGAAAATAGCTTTGACCCCCTCCTCTTTGTGGCAGCCCCTCAAATATTGGAAGACTGCTATCATGTCTCCCCTGGTCCTTCTCTTCACTAGACTAGCCATGCCGAGTATTTGCAACTGTTCATCGTTCATAATTTCAAAAGAGATGATGATCGTGAGAGATCTGAGTTTTTTTTTTGTTAACCTTGCTCATTTGGGGAGTGTGCACAGCTTTATTGCTTACTCTCCTTCCAGAGATATATACAGCTGTTGCTGAAAGCTGAACAGATGCAGTAGCTACCACAAAGTTCTCCTAATGGCCCCCATGTTCTGAGCCCATCGAAACCACACCTTGGGAACATCTCCACCTTTAAGTCCAGCCATATTTATGTATACTGTAAACAGAGGAAGAAGAAGAAGAAACCAGGGAGGGGAAACCTGTGATATAGGTCTCCTCAACCTACGACCACAATTGAGCCCAAACTTGATGTTGCTTAGTGAGATGTTTGTTGCGTTTAACGACTTTTCTCACCCCGTTTGTTAAGTGAATCCCTGCAGCTCTTAAATTAGTAACACGGTTGTTAAGTGAATCTGGCTTCCCCGTGGACTTTGCTTGTCAGAAGGTCGTAAAAAGGGGATACTGCAACCGTCGTATGAGTCAGTTGCCAAGTGTCTGAATTTTGATCACGTGACCACCGGGATGCTGCAACGGTTGTTAAGTGTGAAAAACAATCCTAAGTCACTTTTAGTGACTTTGAACGGTCACTAAATGAACCGTTGTAAGTGGAGGATGTATTGGTCTTCTCCACTGAGCCAAACCAGGACCAAATCCCTCCTTTCCTCACAGCTGGTCCTAGTACCATAGTCCTAGTACGTACTCGCCTATGGTTTGAATCTGACAAATGCCTCTCTCCATTTATTCAGGAGTTAAACACATACCCCGCCATTCCATCATTGCGCATTAGCCCTCCTTCCTCTTATTTTTCTCCCCACCACAACTCTGTCAGGTGTGCTGGGCTGAGAAAGACCAATCTCACCTAATCAGCTTGTAGAACTTAAGTGCCTTTGATGGTGGCAAAGCCAGGATCAGTGTCACAGCCTTAACCAATAAAGGCCTTTCTACCCCAGAGCTTGACAATTCGAAGAAGAAGCTTTTGCCGGCTTGTTCCTAATCTATGTGTGCCATGAGAGGGCCTGCTCAGGATGCTCATAATCCGCTGAGGTGTGGCAGATGGGTCCTCAGGAATCTGATCTCCCCAATGAGATGGCCTCCCTCTCTTCCCTAACTGTGGAGCATTCCTCCCCACCAGCCTACTTTATGGTGTCGAATGCTTTTTTTTTTTTCATATCACAGCAGTTGTTCTCGTGTTTTTTGCCCTTACAGTTTGCTTTTTAAGTCGATCCATCTTCAATATTTTTAGCTTTCTTTGGGGCTGCTTATTTTAACCTCTGCTGCTTTTAATTTGCAGCTCTTCTACAATTTGGCTTTAATTGCTTTGTTGTGTTTTTTTATTTGATTTACATAACTTTTGTGGGGGTTTTGATGGCACCTTGCCCTGGGAACTATTAGCTGCAAGCTGACTACTATAAATCTTCAGCATACATAAGTCAAGCTATGACACTGGGATGGGGGCTGTGGTTCGGGGCTGCTCACAACCACAGCCACTGAAAGGGATCCGGTTTCTTGGGAAAGAAATTAGAAAAGAGAAGAGGGCTCACGGCCGCGTCCCTCAACTACAGACTGAGCTCATTCTCTTTTAAAACTAAAATGACAGATGCACCAACCACCAAAGTAAACCCAGGCAAAACCATCATTCTCAAACGCTTTACGCCAACTGTCTTTTTTAAAATTAATTGGCAAAATGGTTTTTGATTCATTGTTCACCCACTGCATGAATGAGCCTACATTTGCTACTTTAATCATTCACACTAAATAATGTTTTAAAGGTACAATTTTCTCCCAGGATTTGGGTGATGATGACATGGGGAAGGAGTGGGAGTGGGAATGAGCTCATTTCAGTGTCACATTTGCGCAATGTCCCCCTCCCCCGAGTTCCTTTCTGAATGGAAACCCTCTTTTCCCGCCTCTTCTTTTTAAGTTTTGCAAAAATTTCAAGCCAGGCAGTGCCAAGAAACCTGCAAAAGCTGTTTTCAAACCTCGCCGTGCTCTCAATTCCTCGGAGCGATAACAGCATTCAACCGCCCAATTTTGGCTTTGCTTAACTTTAACCCAAAAGCAGAAATTCGTAGAGGCTTTTTTTTTTTTTTTGGCAACAAGACACTGTCTCTCTTTGACAAAATTCCCACCTGAGATTTTAGACAGTTTTTCGGAGTTCTCTCGTTTACACAGGGAACAGAAATAGGTGGAGGGGAGGGGATTAGTTGTGGCCGAGGGGAAAGGTGAGGCCCACAAAATTGTGGCGGGTGACAAAAAAACTCAAGGCAGGCTGGTGATTGTGCAATCAACGTCTCACCCCTTTTTATGCATACACGTAGTCCTCGACTTACAACCACAATTGACCCACCACCACCAGATTTCCGGTTGCTAAGTGAGACATTTGTCCAGGGAATTTTGCTCCGTTTTACGACCTTCCTCGCCACAGTTGTTAAGGGAATCGCGGCAGGTTTTTTAAGTGAGTCACACGGTTGTTAAGTGAATCCGGCTTCCCCATTGACTTTGCTTTGTCAGAAGGTCGCAAAAGGGGATCACTGCAACCGTCATAAATATGAGTCAGTTGCCGACCGGCTGAATTTTGATCACGTGACCGCGGAGGATGCCGCAAGGGTCGTACATGTGAAAATGGCCGTAAGCCGCTTTTTTCAGTGACGTTGCAACTCCGAACGGTCACTAAACGAACTGTTGTAAGTCGAGGACTACCTGTTAAAAAAAAACCCCAGTGATTTTTCTCCTCTTGGGAGAAATGCATGCAGTTCCCTGAATTACTTAATTATAACAGTTTACCAGTCTTTGGGGGGAGGAAAGGAGGGGGCGTTTATTAATCCCTCTTAAGCCTCTTTCGACTGTGAGCATCTTTGGCCCGGGGCTGCTTGTTAACCTGGTCAAGGCACACAGATGTAGTTTTGTTCCGGAAATCAGCAGAGGAGAACATTCGCTCTCGTAAGGTCCTGCCTGAGCAACGCCGTTCACCGGGACACAGTTCATTATCCTCCTCTCAAGCCGAGGGGCCTTCTGTACCATGAAGGCATCTGTTCCACAAAGGCTGACGACTCGGCCAATTAGCCGAACGCGCCTCCTAAAACCGGTGATTATCGTTTCAGCTGATTAATCGGGCTAATTTATTAGTGCCCACGGGGGGGGGGGGGTAGACGGTCTTAAGCCCCTGTGCCAGAACCCAGAGTTCCTCATGAGTGCCTGCCCTGCTCACCTGGGTCTTGGACACTGGGACCATCTAGCGGTCCGTCCTTGGCTTGCAAGGCAGCAGCCCGCTTACCTGGAAAAGCCAGCGGAGAACTGGGAGGGGACACTTGGCAATTCCGTGATAGATGAACCCAAGGCTGCCACTGCCCAGGATCGCCAGCTGCTGAGAAGTGCTGGAGCTGGAGGGACAAAGGCAAAGAATTCTGCATCCACTTTTGATCACCAGACTAAGGAAGGGAAGATTGCTACATAAATGAACATCTTCCCCCCACATCCTTCAAGTCCTCCTGATTTAATCTGGAAGAAGATCACTAGATTTTATTGACAATCTTCAAGTTTACGCAACTTGTCTCTACTGGCCTTGTATTGTGACTGACCTGCGTTTTTAAATTCACACCTAGAATACTGCTTCCAGTTTGGTTCACCACACTATAAAATATATATCACCACACTATAAAAAAGAAGTTGAGACTCTAGAAAAAGTGCAGAGAAGATGATTGGAGGCTAAAACACATAAAGAACGGTTGCTGAAATTGGGTATGTCTAGTGTAATGAAAAGAAGGACCACGGGAGACATGATAGCAGTCTTCCAACATTTGAGGGGCTGCCACAGAGAGGAGGGGGTCAAGCTATTTTCCAAAGCTATCCTCGAGTCTCCGGGAGGGTGAAGACAGCCTCCCCCAGGATCCAGAGGCCCTCCAGATACGTTTCCGGACTTCCGGGAAGCCTGTTTTTTGCCCTCCCCAGGCTCCGGAGGCTTTCCTCAAGCCTCCAGGAGGGCGAAAATGGTCTGCCCCGGGCTCTGAAGGCCAGAAACGAGCCGTTTCCGGACTTCCAGAAGTTCCGGGAGGCCCATTTGTCGCCCTCCCAGAGTCTCCGTGCGGGCCCTGCACTTACCTGGCATCCAAAATGGGCCACATGGAGACTCCTGGGAGGGGAGCGGAGGGGTGGGCGGGGCCAGCCAGTCCTTGCAACTACCGGTTCGGCGAACCAGATGTAAAATTAGCATCTGGTTCACCCGAACCGGTCCGAACCGACTGAATCCCACCCCTGCTTTAGTCTGATTTCGAGGAAGATGAACCTTGACTGATGTCTACAAGGCTAAACAACCACCACCAAAATATCCTGGCTACATTCAGACAACACGCTTGAACTAGTTACCAGAAGAACACGTTTTCAGGTTTCACGTACCCACGATTGACCAAAAAGGTTGGCTTCGTACAACTCATTAAGCTGCACAAAGTAAAGACATTCACCGTGATCAAGGGCCAGGTTTTCATCTGATCTCTTTGAAGTGTGGAGAGAGCAAGCCAAGGTCAACATCAGCAGCCAATACAAGCAAGGATCTGAATCCAGATCAGGGGAAACCCCAGCAGGGCTGTTCAAATGGTGGCACGGGGCGTGGGGAGAGTGCTTGGAATAGGCAGGAAGTTCGTCCCTGCATCTCTAGAAGATCAAACGGAGGATGCAGACCTGACCGAAGCCATTTTGATGATTCAGTGCTACCACTGAGGGATAGGGAGGGGGGAATAGAGATAGCTGGGGTTTTGCAGCCAAAACAAAATACTTTCTCCTGGGAACCAAGGACATTCCCACAGGTGACCCAAGAGAGAGGAGGAGCGATGTTACCAGGCGACCAGACGGCACCTTGATTGGACGGTGTAACTGTTTGGGGAAGGAGGAAAACTTTTACTTTTAATTAGATGAAAACCGCAGGAACCTTCAAGAGTCGGTTTTCACCAGAACTGTGCCAATATGATATATCCAATAAAAACTATTCTTTGAGGAATCTACCTGCCTCGGAGTTTGGTTTGCTATGGGTATGTTACTGGGAACCCTGACATTTAGTCCTTGGAGCTCTGAGAAGAAAATGCTCCGATCAAGACTCCTAACCCAGCGGGGCGTCATCACTTTTGGCGACAAAGCGGGCCCTTGTTCTCCGAGGGCACAGAGAGGGGGCACATTCCAAGGGAGAAACGCGAGGGCAAAAGCTACATTTGAGTTCACGTCAGTAAGAGCAACGTGGGGAATTGGATTCCTTGCTAATTTAATCATTCCCCCTCTTGCCACTATACGAATTGAAATTTGGTGACAACCTGGGGGGCGGGGGGAGGAGGTGTTTCTAAGACCCTCATTCAAGGTTTGCTGGGGTGGGTGGGTTCACAAGCCACCCTGAGGTCAAAGGTTGCACACTCCCAGCACAAGACAACGCAATCCCTCTGAATGCACAATGGAAAGCAATTTGCAAAGCAGCGAAATCCTCACGGCCTCCAGATTCTTTAGATTTCGTGGAATGGTTTTAAAGGCAGGCCCGGAGAAGCCCACTGGAGGTTTTTAAGAAGAGATCTGCAATAGGGCCTCCTACTTGAGCAGGGGGTTGAACTAGATAGGTTAACTGACCCATACAATGTATTATTTATTTGGTTGCTTTTATATGCCGCCCAACTCCCGTGGGACTCAGGGTAGACTTAGGAGCCGAGGTGGCGCAGCGGTTAGAGGCAGGTACTGCAGGCCACTTTAGCTGACTGTGATCCGCAGGTCAGCGGTTCAAATCTCACCGGCTCAAGGTTGACTCAGCCTTCCATCCTTCCGAGGTAGCTAAAATGAGGACCCAGATTGTTGGGGGCAATATAAATATACATTGCTTGCTGGTGTAAACCGCTTAGAGCAGTGGTTCCCAACCTGTGGTACGTGTACCAATAGTGGGACGCGAGGGCCTTCCAGGTGGTACGCGAACACTTTCGGGGTCATGAACGATTTTTAGTTAGTTATTTTTTACTTCACAAAAATGTTTACTGCCTAACACAAGATAATCTGGCAACGATTTGCAACTGTTGCCACACGCCACCCACCTGGTCCCAGCGGCCCGAGAATCCAGTTGCTGGATGCGCGGGGCCAAAAAAGGAACGGTACAATTATGGAAATTTAGTTTCTCTGGAACCAGGTGGTACGCGGCGACTGTACGTGACCTCCAAGTGGTACTCGATCACAAAAAGGTTGGGAACCACTGGCTTAGAGAGTGCTTGCACTGTGAGGCGGTATATAAATCTCACAAAATAAATAAATAAAATAAATAGACTCATGTAGTCCTGTGATTGCTTACTATCTTTTGGGGGGTAATGTATTAATGTACGTAAGTTGTGCAAAGGTCAAACAAACCCTGACCGATTGCTAACGGGAATTCAGAGAGACAAGTCGGTCCTTCCAGACAGAGGCCTCTTCGTGCCCAGTTGGGGGCTTTTCAATAGCTGAACGTCTTCTCCAGCGGAGCTGCTTCTGCTGTTCGCCCTTGCCCTCTACATAAACCAGAGCTCTTTCATTTTCATCTCTTGCGCCAGCTCAGTTGCAGCCCTCGGGCAACGGGAGTTTGGATCCGGAAAGAGAGGCAGCGGGAGACTTGTGTAGGATCACTTGAAACCAAAGGACTTTTGTTAGATAACAGAGGTCATCTAAATTTAGGCCGGGTCGGGACGAGTCTCAGTGTAGCTGTTTTGATCAGCTGGATCAAGACCTCCAGCTGCCAGAGGCCAATTCAATTCGAGAAGAGCCCAAAATGGAAATATTAGACCCAGTCTGAGGGCAGCAGACAGAGCTTAAATGGGTAACTCTAAGGGTCTCCCCTAAAGGCTCTGTTTGACCCGGCTTCTTCATGGAATTATACAAGGGATGGATTCAGAAGCATGGCCTTCTAATTCTAGCTTTTGTCTTGTCCTTCTCGGTGGCATTTGCCCTGCGCTAATCAGTTAATGACCATAAGGAAGGCTGAGCGCCAAAGAATTGAGGCCTTTGAACTATGGTGCCGGAGAAGACTCCTGCGAGTCCCTTGGACTGCAAGGCGATCCAACCGGTCAGTCCTACAGGAGATCAACCCTGACTGCTCTTTAGAAGGCCGGATCCTGAAGATGAAACTCAAATACTTTGGCCACCTAATGAGAAGGAAGGACTCACTGGAGAAGAGCCTAATGCTGGGAACGATTGAAGGCAAAAGAAGAAGGGGACGACAGAGAATGAGGTGGCTGGATGGAGTCACTGAAGCAGTCGGCATGAGCTTAAATGGACTACAGGGGATGGGAGAGGACAGGAAGGCCTGGAGGAACGTTGTCCATGGGGTCGCGATGGGTCGGACACGACTTCGCAACTAACAACAACAAATCAGTTAATAAGGAGGGGAGAAATCACAGATTTGTTGGGTCATTAGAACTCTCTCAGCTTGGTTTCCTTGCAGCTATTTCATTACCAATCTAAGTAACCCTGGCAAACCCCGCTCCCTTCCAGCACTGATGATGTTACCTAGTTGGGTCATGAAACATCTGCAAAGGAAACCACCAAGCTCAGAAAGCACCAAAGACCCTTCCTTTCAACCGTCGGCTACAAATATTCTCTTTTATTGAAATCACAGGTTTCTTCCACTTCGGGCTTGGGATGCGACATCTAGCTCTCCAATCTAAAATCCAAAAAATCTCTCTCAAGCACCCTAGCCCAATGGGGCTCTAATAGTTGAAAGGTGCCAGAAATGTATTCCTTAACCTGGGAGACTTCCAAATCTGGATTTAAAACCTTTAGACCAGGGGTCAGCAGCCCGCGGCTCTGGAGCCGCATGTGGCTCTTTCAACCCTCCGCCGCGGCTCCCTGTCACTGGTCAGTGCCACAATTTTGAGAGGAGCTTCTGGTTGGGGGGGGGAAGCATGGCGTGCCAGGAGGAAACTCTATGGCAAGGGGCGGGTTTTCCGGTTGGCTCCACAATTGATAGGGCTTTCGGTTAGGACAGGTAGAGGAAAAAGGATACCGCACTAGGAGGAGACTCTATGGTGGGGGAACCGGACTTCCGGTTGGCTCTAGAATTGAGCGGGGGTCTTCTGGTTAGGACCTTTGTGGCTCTTTGAGGATTTAAGGTTGCCGATCCCTGCATTCCTGCAGTCCAAGTCAAAAAGCAGGCATGGTAGGGATTCCATGAAAGTTGCCCCAGGTTTGTCTTGTCTTCTACTAAGAAGGGTGGCACGGTCATCTTTCTGACATGCAGACCCACACGGCCCCTCAAGCTGGAGTAAGGATACTGGAGGCAGGGGAATTGGTAAATACTCTCTTTCTAGCAGATATCCAGGACCAGCCTAGGTGGCCAAGACTGTTCCGTAGCTCAAAATAACAGAATAACAGAGTTGAAAGGGACCTTGGAGGTCTTCTAGTCCAATTCCCTGTTCAAGCAAGAGATCCTATACTAGTGATGGCTAACCTTTTCCGGACCGAATGCCCAAAGCGCGCGTGCGCAAAACCCCAAAATGCAATGCGCGTGCGGCCCCTGCGCATGCACCACGGCCCCCGCGTGCGGCCTGCCCCCTGCACATGCGTGCCCCCTGCACGCACCCCACCCCCCCACGCATGCACGGCAGAGAACCGAAGACCAGCTGGCTGGTGGGAGGCGTGCGTGCATGCGCAGCGGAGCTGAACTGGGGCGACGGCTCGCGTGCCCACAGAGAGGGCGCTGCGTGCCATAGGTTCACCATCACGGCCTTATACCATTTCGGACAAAACGGTTGTCCAATCTCTTCTTAAAACCCTCCAGTGTTGCAGAACCCACAAGTTCTGGAGGCAAGTTGTTCCACTGATTAATTGTTCCATCAATCAGAACATTTCTCCTTGACTTCCAGATAATCCTTCACGCCAAGGAAATGCTCCAAACGGCAGACCCGATCCGTCTCATGTGTCAGCGCTCCCCAACACGGGGGATCCAGAAGCAAACAGATGGGTGGTTTCTGCTCCCAAGAAAACACACAGATGTAGAAGCTGCAAACCTCCCTTAAAAAGAGACTCGCCGATTCTCCGAACAAGAGTCCTTCCATATCTCTAAAAATTTATCATTCATGCAACAATGGAGGGGTTTTCTGGGGAAAGAGGAGCGGAAGCCGAAACCGATGTAAGAGTCCAGCGTACCACATAAAGGAGAACTTGTGATCTGTTGGCCGACTTGCCAGTTCCTTGTTCCAGAGGTTTGAGGGGGAAAAAACAGAAGAAACTTCTGTTGTCTGCTCTGAATTCCTCAAATACATTTCTGCCCTGTATTTCCCCCACCCCACCCCCACTAAGGCCATAAAAACCTGGTTTCATTGACCAACCCAGGTGTGCGTTTGAGGCCACATCTCGGTTTTGTTGACGGCGTTAGTTTCATCTTGGCTCTTGCATTGCTATTTATTGCTTTGGGGTGCCGTTTTAATCTTGTTTCTATTTCCGGTGCGCTGCCCCAGAATCGCGTGTCTGAAATGGGCAGCCATACAAATTGGGGGGAAAATGAAAGTTTTTTAAAAAAAGTCATTCTCGTGAGCAACCTCAGATGGTTGTGAGTCAGCTCCAAAGGTATCCCAATAAACTTCCCAGTTACGTGAATAACTGAACTTGGGCTTCCTTCCCCAGTCAAAATCTAACGTATTTTTCCATTTTTCTCTTTCCAGAATGATCTAAGAAACATCCATTTCATATCCAATTACTCCTGCAAATCAAGAATGAAACAAGCTTGTTTAAAAAAGAAAAAGAAAAAAGACCATCTCCATTTCTGCAGCCATACATTCCTTCAGTCTCCCTGTGCATTTATTATTTTTAACAGAATAACAGAGTTGGAAGGGACCTTGGAGGTCTTCTAATCCAACCCCCTGCTCAATCAGGAGACCCTATACCAGTGATGGCGAACCTTTTTTGGTTTGCGTGCCAAAAGGGGGGGGAATGTGGGGGATCACGTGTGTGCGTGCCCACACTCATAATTCCATGCACCCCCGCACATGCACGCAGCATGCAATGGTACGCCCATTTTTCACTCTCCCCAGGCTCCAGAGCCTTTCTAGGAGCCTGGGGAGGGCGAAAACGGTCTTCCCCACCCCCTCTGGAGGCTGGAAACAGCCTGTTTCCCGATTCCCAGTGGGCCCAGAAGGCCCGAAAATCAGCCGGCTGGTGCACACATGCACGCCGGACCTGAGCTCGCGTGCCCACCGATATGGCTCCGCGTGCCACTTGTGGCACCCGTGCCATAGGTTCGCCATCACGGCCCTATACCATTCCAGACAAAGGGCTGTCCCGTCTCTTCTTAAAAGCCTCCAGTGACGGAGTTCTAAGTTGCTTCTCTCCTTGTTTAGTTTCCACCCATTGCTTCTTGTCCTGCCCTTCAGGTGCTTTGGAGAATAGCTTGACTCCCTCTTCTTTGTGGCAGCCCCTCAGATACTGGAACACTGCTATCATGTCTCCCCTAGTGCTTCTTATCCCTCTTACTGCACCAAGCTAATTTCATTTACCACACCTTGATTCAGAGTCTGCCAAGATTGACAGAATAACAACCACAGAGCTGGAAGAGACCTTAGAGGTCTTCTAGTCCAGCCCCCTGCTCAAGCAGGAGACCCTATACCAGTTCAGACAAGTTTGGCTGTCCAGTCTCTTCTTAAAAGTCTCCAGTGACGGAGCACCCACGATTTCTGGAGGCAAGCTGTCCCACTGGTTAATTGTCCTCACTGTTAGGAAGTTTCTCAATTCTAGGTTGCTTCTCTCCTTGATTAGTTTCCATCCATTGTTTGTTATCTTGCCTTCTGGTGCTTTGGAGAATAGGTGGACCGCCTCTTCTTTGTGGCAGTCCCTTAGATATTATACTCTGCTCCACTGAGTTCCAGAATAAAAAGTAATAGAATTGGAAGGGACCTTGGGAGGCCTTCTAGTCCAACCCCCTGCTCAAGCAGGAGACCCCATTCTATTTCACACAAGTGGTTGTTCAGTCTCTTCTTCAAAGCCTCCAGCGATGAAGCACCCACAACTTTTGAAGGCAACTTCTGATCCACTGGTTGATTGTTCTGTCAGGAAATTCATCCATAGGTTCTAGATCAGGAGTCTCCAACCTTGGTCACTTTTAAGACTTGTGGACTTCAACTCCCAGAATTCTGGGAGTTGAAGTCCACAAGTCTTAAAGTGGCCAAGGTTGGAGACCCCTAGATTGCTTAGTTCTAGGTTTCTCCATCCTACTCTGCTTGAGAGAGGGACCCATCCTTCCCATTGTTATATAGCAGTGACTGCCACTGCTTAAACAACCCGCAGTGTGTACATCATCATAAGAACCAGAACAGGGGGAAAAAAACCGGGGCATTTCAGCTGCTATTAATCCCCCATCTAATAAAGGACAGCCAACAGTGGAAGACACCTACATCCATCTCTGTGCATTTCTGACAGATGGGAGCCCGAGCTGAATGAGCAATGATGTCCCAGTTCTCTCGGCGCCTCGGAAAATAATCAGCACCTCCCATAACAATGTCAGTACTTTCTCATTCCGAACATGAATCCTTCTCCCTTCCTTTCTTCCGTCTGCCGGAGAAGTGCCCGTTTTCTACAAAGTGGGCTTATTTAATATCAGAGGCTGATACAAACGCCCATTTCCCTCTTTCCCCCCTACTATCCGTTGCTCGGATCCAAGCAACGAGGCCGGCTTATTGGTAGAGTGGAAGGGCATTCCCCACCCAACTTTAGCGCATGTTGGCGCCATGATAATCAGAACTGCAGAAAAAACAATTACTGCCAACCTGCATTCCATTGAGGACCTGTATACTGCACGAGTCAAAAAGAGGGCCGTGAAAATATTTACAGACCCCTCGCATCCTGGACATAAATTGTTTCAACTCTTACCTTAGGCAGATCATATTAGTGGTCCGCGGGATTTAAAATTATGAATTTAGTGGTTCCCTGAGGTCCAAATGACCCCTGTATTAGATAGTAATGTTATTCTATTCCATATACGCCACATGCTGACCGCTCACAATTGATCTGCAAGATCCTTGAAACCTTTTCACGTGGATAAGACCTAACTGCATTTTTGAAGCTTTTGCATGCAAAATTGCAAACATTTATGGGGCTAGGGAGGGGTCTTCTGTTAGTGGCCCCTTCTTATTATTTATTTTATTTATTTTATTTAAATGGATTTCTATGCCGCCCAACTCCCGGGGGACTTCTGGAAAGGAAGGAGGGATAGATATCAAATAAATGGATGGATGGATGGATAGATGGATGGATGGATGGATAGATAGATGATAGATGACAGACAGACAGAGACAGAAACAGACAGACCTTAACCTCCTTTCACGATATACTGGAAAACTCCCATTTTCTAGGTCAACCTAGCCCAGGGATCAAGAACAGATAGAGGGTGACAGGTTGGGGATGGCTAAATTGCACCATCAAGGGTTTTAAGAAGAGAACAAATTTATTGCTGACAATCACACTTTGCAAGCAAAAGCCACCGAGGGAAACTCTACCCAGAAGAGGTAAACTGCCCCTAGAAAGAAGGCTATCTTTGTGGAATAAGGCTAAAATTGTTCCGCAGGTACGGCAAAAAGAAAAAGAAAGAAAGAAAGAAAGAAAGAAAGAAAGAAAGAAAGAAAGAAAGAAAGAAAGAAAGAAAGAAAGAAAGAAAGAAAGAAAGAAGAAATGAAATGATGAATAGAATAGAATAGAATAGAATAGAATAGAATAGAATAGAATAGAATAGAATAGAATAGAAAATAGACTAGGCTAGACTAGACTAATAAAATATAAAATAAAATAAATAAAATAAAATAAAATAAAATAAAATAAAATAAAATAAAATAAAATAAAATAAAATAAAATAAAATAAAATAAAATAAAATAAAATAAAATAAATAAAATAAAATAAAATAAAATAAAATAAAATAAAATAATAAAATAAAATAAAATAAAATAAAATAAAATAAAATAAAATAAAATAAAATAATAAAATAAAATAATAAAATAAAATAAAATAAAATAATAAAATAAAAAAATAAAATAAAAAAATAAAAAATAAAAAAATAAAAAAATAAATTAAAATAAAAAATAAAAAATAAAAAAATAAAAAATAAAAAAATTAAATTAAATTAAAAAATAAAATAAAAATTAAAAAATTAAAATAAAATAAAAAAATAAAAAAAATTAAAATAAAATAAAATAAAAAATAAAAAATAAAATAAAATAAAATAAAATAAAATAAAATAAAATAAAATAAAATAAAATAAAATAAAATAAAATAAAATAAAATAAAATAAAATAATAAAATAAAATAAAATAAAATAAAATAAAATAAAATAAAATAAAATGAAATGAAATAAAATAAAATAAAATAAAATAGGCCGTCCAGCCTTTTCCCCTTTCTTTGTGGGGTTTTCTAAATTGTGATGTCTGGTGCACCTAGACCAGAGTTTCTCAACTTCAGCACCTTTCAGATGGCTGGACTCCAACTCCCAGAACTGTTGAAGTCCATCCCTCTTAAAAGATGCTGAGGTTGAGAAACTCTGCCCTTAGACCCAAACCGAGCGAGCCACGATCATTTAACTCCTCTACTGAAGATCAAAAGGATGGGCCAAGTTAGGGAACTGGAAGTTGTATTTCTTTGAACCCAGAACACACGAACCGGCTTTCCCCCTTTTCACATGTCATCAAAGGCGAATCAATCAGCCTGCCTCGCCAAATGCACCTTGGGATCTGGCCCGGGCTGCCATTCCAGCGAAACAAAGCCCGGCTATGATTATTCCTCCTTCGTAAAGAGCCCACTGGCAGGGAGCATAAAGGGAGGGAGGGAGGGAGGGAGGGGGAAGCAAAGCAAAGCAAAGCTGTTTTTCAACCAATTATCCAGATGCCTGCAGGTCTCCCATTTCCAGGCACGGAAGAAGCAATGAGCTGAAATGATTGGCGAGGTTCACCGCATTCGAGTCATTCACTGGAGGGAGTTAATTAACGCTTTGCGGAGAAGCTGGGAGCGAGGCCTGGTTCAGCAGAGATAGCAGGTAGGAAGGACTCCGAGGGATGATTAACGAGAAGCCGAGCGGTTCCCGCAGACAAAGCTTTCGACCGAGGACAGCCTAGGCTCGACTCAAAAAAAAAAACTCTCCGCCATTGAGCTGCTTCTGAAGATACTTCCACCACTGGCACACTAAATCTCAGATATTTACAACGTAGAACATAGAATTATGGCTGGAAGGGACTTCTAACACAGAGGTCTCCAACCTTGGCAACTTTAAGCCTGGCGGACTTCAACTCCCAGAATTCCCCAGCCAGCAAAGCTGGCTGGGGAATTCTGGGAGTTGAAGTCCTCCAGGCTTAAAGTTGCCAAGGTTGGAGACTGCCGTAAACAGATTAACAGAGTTGGAAGGGACCTTGTAGGTCATCTAGTCCAACTCTTTGCTCAAGGGAGTCTAGGACAATTGGCCACGGCCAACTTGTCATGGCCAACTGACCACGGCTTACTTGTCCCAGCCCACTGGCCAACTCGCTGCAGGATAACTTGCCAGGGCCATATCACCGCAAGGACAACTCATTGCAGGACAAGAGTTACAATAATGCCAACAAAAAGGGTGAAATAGAATCATTAAAGAAAGGAGGGACAGAATGAAACGGGCATGGCAAAGATTAAAATATTTTTATTTATTTATTTGAAACCATTAAATAGAATTGTTAAATTGTCCCGCCAGTTGAGTTGTCCCATGGCCAATGAGCCATGGTGAGTTGGCCGCAGCACGTTGGCTTTGGCGAGTTGCCCCATTCCTCGCTCAACGCAGGAGTCCATATCCCACCCTGGTCAACTGGTTGGCCAACCTTCTCTTGAAAACCTCCAGCAATGGAGCACCCAACAACTCCCGGAAGCAAACTCTTCCCACTGATTTGTTCTTTTTGGGGGGGGTGGAATTTTTTTTTTGTTCTTTTCCACAATCTCCATATACACATCCATACATATACCATAAATCATATCAAAACCTACATAATTATACATTTCTATCCAATATATCCTAAATTAATATCCTAATTTTGCACCATTATACTTCTCTTTGCCAGTCTTCCCCCCCTCTGTCTCCCTCTCTTCCTTCTACCTTCTTTCTCCTTCTCTCCCCCTCCCTACTTCCCTCCTCCCCTCTCCCCTCCCTTCCCTTTCTACTTCCTCTTTCTCCTTCTTAACCAGTGGTGGGTTCCTACCGGTGCGGTCGACTCTGCCACACCGGTAGCGGCTGGCAGATTACGCAATTTGCGCGCGACGGCTCCGGTGCCGTCTTCACCGGTCCATCGTGCGTCGCCATCTTTTTTTCAGAATTTGGGGGCTTTTTTTTGCTTCCTGCGCATGCACGGAAGCAAAATCGCATGAGGGGGCATGCATGCATAGCGAGCACTTGCGTGCACGAAATGTGGCAATGCGCGTGCAGCGCACTGGTAGCGAGGTAAGAGAGGAACCCGCCCCTGCTCTTAACCTTTCCCTGAATGATTCTAATCAAAGTTCATCTTATGTTTAACAGACTCGTAACATATACCCCCTACATCATTTAATTACTGGTGCCCCTTTTAAACTTGTACATTTTCTATATCATATCTATACATACAACCTCTTTTTTTTTCTAGGTATATACTGCTATTCTAGTGCTACCTCCTTTACTATCTAATTACCACTGATTGTTCTCATTGTCAGAAAACTTCTCTTGTGGTTGGATTTCTTGTTAACAAATTTCCACCCATTATTCCTTGTCCTCCTTTGGATAACATGTCAACCCTCTCTTCTGTTAGTTTTTCTCATCGTTCCTATCACCCATCTCCTCCCACTTATGACTGTAACTTGTTGCTTGTATCCTTACAATTTATATTCATATTGTTTCCTGATTGTTTACTTGAACCCTATGACAACCATTCCTGACAAATGTATCTTTTCTTTTATGTACACTGAGAGCATATGCACCAAAGACAAATTCCTTGTGTGTCCAATCACACTTGGCCAATAAAGAATTCTATTCTATTCTATTCTATTCTATTCTATTCTATTCTATTCTATTCTATTCTATTCTATTCTATTCTATTCTATTCTATTCTATTCTGTGATAGCCCCTTAAGTACTAGAAGAGAGTTATCATGTCCCCACTAAATCCTTCTATTTGTTAAACTGGGCATACCTAGTTCTAGAGGTAATAAGATCAAAAATCCAAGCAGATGGGAGAAGAGTTGGTTAGGAGCCCACAGGTAATAGCTACCTGTATTACGTTTGAGGTTTTTAAAAACAATGGGCTAAGATTGGAACAGGAGGGATTTGGGGTACACATTTCTGCAAATCCAGCCTTCTTTCTTTTTGCAGTTTTGCCAAGAGTAGCCCAGTTTCTCTAACCATGTATTTTGTTTTCATGAATACAGGCGGAAAAGCTTTTCCCAGTGCTATTTTTTTTTTCAGAAGTCAAACCGCATTGCCAAGTTTGCAGAAACCAGAATTTTGAAAGACACGTGGGGGTTGGTTCCAAGATAGGAAGATAGTTTGTATTCGAAGGGGGACTAATTTCTCCAGAGTACGGTCTAGATCTACTCGCCCTTTCGCCACCTACTTCTCTGGGGAAACTCACCTGAAGAGCAAGCTTTCCAAATGGTTCTGGGGCTTAAGGCCAGCTGTGTCAAGAACGAAAGCAGACCTCGGGGAAGAAGGAGGCCTGAAAATATTTTCGCCAGGGTGCACAATCGGGATGGTACCAGCTCTAATGGAGAATTGCTCCAGGACAAACCTGGGGGGGGGGGAAGGGGAGATAAAAATAGGTTTTCAGAAATAGTTCAAAGGTTGGCATCGAGTGACTGAATAAGGGAGGGAGGGAGGGAGATTTTGATGAGAAAGGAAAGAAGGTCAGGAAGGATGGATGGGAGGGAGGGAAGGAGGGAGGGAAGGAAGAAAAGAGGGAGGGAAGGAAGGAAAGGGAGGGGAGGGAGGGAGGGAAGGAAGGAAGGAAGGGAGGGAGGGAGGGAGGGAGGGAAGGAAAGGGGGAGGGGAGGGAGGGAGGGGAGGGAGGGAAGGAAGGAAGAAAAGAGGGAGGGAAGGAAGGAAAGGGAGGGGAGGGAGGGAGGGAAGGGAGGGAGGGAGGGAGGGAAGGAAGGAAGGGAAGGGGGAGGGAAGGGAGGGAGGGGAGGGAGGGAAGGAAGGAAGAAAAGAGGGAGAGAGGGAGGGAGGGAAGGAAAGGGCGAGGGAGGGAGAAAGGGAGGAAGGAAGGGAAGGGGGAGGGAAGGGAGGGAGGGAGGGAAGGAAGGAAGAGGGAGGGAGGGAAGGAAGGAAGGAAGGAAGGAAGGAAGGAAGGAAGGAAGGAAGGAAGGAAGGAAGGAAGGAAGGAAGGAAAGGGGGAGGGAGGGAGAAAGGGAGGAAGGAAAGGGGGAGGGAAGGAAGGAAGGAAAGGGGGAGGGAGGGAGGGAAGGAAGGAAGGAAGGAAAGGGGGAGGGAGGGAGGAAGGGAGGAAGGAAGGAAAGGGGGAGGGAAAGGGAGGGAGGGAAGGAAAGTGGGAGGGAGGGAAGGAAGGAAGAAAATAGGGAGGGAGGGAGAAAGGGAGGAAGGAAGGAAAGGGGGAGGGAAGGGAGGGAAGGGAGGGAGGGAGGAAGGAAGGAAAGGGGGAGGGAGGGAGGGAGGAAGGAAGGAAAGAAGGAAGGAAAGAAGGAAAGCAAGATAAGGGAAGGGTTAATCACGGAGTAATATAATATAATATAATATAAAAAGAGGGAGGGAAGGAAGGAAAGGGAGGGGAGGGAGGGAGGGAAGGAAGGGAGGGAGGGAGGGAGGGAGGGAGGGAAGGAAGGAAAGGGGGAGGGGAGGGAGGGAGGGGAGGGAGGGAAGGAAGGAAGAAAAGAGGGAGGGAAGGAAGGAAAGGGAGGGGAGGGAGGGAGGGAAGGGAGGGAGGGAGGGAGGGAAGGAAGGAAGGAAGGGAAGGGGGAGGGAAGGGAGGGAGGGGAGGGAGGGAAGGAAGGAAGAAAAGAGGGAGAGAGGGAGGGAGGGAAGGAAAGGGCGAGGGAGGGAGAAAGGGAAGAAGGAAGGGAAGGGGGAGGGAAGGGAGGGAGGGAGGGAAGGAAGGAAGAGGGAGGGAGGGAAGGAAGGAAGGAAGGAAGGAAGGAAGGAAGGAAGGAAGGAAGGAAAGGGGGAGGGAGGGAGAAAGGGAGGAAGGAAAGGGGGAGGGAAGGAAGGAAGGAAAGGGGGAGGGAGGGAGGGAAGGAAGGAAGGAAGGAAAGGGGGAGGGAGGGAGGAAGGGAGGAAGGAAGGAAAGGGGGAGGGAAAGGGAGGGAGGGAAGGAAAGTGGGAGGGAGGGAAGGAAGGAAGAAAATAGGGAGGGAGGGAGAAAGGGAGGAAGGAAGGAAAGGGGGAGGGAAGGGAGGGAAGGGAGGGAGGGAGGAAGGAAGGAAAGGGGGAGGGAGGGAGGGAGGAAGGAAGGAAAGAAGGAAGGAAAGAAGGAAAGCAAGATAAGGGAAGGGTTAATCACGGAGTAATATAATATAATATAATATAAAAAGTGACTTTAAAAAAACAGAAGGATCAGTTCTTGCTAAGGGCTCCTCTTCTGACAGCCCCCCTACCGAATGATTTACTGACCGGCTGCCACCCAGGCCAGTTCTCACCTGAACCTCTAGGCCTCCTGTACAATTTATTTCCCTTATTTAGTCTACGTGGCTTATAGGCCGTTCCAATCAGAACCGAGCGCCGTTGAGTTTCTGAGGCCCGTTTCCAAGGATGGGTTGAGCTCCAGAAATGAGAGAGAGAGAAAGCGATTGGGACTTTCTCGCCTCAAGCCCAGGAAAGGCGGAACTGAAGGACAAACTCTTGTTCCCATCCAAAGGAGAGGTAGGGGAGAGGGGACAGGCAGAAGCGATGAAACGGAAGCCCTCCGGGTACCGCCCAGGCATTCCTTATATCGTTCTGTGCATTTCAGACCTTCAGGTCTTCGATCAAAAGCCCTGACAAAGTGAAGGGCTTTGCGGGGGTCCTTGGTAAAACATGCTGGCCAATAGAGTACAGGTAGTCCTCGACTTACGACCATCACGGAGCTGAAAACGTCTGTTGCTAAGTGAGGCATTGGCTTAAGTTAAGAATTCTGCCCCATTCTACGACCTGACGTGCCAGAGTTGTTAAGTGAACCGCCGCAGGTGTTAAATTACTAGCACGGGTTGTTAAGTGAATCTGGCTTCCCCCTTCACTCGGTCATGTTAGCAACAGTTATTTTACAACTTTCTATGGGGACCTGTAGTACACACACACACACACACACACACACACACACACACACACACACACACACACGGAGCCTCTTCAAATGTTGAGGGTCTCCATCAACATTTGAAGAGACTCTTTGTGTGTGTGTGTGTGTGTGTGTGTGTGTGTGTGTGTCTGTGTGTGTGTCTGTGTGTGTGTACTACAGGTCCCCACAGAGCAGAGGTCTTCAAACTTGGCCACTTTAAGACCTGTGGACTTCAACTCCCAGAATTCTCCAGCCAGCCATATAGGGTAACTTTCGTAATAGATGGTGGGTATGCAGTAAGCGTAATATATCTTGACTTCAGCAAAGTGAAACAAAGAGCTGGCTGGGGAATTCTGGGAGTTGAAGTCCACAAGTCTTAAAGTTGCCAAGTTTGGGGACCCCTGCCATAGAGGGTCTCCATCAACATTTGAAGAGGCTCTTGAGGCGTGTGTGTGTGTGTGTGTGTGTGTGTGTGTGTGTGTGTGTGTACTGAAGGTACCCATAGAAAGTTGTAAAATGCACATCTTGGTTGATGGGCATCCAGGCAGTCTTCGAGAGGAGAGGGAGGTCCTACATAAGAGCTGAAGAGGAGGAGAACCTTAAGCCTTGGACCTCGGAGATTTTCCAGTCCGCCCATCCCCTACTGGTCTTCTCTGGGCAGCTGCAGAGCCCTCTTAACACCCACCTCTGAGTATCAAGCAATGAAGCTTCGTTCTCTTCGCTGGCCTCCCCGGCATTGGACCACTTCGAGAAGAGAAGCTCGCTTCCCAGGCTTCTTTCCAGCTCTCTCTCCTCTCGTATCTGCTCTCTAAAAAGTGGGGGGAACACAAGAGGGGTGCAGGGTGAAACGGGGCTGAGCACAGGGGAGGGGAAAGGGACCAGTAATTGGGCAGCTAGCCAAAGCTAAAAAAAAAACTTCTTTTCCCGGACAGAAATCAGACTCAAACCCAGCACCCTAGAGGTCACTTAGTCCAACCCCCAGATCACGGCAGAATCCCCCATTGACCAATGACCATTCAGCCTTCCTAGGAAGACAGCCGACAGCATTGGCCGACAGCTTGTAGAGTCAGGAAGGGCTTAAGATTACAAGAATGTGAGCAACCCCATCGGAAACGGAGGTGGTATTCAGCCGGTTCGTACCGGTTCGGCTGAACCGGTAGTAGCGACCTGCCCACCCGCCCTGGTGCTATGCCGTCCTATTTAGGCACATATTTGAAGCCGCGCGCATGCGTACAAGCCGCTCACATTTGCGAACCGGTAGGGAAAGTAAGAGAAGATCATCTCTGATAGGAAGTCATGGAAAAGCTATTTTATTTCCTGAAATAACGAAGGTTTTATATATAACTGCTGCGAAATAGCAAAGAGGCAGCTTGCTTTAGTCATAAGAGATGAGCCTGCATGTACCTATTTACAAAAAAAAATCCCCACCTGCAGAATTATTATCAGCTTCCAAACCATCCGTTACAAGAGAGGTCCAGCCCAACATTCAACAGGTCAATTAAAATCAGGGAGTCGGTGCGGCGCCGGCTGAGTTCATCTACTATAGTAAGCCATGGTTTATTCAAGTCCCATTAAACCCTGATCAGTTAAATAAGCCATACTATTGACTTGATTCTTATGAATCATTAAGCTGGGGCCAAAAAGTATCGGATGCATTTTGTGCCGCACGTCCTGCTGGCCCAGGTGAAGGCTCGCCTCTCAACAGCTTCAATTGCACAATCCTTTTACGCCGAGCGGTTCCTCTGATGGGACCGGGCCAACGAAGGTCCTGCCTGCTGCGTTGATGTACTGCACGGTGGATAAACCCAATCAGCCGAAGGGTGATTGAGTTAAAGACCTTGTACTTCAAACACTCTCAGGCCAAATTGGTGAGCAACTATGGAGCAGAGAGCTTGGCAAAACCGCTGATTCAAATTTCAAATTCAGAATAGAGCGGGAAGGGACCTTGGAGGTCTTCTAGTCCTACCCCCTGCTTAAGCAGGATGTCAGGCCGAAGCCATTTTAGTTGGGGGTCTTTGGCCTGCCACACTTTATGCTATTTTAAAATGTATTCTTAGCTGTGGGAATTTGGGAGGGGTAATTGCATGAGGGATGTCTGCATGTAGCCATTACAAATTCCTTCTAGATTGTCAAGGTCATCCTTTGTCTTTGCACTCCTGCACCTGCACTGAAGGAGATGAGAGTTTTTATTTATGAGCCATGGTGGCGCAGTGATTAGAGTGCAGTACTGCAAGCTACTTCTGCTGCCTGCCGGCTGCCCGCAATTTGGCAGTTCAAGTCTCACCGGCTCAAGGTTGACTCAGCCTTCCATCCTTCCGAGGTGGGTAAAATGAGGACCCAGATTGTTGGGGGCAAGAGGCTGACTCTGTAAAGTGCTTAGAGAGGGCTGTAAAAGCACTATGAAGCAGTATATAAGTCTAAGTGCTCTTCCTTCCTTCCTTCCTTCCTTCCTTCTCTCTTATTTCTTTTCTCCTTCACCTTCCTGGTGCCACAGTGGTTAGAATGCAGTATTGCAGGCTAACTCTGCCCACTGCCAGGAGTTCGATTCTCTCCAACTCAAGGTTGATTCAGCCTTCCATCCTTCCGAGGTGGGTAAAATGAGGACCCAGATTGTTGGGGGCGAGAGGCTGACTCTGTACAGAGGGCTGTAAAGCACTGTAAAATGGTATATAAGTCTAAGTGCTATTGCTATTGCTATTGACATCTTCCCAAACTGGTGCCATTAATATATGCTGAGATCAAAATGGGTGCCTCGGAGTTCTGTTCTGGTGAGAAATATTTCATTTATTAATGGATTTAAACGCTATTGACTCATGCAGACTCATGTGGCGCCTAAGCCAAATCCACAAAAAATCGACCACAAAAGCAGTTAAAAGCCATCCCCCCCCCAGAATGACTGAGCCACAATTAAAACATGACACAACCAAATTGCTTAGGGTTCAGTAGCAATAAAAGGACAATGCACCCTCAAGAGCCATAAATATCATATCACTGTCAATGACAACTGCACACAGCCGAAGTGAAAACTTAATCCCGTTTAACAAGCAGCTTAACTTACACCATTCTAGCGTTTCCATAGCATCCCAAGTGAATTTATTGCTTTGTAGCAAAAAGAAACTAGAGGGAAAGAAATTAAAAGACGCTTGCTCCTGGGGAGGAAAGCCATGGCAAATCTAGACAGCATACTAAAAAGCAGAGATATCACCCTGCCAACAAAAGTGCGTATAGTCAAGGCTACGGTTTTCCCAGTTGCAATCTATGGCTGTGAAAGTTGGACCATAAGAAAGGCTGAGCGCCAAAGAATGGAGGCCTTTGAACTATGGTGCTGGAGAAGACTCCTGCGAGTCCCTTGGACTGCAAGGCGATCCAACCGGTCAGTCCTACAGGAGATCAACCCTGACCGCTCTTTAGAAGGCCAGATCCTGAAGATGAAACTCAAACACTTGGGCCACCTAATGAGAAGGAAGGACTCACTGGAGAAGAGCCTAATGCTGGGAACGATTGAAGGCAAAAGAAGAAGAGGACGGCAGAGAATCAGGTGGCTGGATGGAGTCACTGAAGCAGTCAGCGTGAGCTTAAATGGACTCTGGGGGATGGTAGAGGACAGGAAGGTAAGACAGGAATTAATGACGTTGTGATTTTCCCCTGGTCTAGAACTGCCTTTTTCCAGGATAGATTTTGGATTTTCCAGAGCCCACCCAAGTACCAACCCCAATACTTTTAGGAGAAATCGGTCACATTCACCTAACTGCAGCCACACCTTGTAACTTTCTAAGAATAGGGCTCCCTAAACCTACATAACTAGTATACCCCAAACAGTTGTAGGCTTTATGATAGTGTTTCCCAATAGGGCAGTTTCCGGATGTATGGACTTCAATTCCCAGGATCCCCTAGCCACCAAGTTCCCTGCTAAGAATTCTGGCCGTTGAAGCCACATTTCTGGAAGATGCTTGAGTTCTCAGGATCTGCCCAACTTCCACAGAGATGTATATGCTCCCCATTGAGGGCTTTGATAAATGACCCATTTTTCCTCCGTTTAACAGAATCAATAACAGAGTAACAGAGTTGGAAGGGACCTTGGAGGTCATCTAATCCAACCCCCTGGCTCAGGCAGGAGACCCTGTCCCATTCTGGACAAATGGCTGTCCAATCTCTTCTTGAAAACCTCCAGTGATGGAGCACCCTAGTTCCCCCAATTCTCCTCCCTCCTGCTTCCTTGGGTCGCCTCCCACTTCAGGAAATAAATAAGTGGCCTTTCCTTATGGTTGGGACCCCCCCCCCCATCATCAGGTGGGCAACAGGGGCTCCAATTTTACCTTTTCTCTTCAAGAAGCTTGTCTAGGCTGGTCAGGTAACTGTCCCGTCTTGGCGAGGGGCACTAAAAGCAGAAGCAAGAGGACAGATTACAGGGAGGCTGGGATGGGCCAGGTTTACCCAAACCTGGGACTCAATAAGCAAGAGTTGCACCCACCGCCTGGCATAGTGCCAAGGCTCAAGCACGCTGCCAGCCCTAGCAGTGCCCCTCCAGAATGCCACGGAGTCTCCAAACGATGCATGGTGGATCAGAATGAATCAGACTAGAGCTGGATGGGACCTTGGAGGTCTTCTAGTCCAGCCCCCTACTCAAGCAAGAGACCCGATACCATTGCAGACAAGTGACTGTCTGGAGACCGGAACGCGAACGCCAAGGTTCTGAAAAAGGCCAAGTCGAAGGAGGTTCAAATCCCAGCTCCCCTGGGTACCCACCAAGCTCATCTCCAAAGTGCTGGAACTGGACTCATCCATGTGGAGGAGATCTCGAAGGGGCACAAGGCTGCTGTCATCCATATCTTCCTCTTCACTGGAGTCCGGGGTCAGTCCTCCGGGACTTTTTAAAAACTCCTCAGAGGAGTCCGAGACGCTGATCCCGGAGGAATTCCCAGAGCCCGGCAGCAAGAGATGGAGAGGGGGCGACAAACTCCTTGGAGACCCACCAGCCTCTTGGTCTGGCATCTCCTGAGAGCTTCGAGGTTCAGATGGACCAGGGGTTGGGCTGAGGGGAGGCGACTCTTCATTGTACACAAGTGTGATTCGTCTTAGCGGCAACTCCGGAAGGAACGATGTCCCCTCCTCCTTCGCCTCTTTCGAGGGAGACTTGGGGTCGTTCCGTACACCTGAGCCGCCGTCTCTTCCCGGGGTCTCGGCTGGAGGAATGGAGTCTTCCTGCTCCGATTTCTCTGCGGACTCTGGAGAAAAGGGAAGAGTTATTACCGGGAGGCCAGACACGCCACACTGCACGGAGACTAATCGGAGCTACAGAATGTGGAACTGAGCACTTAATCCAGGTTTCTAAGTAGTTGAGCTTTCCCGCGGATTCCTCCAGAAAAAGCAATCCTAAGAAATATTAGATGCATTTGGCACACATGCGTGACCGAAAGTCGTAGCAGTGTTCCAATATTTGAGGGGCTGCCACAGAGAGGAGGGGCTCAAGCTATTCTCCAAAGGCCAGACAAGGAATAATGGATAGAAACTGATCAAGGAGAGATTCAACCTGGAAATAAGGAGATATTTTCTGACAGGGAGAGCCATCAACCCATGGAACAGAAGTTGCCTTCGGAAGTTGTGGGAGCTTCATCACTGGAAGCTTTCAAGAAGAGACTGGGCTTGCATCTGTCAGAAATGGTGGTAGGGTCTCCTGCTTGGGCGGTGGGTTGGACTAGATGACCTCCAAGGTGCCTTCCAACTCTGTTAATCTGTTATCTGTTATCTTCCGAGCGTAAGACTAAATGCCTCATACTAGATTCCCCCCGAATGGTCCCTCCCTTTCAGCTGCATGGCATCGGAGTCTTTGAGGAAAAATTCAGGTAGTCCTCGATTTACGACAATTGAGCTGTACATTTCTGATGTTAAGTGAGTTTTGCCCCATTTTACGACATTTCTAGCCACAGTTGTTAAGTGAATCGTTGCAATTGTTAAGTTGGGTAAGTGACGGTTGTTAAGTGAATCTGGCTTCCCTGTTGACTTTGCTTGTCAGAAGGTCACTAAAGGGGATCACATGGCCCCGGGACAGTGCGACCGTCATAAATATGAATCAGTGGCCAAGAATTGTGGTGGCGCAGTGGTTAGAGTGCAGTACTGCAGGCTACTTCTGCTGACTGCCGTCGGTTCGGCAGTTCAAATCTCACCGGCTCAAGGTTGACTCAGCCTTCCATCCTTCCGAGGTGGGTAAAATGAGGACCCAGATTGTTGGGGGACAATATGCTGACTCTGTAAACCACTTAGAGAGGGCTGTAAAAGCACTATGAAGCGGTATATAAGTGCTATTCCTTCCTTCCTTCCTTCCCTTCCCTCCCTCCCTCCCTCCCTCTCAGTGGTTAGTATGCAGTATTGCAGGATAATTCTGCCAACTGCCAGCAGTTCGATCTTGACCAGCTCGAGGTTGACTCAGCCTTCCATCCTTCCGAGGTGGGTAAAATGAGGACCCAGATTGTTGGGGGCAAATGGCTGACTCTGTAAACCGCTTAGAGACTGAGGTAAAGCACTGTGAAGCGGAATATAAGTCTAAGTGCTATTGCTGTTGCTATCTGAATTTTGATCACGTAACCACGGGGGATGCAGCAACGTTCGTAAGTGTGAAAACTGGTCCTAAGCCCCCTTTTTAGGGCCATTTGAACCATTACTAAATGAATTGTCGTAACTCGAGGACTACCCGTAAAGGTCCCCCCCCTCAATTGGGGAAAGAGAGACCCACCAGGCACTTCGGTGCCGTCCGGCATTTCGTGAGAGCTTCCAGGTTCAGAGCCGGGTCGAGGGTGCGGGCTGAGAGGAGGAGGCTCTTCCTTGAAGAGAAATGATGGAGGTGACCAGTCTGGTGGGAAGAGGTCCTCCTCATCCTCATCTTCTTCCAAGGGGGACTTGGAGTCGCTCCGTTCACCGGAGCCTTTCCCTCTTCCCGGGGTCTCGGCTGGGGGAGCAGTGTTGCCCTTCTTGGATTTCTTTCGGGAGCGCCTGCCGAGCCCCGTGACCCACTGCGGGCCAGAAACAGCTGCGGAGGGGACGCATTTTGGGGGAAGGACATCTGGAGGTGGTTGGAGCTTCTGGAACTTCTTCTGCATCCGTCGCAGGAAAGACCGAGAGTCTGGAGAAAAGGAAAGAGCCATTACCAGGAGGCCAGGCATGCTACACCACGGGTGCCCAACCCCGTGGTCCGTGGACCTCCACCGGGCCACGGCATGCCAGCAACCGAGCCACACAAACAAGCGAAGCCCCAACCCTCTCAGCCACAGAGCAATGGCACTACAGAGTAAGACGGTAAAGACCCCCAGTGCAGGGGCGGGTTCCTAATTTTTTTACTACCACTCTGTGGGCGTGGCTTATTTTGTGGGTGTGGCTTGCCAGCCATGTGATTGGGTGGGCGTGGCTTCTCCCTGCTGAAGGGAGGGGAACTGAGATAGGTCCTGCCGCCCATTCCCCCTCCCCTCAGCAGCTCGAGAAGCCTCGAACGTGCGAAAATGCCTGGGATCATCACCGCACGTTCGTGGCTTCTCAGACTGCTGAAGGGAGGGGAATGAAGATAGCTCCTGCCGCCCGTTCTTTCAGCGTCTCACGCGCTCCCTCAGCCATCCTCCCCTGCTTGGACTCACTGTGGGGTAGGAAGGCAGCGCATGCGCAGTGCCGGAAGCTCAGCTTCTGGGCATGCGCAGAAGAAAATGTAAAAAAAAAATTAAAAAAAAATTTTAAATGGCGGCGCCCAGGCACCGGCAACCGACCGCACCGGTACTGTGATGTCACCAGTGGGCCGCTACCGGTGCTATAGAGTGGACCGCACTGGTAGGAACCCACCACTGCCCCAGTGAAAGAGATCCGACCCTTTCCTCCTTATTCCTTAGCTACCGTATTTTTCGGACTATAAGACGCACCAAGATTTCAAAGAGGTAAGTAAGAAGGAAAAAAAGGTTTTGTCCTCCCCGGCCCCCAGGAGCACTCTGCAGGCCTCCCAAACCCTCTTTTTTGCAAAAAACGGACTCGTTTTTCACCCATTTTTGCAAAAAACGGGGCATGCAGAGGGTTTGGGAAGTCTGCAGAGTGCTCCTGGGGGCTGGGGGAAGGCAAAAATGCCCCGTTTTTCACACATTTTTTTGCAAAAATTGGGTGTGCAGAGGGTTTGGGAGGCCTGCAGAGTGCTCCTAGGGGCTGGGGGAAGGCAAAAACGGCCCGTTTTTTGCAAAAATTGGGGTGTTTTTGCCTTCCCCCAGCCCCCAGGAGCACTCTGCAAGCTCCCAAACCCTCTGCGCACCCCATTTTTGCAAACAACGGGCCCATTTTTCACAAAAATGGGACGCAGGGGCGGGGCTTCGGGAGGCCAAAAATGGCTGTATTCGGTGTATAAGACGCACCGACATTTCCACCCTCTTTGGGGGGGGGGGGAAATGGTGCGTCTTATACTCTGAAAAATACAGTAAATCTACAACCTCATCGAGGTGCTCATTGTGAATACAGGCATAGATCGATCCCGTGGGATGCAAAATATTTGGCAGTCTTCTTCTCAACCTGGAGCATTTCAGGAGTGACAGGCAGCCCCCCTCATCTGTCAGGCAGAGGAAGCCTGTTACCCTATTTCAGAAGGCTGACATGGCACTTTAGAAGATAAAACCGGCAATCTCCACGAGAGACGCGGTATGTTAAAACAGCTTGTGCCAATTTTGCTCCAGCGGATCCGAAATTCTAAGGATAGAGCTGTCTTTTTGTCGAAGAAATCTTTCAGCCTAAGAAACCCAACTTTCATTCAATTGCAATGACAATTTTAGAACCAAGACTGCCCTCTAGTGGATTTATTTATTATTTATTTTATTTGGAGGTTCTTCTATGCCGCCCTACTCCCTGAGGACTCAGGGCGGCGTACAACATTTTAATAAAACAACCAACCAAATTATTAAAAAAACAATTTAAAACCAATTAATAACATCTATATCACACAAACATACATGGGGGAGAACATCCGATGTAATAGTCTCTCAACATTACCCCGCCTGCAGGAAGAGCCATGTCTTAATGGCTTTTCGGAAGGCCAGCAGGGTGGGGATAATCCGGATCTCCGGGGGGAGTTGGTTCCAGAGAACTGGGGCCCCTACAGAGAAGGCCGTCCCCCTAGGCCCCGCCAGTCGGCATTGTTTGGCCCACTCTGTGGGACCTCACCGGTCGAAGGGAAGTGTGTGGGAGGATGCGGTCCCGGAGGTAACCTGGTCCTAAGCCATGTAGGGCTTTAAAGATGATGATCAACTCCTTGAATTGCACCCGGAGACCGATGGGCAGCCAATGCAGCTGGCGGAGTATCGGTGTTACCTGGGTGTATCGTGAAACACCCACCACAGCACGCGCAGCCGCATTTTGCACCAATTGGAGTTTCCGGATACTCTTCAGGGGTAGCCCCATGTAGAGCGTGTTACAGTAATCCAGTCTAGAGGTGACAAGGGCATGGGTGACTGTGAGTAGAGCCTCCTTCTCTAAGTATGGTCGCAATTGGCGAACCTGTGCAAAAGCTCCCCTAGCCACAGCTGTAAGATGTTGGTCTAATTTTAGCTGTGGATCTAGGAGAACTCCCAAATTGCGAACAGAATCATCTGTTGCACGTATACTAAAAAAAGGCAATCTTATTTTTGAAAATCAGATTACGCCTGGACGCAACCCTGCTAGCTACACGTTTTCCAGGATTGAAATAGCGCTGTGCCCATAATAGCATCCCTTTCAACTAGTTATTATTTCTAGTTTCTACGGTGATCTGAGCGTGCAATTCCTGACAAATCTTATTTTTGTTCAGGGTTCAGGCCAGCCCTGGGTAATACAGCGGTGTGTTCTGTAGATGAGAAACTGACTTAAAACAGCTCATCTGGGGTGGGGAGAATCATTTTAAGAAGATGATTTTTGGGGGGTGGAAGTCTAATTTCCTGCATGTACAGATCTACGCGTTCATTTTCTTGGTCGGAGCTGCTCTAGGCTGGGAGGGTGTGGGGCAGGGTAAACCACGGGTATGGTAACAATATTTAGCCTTTGCATACAAATCTTTCAGGACTGAGAGCCCTTTGGGTTGTTTTCATACCTTTAATTATAGGTGGCATTTTATAAATCAGGGGTGAGAAGTGCATAAGCTACATGCAATGACCCCTTCCAGTGGCTTACAAATCATGCCGCCAATTTTCAGGGACAAATGGTCTAAAATTGAAGACTGCTTCCCACTGATTTCCTGCCCCAAGCACTAGAAAATGTCGGTGAGCTGTAGAGTGCTTTAAACCTTTGATTTCCCTCCAAAGTGCCAGCTTTCTACCCTGCTTGCTTCAAGCTTTTTACAATCACATCCACAATGTGGCACTCAACACATTTATTTCATTAAGAATCCTTTCTCCCAACAGTAATAGCACTTAGACTTATATACCGCTTTACAGTGCTTTTACAGCCCTCTCTAAGCGGTGTACAGAGTCGACCTATTGCCCACAACAATCTGGGTCCTCATTCTACCCACCTCGGAAGGGTGGAAGGCTGAGTCAACCTTGACCCGGTCAGGATCGAACTCCTGGCTGTGGGCAGAGTTAGCCTGCAATACTGCATTCTAACCACTGCGGCACCAGGAAGGAGAAGGAGAAAGGGAATAAAAGGGAAGGAAGGAAGGAAGGAAGGAAGGAGGAAGGAAGGAAGGAAGGAGGAAGGAAGGAAGAAGGCAGGCAGGCAGGCAGGCAATAGCACTTAAGAGTTACCGTATTTTTCGGAGTATAAAACACAATTTTTCCCTCCTAAGAGAGGCTGAAAATTTGGGTGCTCTTATACTCCGAATGTAGCCCCGCCCACTCGCCGGCCCCTACCCTTTGGCCTCTGCGCGTCCTCTTCCTGGCTGCATAGATTGCCACCGACAATGGCTTATGTTTTGGGGCTCCTCGCGTTGCATTTTCAGCCTACAAACGCTCGCGCGGTGCCCAAAATGGCTACCCAGAACAGCTGCTGCCTTCTCTTACCCCTTCCCCGCCTTGCCTGCTTTAGTCACTGGAGCTCCCTCCGATGATCAGCTGTGCTTTAGAAGCATAGCCCCCACCATCCCCAACCTCAAAATCAGCGAGCGAACAAATGTGGTGAAGCTGACCAGGCTAAGGACTAGCCAGATGAATACCTGGTAGGCAGAATCCTCCCCCCATTTTCCTCCCCAAAAACTAAGGTGCGTCTTATACTCCGGTGCCTCCCCCCCCCCCATTTTTTTTTCCTCCCCAAAAACTAAGGTGCGTCTTATACTCCGAAAAATACGGTATATATTACTTCACAGTCCTCTCTAAGCAGTTTACAGGGTCCTCGTTTTAGGATGGAAGGCTGAGTCAACCTTAAGCCTGGTGCGATTCGAACTGCCAAATTGCAGGCAGCCGGCAGGCAACAAAAGTAGCCTGCAGTACTGCACTCTAACCAGTGCGCCACCGTGGCTCATAATATAATGTACAAGCAAACCAGGTCAAACAGCCCAGTTTCACCCTTCTCCCATTGATGTTATGTCTACCTCAGCAAATAAGCATCATAACCGAGCTATAGGACAACGTCCCATCCCCCACCCACCCCAAAATCATCAGAAATATCTTTTAGAACATTACCATTTTTATGGGCCGACAGTCTTTTGCGGACTTTAGATCTATCCGTTCTTGAAGATCTGTGATTATCACCCTGCAGGACAAATTTGGGAAGATTTTAAAAATGCTTGTTTAATGGCTGGATTCATATAAACACACGTCTTACCCCCAAGTTAACAAAACACAATCTCAGGCATATGAAAAATGCTAAGTCCAAAGAAATAAATTCCAGAAATTTATTGGGCGGCATATAAATCCATTTAAATAAATTAAAGAAATAAATAAAATCTGATGGCCTGGCTCACAAAAAAAAAAAAAAACACCTAACCTCCAACTTTCCCAACCCTATTTCAGTTGAGTGTATCTACCGACCCAGCCCTTATTTATTCAAAGATATTAAAAAAGATAAATCTTGCGCCTATTGCTGCCTAAGGCCTTGTGCTACTTTTAAATCTGTCTAGGACAGCGGTTCCCAACCTGGGGGTAATTACCCCCAGGGGGGTAAAAACGCTATTCTTTAGGGGTAAAAAAGGCATCCACTAAATTTTAGTGGATGCCTTTTTTTTGTTGGTAATAATAAAAAAATACAGTACAGTAACGCATTTGGTTCATGTGGCATATGCTCTTTCTTGCTAGCGAAACAGCAGAGTGCTTTGAGTGTGGGAACGGGGTGAAAAGGAGGCACGAGGCGGGACTGCCGCCTGCGCCAAAGGCTGAGTCCTGAGTCACGGCGTTTCACGCATGCGGAATCCGCCGCGCTCGAAAATAGTACTCGGCATGTATAAACCTGTTTGAACTGAGAGCGGTCGGGCACTTGTTCCGAGGCATTATCGCATTTGCGCTCCACAATCCGCATACGCCAGCGGTTCCCAACCTGGGGGTCGGGACCCCTTTGGGGGTTGAATGACCAGTTCCAAGGGGTCACCCCGGCATCCTCAGCTCCCCCCCCCCACTGCCACAAGCCTGGCCATATCGCACCCCAACCGCGCTCCACCACGCTGCCGCCATTTGGGTTATTTTACCGTCTGCGCATGCGCAGCACGCCTTGCGCAAGCGCAGAGGGTAAAAGAACCCAAATGGCAGCGGCAGGGTGGGTCACGGTGGGGGCGCGGGGGCGGGGCGTGGGTCGCGGTATTAGGAAGGTTGGGAAACACTGGTCTAGGATAAGTGGCCCAAAGGAAATTTATGACCACGGAAACCTCACCATACATCCCTTTATATGAAGGACCTTTTAGATTGGGGCCAGTCAACATAAGCACCTCGCGTTTGATCAAGAGGACAAAGAAATTGAATCATTTTCAATACCATAGAGCAGTATTGGCAAACGTTTTTATCACCGAGTGCCGAAATGGGAGCATGCACATGCGTGCTGGAAACCGGAAGAGCATGCGCGTGCCGGGAAGATGGTCTTCTGGTTTCCGGCGCGACATCTGGTCTTCTGGTTTCTGGCGGGCATGCGCGTGTGAAGACCAGCATCGGAAACCGGAAGATCATCTTCCCATGATCTTCTGGTTTCCGGCGCGCCATCTGGTCTTCTGGTTTCTGGCGGGCATGCGCGTATGAAGACCAGCATCGGAAACCGGAAGATCATCTTCCCATGATCTTCTGGTTTCCGGCGCGCCATCTGGTCTTCTGGTTTCTGGCGGGCATGCGCGTGTGAAGACCAGCATCGGAAACCGGAAGATCATCTTCCCATGATCTTCTGGTTTCCGGCGCGCCATCTGGTCTTCTGGTTTCTGGCGGGCATGCGCGTGTGAAGACCAGCATCGGAAACCGGAAGATCATCTTCCCATGATCTTCTGGTTTCCAGCGCACATGCGCGCCAGCCAGCTGATCTTCGTACATACATGCGCCCCAGAAACTGGAAGAGTAGGTGGCTGGTGCGCATGCGCACGCCGGAAACTGGAAGATCATCTTCCCGGCGCACGCATGCACACTGGGCGGCTGCCCTTCCAGTTTCCGGTGCTCCCGCATGTGTGAAGACCAGCTGGCGTGCACGCTGGAACCTGGAAGAGCAACAGGCGACGGCTTACAGGCCCGGAGAGATGGCTCTGCGTGCCACTTCCGGCACGCGTGCGATAGGTTTGCCATCATGGCCATATAGGCTCACAATTCTAGCAATGAATGTGTTTTGAGACAAGCATACACACAATTCCTCCATGTACCAAGAGAGGACGAGTGGTTCGGAGGTCTTTTTAAAACACTAAGGAAAGAAATCTGATCAATACCAGCTGTCATGATCCCGTCGGAGCCTGAATCTGCAGAGGAAGGTGAGCCGGAACTGGAGCTGATGGAGATCAAGGGGGCGGCTTCATTGGAAAATGGGGAAGAGCAGACCCAGTCAGGCCAGGGCTTTTCAGTATTGGGACAGCTTGTAGGCAGGGAGGAACTGGGGCAGGATGACCAAGGGAGGCTAAGCAGTGAACATGAGAGACAGAGCTCAGGCGATGAGCAAGGGCCACCTCCTCCTGATCCACGAGCACGGAGAGTGGAAAGAAGGCGAGAACAGCACAGACTGAGCTGACTACTCGGGAGGAGAGCGCCCCGCCCCTCTTCACAAGGCACACCTGGGGAGTGAGACTTAAGGAGACGCTGTGGGGAGGGGCATTTGTCGGGAAGAAACACTAAATTCCTGGAGTGTTGAGTGCCGATGTTTGAACTTTCCTGGATTCCTTGCATTCTTTCTGGATTTCTGGATTACTTGCCTGGCTCCTTTGCTTCCTGGACTCCTTGACTTGCCCTGCTGGATTTCTTGCTTTGCAGCCATGCTTGAGGTGTGTGTGTTGTGTGTGGTCACTTTGCTCTGGGACTTGCCAGAAACATGGGAGCGTTTGGGGAAATTTGGAGCAATAAAGGGGCGGTTTGAACTGCCAGCTGCCTGTGTTATCTCTGTGCCATGCCCCAGATCATCACATCAACCTGTACTATTAGAGAGCTTATGTTCTCTGGTCTTGTCTATTCCTCCCAAATAAATAAATCCTGGCTTCACTGCTTACCCGCAACGCATCTCGAAACGATGGAGGATCCTTAAGCGGCAAAGATAAGCTAGCAAAAGGCAGGACAGAGAAGGGCCTGCCAACTTTCAACCGCTTGGTTTTCCGAAGCTGCTGGTATCTCTGCAGGCTGGACTGGAAGGTGAAGCTAAAGAGACCAGCTTTGGGTTTCCTTAAAGATGACAAAGGGATTTGGAACCAACGAATGTCTCTCCAGGTGTTGAAGAGCTCCTTGCTGAGCGAAGTCATTTTTGCTTGGGAAACCAAGCTAACTTTCGAGGTTTCTTTGGAAAGCGGGGTCCGGCGCATCTGCTTCAAGGCATCCTTGGATGTCCCAGGTTGGCTATCCAGCGCTGAGGGTTTCCCCAGGCTTCGTTTACCTGACTTTTTCATGAGTATGGCCAATCCCTCTTCCGGTTTGAACGTGAAAGGAGATTTGGCTCAGTTTGTTTGGTTCTGGGTTGGGAATGGCTGCGAAGAAGTTACCAAGTTGCCTTCCCTACACACTCCCTCTCTCCCTCTCTCTCTCTCTCCAAAGGACAACACAGGGACCCTGTAAAAAAAAAAAGAGAAAAGTAATTTCGACCCTCCAGAGGCTGCTTGGGAGGCTTCCAGGCATACAGAAAGAGAACAAATGTAAATGGGTTTAAATAACAACAACAACAACAACAACAACAACAACAACAGAGTTGGAAGTGACCTTGGAGGTCTTCTAGTCCAACCCCCTGCTTAGGCAGGAAACCCTACACCACTTCAGACAAATCGTTATCCAACATCTTCTTAAAAACTTCCAGTGTTGGAGCATTCACAACTTCTGGAGGCAAGCTGTTCCACTGGTTAATTGTTGCAACTGTCAGGAATACGATATTATGATTAATTATTGAAACTATGATTTATGATCTATGACCTAGCACTTTGTTATTGTAGGTGTGTACACTGAGAGCTTATGCACCGGAGACAAATTCCTTGTGTGTCCAATCACATTTGGCCAATAAAGTATATCCTATTCCTATTCTATTCATATACTTTTCCATTCCTATTCCATTTCTATTCTATTCCATTCCATTCATTTTTTATGACAAAGATTTAGAACTTTCCCTGGTTATCTGGTGTTTCCAGCTGAGACGGTTATGCACCAGGAGTGGGGGGAAGGATACTGCAAAATCCCCATTCCCTCCCCACTCCAGGGGAAGGATACTGCAAAATCTCCATTCCCTCCCCACTCCAGGGGGAAGGATACTGCAAAATCTCCATTCCCTCCCCACTCCAGGGGGAAGGATACTGCAAAATCTCCATTCCCTCCCCACTCCAGGGGAAGGATACTGCAAAATCTCCATTCCCTCCCCACTCCAGGGGGAAGGATACTGCAAAATCTCCATTCCCTCCCCACTCCAGGGGGAAGGATACTGCAAAATCTCCATTCCCTCCCCACTCCAGGGGAAGGATACTGCAAAATCTCCATTCCCTCCCCACTCCAGGGGGAAGGATACTGCAAAATCTCCATTCCCTCCCCACTCCAGGGGGAAGGATACTGCAAAATCCCCATTCCCTCCCCACTCCAGGGGAAGGATACTGCAAAATCTCCATTCCCTCCCCACTCCAGGGGGAAGGATACTGCAAAATCTCCATTCCCTCCCCACTCCAGGGGAAGGATACTGCAAAATCTCCATTCCCTCCCCACTCCAGGGGAAGGATACTGCAAAATCTCCATTCCCTCCCCACTCCAGGGGGAAGGATACTGCAAAATCTCCATTCCCTCCCCACTCCAGGGGGAAGGATACTGCAAAATCTCCATTCCCTCCCCACTCCAGGGGAAGGATACTGCAAAATCTCCATTCCCTCCCCACTCCAGGGGGAAGGATACTGCAAAATCTCCATTCCCTCCCCACTCCAGGGGGAAGGATACTGCAAAATCTCCATTCCCTCCCCACTCCAGGGGGAAGGATACTGCAAAATCTCCATTCCCTCCCCACTCCAGGGGGAAGGATACTGCAAAATCTCCATTCCCTCCCCACTCCAGGGGGAAGGATACTGCAAAATCTCCATTCCCTCCCCACTACAGGGGAAGGATACTGCAAAATCTCCATTCCCTCCCCACTCCAGGGGGAAGGATACTGCAAAATCTCCATTCCCTCCCCACTCCAGGGGGAAGGATACTGCAAAATCTCCATTCCCACCCCACTCCAGGGGAAGGATACTGCAAAATCCCCATTCCCACCCCACTCCAGGGGAAGGATACTGCAAAATCTCCATTCCCTCCCCACTCCAGGGGGAAGGATACTGCAAAATCTCCATTCCCTCCCCACTCCAGGGGGAAGGATACTGCAAAATCTCCATTCCCTCCCCACTCCAGGGGAAGGATACTGCAAAATCTCCATTCCCTCCCCACTCCAGGGGGAAGGATACTGCAAAATCTCCATTCCCTCCCCACTCCAGGGGGAAGGATACTGCAAAATCTCCATTCCCTCCCCACTCCAGGGGGAAGGATACTGCAAAATCTCCATTCCCTCCCCACTCCAGGGGGAAGGATACTGCAAAATCTCCATTCCCTCCCCACTCCAGGGGGAAGGATACTGCAAAATCTCCATTCCCTCCCCACTCCAGGGGAAGGATACTGCAAAATCTCCATTCCCTCCCCACTCCAGGGGGAAGGATACTGCAAAATCTCCATTCCCTCCCCACTCCAGGGGAAGGATACTGCAAAATCTCCATTCCCTCCCCACTCCAGGGGAAGGATACTGCAAAATCCCCATTCCCTCCCCACTCCAGGGGGAAGGATACTGCAAAATCTCCATTCCCTCCCCACTCCAGGGGGAAGGATACTGCAAAATCCCCATTCCCTCCCCACTCCAGGGGAAGGATACTGCAAAATCTCCATTCCCTCCCCACTCCAGGGGGAAGGATACTGCAAAATCTCCATTCCCTCCCCACTCCAGGGGAAGGATACTGCAAAATCTCCATTCCCTCCCCACTCCAGGGGAAGGATACTGCAAAATCTCCATTCCCTCCCCACTCCAGGGGGAAGGATACTGCAAAATCTCCATTCCCTCCCCACTCCAGGGGGAAGGATACTGCAAAATCCCCATTCCCTCCCCACTCCAGGGGAAGGATACTGCAAAATCTCCATTCCCTCCCCACTCCAGGGGGAAGGATACTGCAAAATCTCCATTCCCTCCCCACTCCAGGGGAAGGATACTGCAAAATCTCCATTCCCTCCCCACTCCAGGGGAAGGATACTGCAAAATCTCCATTCCCTCCCCACTCCAGGGGGAAGGATACTGCAAAATCTCCATTCCCTCCCCACTCCAGGGGGAAGGATACTGCAAAATCTCCATTCCCTCCCCACTCCAGGGGAAGGATACTGCAAAATCTCCATTCCCTCCCCACTCCAGGGGGAAGGATACTGCAAAATCTCCATTCCCTCCCCACTCCAGGGGGAAGGATACTGCAAAATCTCCATTCCCTCCCCACTCCAGGGGGAAGGATACTGCAAAATCTCCATTCCCTCCCCACTCCAGGGGGAAGGATACTGCAAAATCTCCATTCCCTCCCCACTCCAGGGGGAAGGATACTGCAAAATCTCCATTCCCTCCCCACTACAGGGGAAGGATACTGCAAAATCTCCATTCCCTCCCCACTCCAGGGGGAAGGATACTGCAAAATCTCCATTCCCTCCCCACTCCAGGGGGAAGGATACTGCAAAATCTCCATTCCCACCCCACTCCAGGGGAAGGATACTGCAAAATCCCCATTCCCACCCCACTCCAGGGGAAGGATACTGCAAAATCTCCATTCCCTCCCCACTCCAGGGGGAAGGATACTGCAAAATCTCCATTCCCTCCCCACTCCAGGGGAAGGATACTGCAAAATCTCCATTCCCTCCCCACTCCAGGGGGAAGGATACTGCAAAATCTCCATTCCCTCCCCACTCCAGGGGAAGGATACTGCAAAATCTCCATTCCCTCCCCACTCCAGGGGAAGGATACTGCAAAATCCCCATTCCCACCCCACTCCAGGGGGAAGGATACTGCAAAATCTCCATTCCCTCCCCACTCCAGGGGGAAGGATACTGCAAAATCTCCATTCCCTCCCCACTCCAGGGGGAAGGATACTGCAAAATCTCCATTCCCTCCCCACTCCAGGGGGAAGGATACTGCAAAATCTCCATTCCCTCCCCACTCCAGGGGGAAGGATACTGCAAAATCTCCATTCCCTCCCCACTCCAGGGGGAAGGATACTGCAAAATCTCCATTCCCTCCCCACTCCAGGGGAAGGATACTGCAAAATCTCCATTCCCTCCCCACTCCAGGGGGAAGGATACTGCAAAATCTCCATTCCCTCCCCACTCCAGGGGAAGGATACTGCAAAATCTCCATTCCCTCCCCACTCCAGGGGGAAGGATACTGCAAAATCTCCATTCCCTCCCCACTCCAGGGGGAAGGATACTGCAAAATCTCCATTCCCACCCCACTCCAGGGGAAGGATACTGCAAAATCCCCATTCCCACCCCACTCCAGGGGAAGGATACTGCAAAATCTCCATTCCCTCCCCACTCCAGGGGGAAGGATACTGCAAAATCTCCATTCCCTCCCCACTCCAGGGGGAAGGATACTGCAAAATCTCCATTCCCTCCCCACTCCAGGGGGAAGGATACTGCAAAATCTCCATTCCCTCCCCACTCCAGGGGGAAGGATACTGCAAAATCTCCATTCCCTCCCCACTCCAGGGGGAAGGATACTGCAAAATCTCCATTCCCTCCCCACTCCAGGGGGAAGGATACTGCAAAATCTCCATTCCCTCCCCACTCCAGGGGGAAGGATACTGCAAAATCTCCATTCCCTCCCCACTCCAGGGGGAAGGATACTGCAAAATCCCCATTCCCACCCCACTCCAGGGGAAGGATACTGCAAAATCTCCATTCCCACCCCACTCCAGGGGAAGGATACTGCAAAATCCCCATTCCCACCCCACTCCAGGGGAAGGATATTGCAAAATCTCCATTCCCTCCCCACTCCTGGGGGAAGGATACTGCAAAATCTCCATTCCCACCCCACTCCAGGGGAAGGATACTGCAAAATCTCCATTCCCACCCCATTCCTGGGGGAAGGATACTGTAAAATCTCCATTCCCACCCCACTCCAGGGGAAGGATACTGCAAAATCCCCATTCCCACCCCACTCCAGGGGAAGGATATTGCAAAATCTCCATTCCCTCCCCACTCCAGGAGAAGGATACTACAAAATCTCCATTCCCACCCCACTCCAGGGGAAGGATACTGCAAAATCTCCATTCCCACCCCACTCCTGGGGGAAGGATACTGCAAAATCTCCATTCCCACCCCACTCCAGGAGAAGGATACTGCAAAATCTCCATTCCCACCCCACTCCAGGGGAAGGATACTGCAAAATCCCCATTCCCACCCCACTCCAGGGGAAGGATATTGCAAAATCTCCATTCCCTCCCCACTCCAGGAGAAGGATACTGCAAAATCTCCATTCCCACCCCACTCCAGGGGAAGGATACTGCAAAATCTCCATTCCCACCCCATTCCTGGGGGAAGGATACTGCAAAATCTCCATTCCCACACCACTCCAGGGGAAGGATACTGCAAAATCCCCATTCCCTCCCCACTCCAGGGGAAGGATACTGCAAAATCTCCATTCCCACCCCACTCCAGGGGAAGGATATTGCAAAATCTCCATTCCCTCCCCACTCCAGGAGAAGGATACTACAAAATCTCCATTCCCACCCCACTCCAGGGGAAGGATACTGCAAAATCTCCATTCCCACCCCATTCCTGGGGGAAGGATACTGCAAAATCTCCATTCCCACCCCACTCCAGGAGAAGGATACTGCAAAATCTCCATTCCCTCCCCACTCCAGGGGAAGGATACTGCAAAATCCCCATTCCCACCCCACTCCAGGGGAAGGATATTGCAAAATCTCCATTCCCTCCCCACTCCAGGAGAAGGATACTGCAAAATCTCCATTCCCACACCACTCCAGGGGAAGGATACTGCAAAATCTCCATTCCCACCCCATTCCTGGGGGAAGGATACTGCAAAATCTCCATTCCCACCCCACTCCAGGAGAAGGATACTGCAAAATCTCCATTCCCACCCCACTCCAGGGGAAGGATACTGCAAAATCTCCATTCCCACCCCATTCCTGGGGGAAGGATATTGCAAAATCTCCATTCCCTCCCCACTCCAGGAGAAGGGTACTGCAAAATCTCCATTCCCACCCCACTCCAGGGGAAGGATACTGCAAAATCTCCATTCCCACCCCATTCCTGGGGGAAGGATACTGCAAAATCTCCATTCCCACCCCACTCTGGGGCCAGCCAGACGTGGTATTTGCCGGTTCTCTGAACTATTCAAAATTTCTGCTACCGGTTCTCCAGAACCTGTCAGAACCTGCTGAATTTAACCCCTGCCTGGGATCTAGAAGTAAACAGTCCTGCTGCCGATAAATGAGGGTCCATTACCACCTTGAAATATCCACATTTGATCCCTTGCGCCATTTACACTGTTTTAAGTCATTACATAAAACGTCAGCAAGGTTTCCTTTTCCTTCCCACCGGTGGCATTGTCTGAAACGCACAGCCTTGGTTCATCGTTACCCTGGACCGAGATACGAGTTTTTTTTTAAATCATGGCTGCAAAATAAATTCCAATTGGCAGAGTTCATGCATCACACTAAACCATAAGTTTGACAAGCCGCAATGCTCCGGTTCACGCAACGCATTAAACCAGAAGTAGAGAGTTTGGAAGGGAGAAGAGAGGCGTTTTTATTTTCTGCCACACCTAGAAATATCCTCCCCCTGGTATCTGGATATCCCAAAAGAAATTCGCTTCAGGTTTGGCTTTTACTGTATTGGTACACCCGGCAAAGTTGCTTGCTATATTTTCCGGAAGAGATTTTATCAGGAATTTTCTGAAGAGCAGGAAGGGAAAAAAAAGCCCTCCATTCTAAAAAAAAAATACATCTTGGTCACAAAGAATGTTCTTAAAACTTATAGCCACAATCCACTTGTTCCTCCTTCTACCAAGACAACCCCCACATTGTTGTGGGAAAGACACCATGGCCCTTAAATAGCCTTAATGGCCAAAAAAAAACCCCGTATTCAATATTTACAGTATTTTAATCCTGCTTTTCACCCACAACAAAAAAAAAAGGTTCTTAAGACACTCTTACAAATCAATAGTAAAGAAATAAGCTTCTTCTGCTCCCAGGTGTAACAACTCAGCGCGATACAGAGAAAGAAAGAAGAAAGAATAGAAGAGCTACTTAGAGCCGCTCAAGCATCATACTTGCCCTTTGTTGCTTGAACCATGGTTTGTGTGCAATTAAGCCACAGCAGGGAGCAGTTCTAAGTCAACCTTGGTAACCAGAGGGAACAGAAGAGATGGAGGGAGGTCGAGGCGACCGATGACTCAACAGGACGATAATCACACCAGCTGTTGAGTGACCATCTGCCTCCCCCGATGGCATCATCTTTCTCTCTGGCTGCAAACTGATGGGCTAGCACCCACGCGCCCCGCATTTGATAGCCCAACTGGCTAAATTGCAAAGCCCTATGGAAATAGCACTTAGACTTATATACCGCTTCATAGTGCTTTACAGCCCTCTCTAAGCGGTTTACAGAGTTCAGCATATTGCCCCCAACAATCTGGGTCCTCATTTTACCGACCTCGGAAGGATGGAAGGCTGAGTCAACCTTGAGCCAGTGAGATTTGAACAGCTGAACTGCTGAACTGCAGTGCTGCACTTTAACCACTGCGCCACCTCGGCTTATGAGAGTTCGTTTAGCAACCGTGCAGTTACCATGGCACTGAAGTGACCTAGGGCTTGCTTTTCAGACTTAGGACCACTGCAACAGCAGCCCTGGGGGGGTCACGTGATTTGACAATTCAGCCACTTGGCAACTGACTTGTATTTATGACGGTGGACCTTCTGACAAGCAAAGTCCATGGGGAAGCCAGATTCACTGAACAGCCGTGTTGCTAACTTAACAACTGCAATGATTCACTTAACAGCGGTTGCAAGGAAGGTCGTAAAATGGGGCAAAATTCACCCTAACAAATGTCTCACTGAACAGAAATTTTGGGCTCATTGTGGTCATAAGTCAAGGACTACCGGTAATACAGCTCCAAGCCCTGAAGACTAAAAAGCGTCAATGAGAAAGATATATATTGGAATGGAATAGATGGACTGATTATATTCAAAAAAAGTATCAGATTAAGAAGACCCAAATAGTCTATTAATGATAAATGTTTAATTTTTAGATTATGTCTTAAAGGTTTTGAGTAATAAGGAGTTAAAGAATTAGAAAAAAATTTGAGTCAATAATTTGTTAGCATATTTTAGTTTTATGTTTTCTGAAAATTATACCTTGTGCTTTTTCTGGGAAGTCGGGGTGGTGGTGGGAGGGGGACCGGAGGGGAGGGTAAGAGGGGTGGGAAGGGTGGGGGGCAAGGGGGGGGAGAAAAGAGAAAAATGTTTGTACTTTGTACTAATAAAACTTTTTAATTAAAAAAATAAAAATAAAAAAAGAGAATCAAATTCTCACTGATCTGAGCTATGCTTCCGGAATACAACCGTAAACCATCAAACATAGTTTGATGTTTGTTTGCTTGAGGTGGCTACTAGATTGAAAGCAAAAAAAAACCCTGCTTCCTCACTCCCTGCTTCCCCCACCTGCCCATTTTTTTTACTCTCCTCTCAATGTAGTCTCATCGTTTTCTTTTTCGTTGTTTATTGTTCCATTCCTTTGCCACTGTTACATTTACACTTTTCGGTCTCTGTGTTTATTGTTGTAAGCTGCACACAGCAAGATAAGTAGCAAATAAATTTAACAAATAAGTAACTTTGAGGCTAGTCCGTTGTGTAAACCTGGGACTATCTAAGGTTTGGATTCTCGTTGCAGATTACTGGGTGAAAGAAATCAGGGAGTTAAGGACAGATAAGCGTGTCAGGCAAACACAGGCTTAAGATAATATAGTTGTAGGTCTTTAGGGAAAGGAGGAGTAGAGATTAATTCCAGTGAGAAAACTAGAAAGGAAAAGAAACAGCCTGGACTACTAAAAGGTGCTTCAGGTGCTTCAGAAAAAGCAATTCTTACCACTTTAGTCTCAGGATTTGCTGCATGTACACCTAAGACAGGGCTTCTTAAAACTGAGCTATCCCAGTTACCACTTTTCCTGGTTTCCAGGGATGTCATCAGTCCCACAAAAAAGTCAAGACTCTGGCTTCATGCAGGATCTCAGCTGGATCCTGGATTGACAAACAAGCATCTTCCAATTGCTGCATTACTCCCAGGATACAAGGAGGCTGGACTAAGTGGGGATGGAAACCAATCAAAGGAGAGAAACAAGCTAATACTAAGGAGAAATTTCCTGACAGTGAGAACAATTAACCAGTGAAACGGCTTGTCTCAAGAGGTTGGGTTGTGGGTGCTCCAACACTGGAGGTTTTCAAGAAGAGACTGGACAGCCATTTGTCTGAAATGGTATAGGGTCTGCTGCCTAAGCAGGGGGTTGGACTAGATGACCTCCAAGGTACCTTCCAACTCCTATGCTATGCTATTCCTTATTCTATTCTATTCTATATTCTACTCCTTATTCTACTCTATATTCTATCCTATTCCTTATTCTATTGTATTCTATTTTCTATCATATTCCTTACTCTATTCTATATTCTATTCCTTATTCTACTCTATATTCTATTCCTTATTCTATCCTATTCCTTACTCTATTTTCTATTCTATTCCTTATTCTATTCTATTCTATTTTCTATCCTATTCTTTATTCTATTCTATATTCTATCCTATTCCTTATTCTACTCTATATTCTATTCCTTATTCTATACTATTCCTTACTCTATTTTCTATTCTATTTTCTATTCTATACCTTATTCTATACTATTCCTTATTCTATTCTGTATTCTATCCTATTCCTTACTCTATTTTCTATTCTATTCCTTATTCTATTCTATTTTCTATTCTATTCCTTATTATACTATTCTGTATTCTATCCTATTCCTTACTCTATTCTATAATCTATTTCTTATTCTATTCTATTCCTTATGCTATTGCTATCCTCTATTCTCTTCAGTGGCTTGCCTCCAGAAGTTGTGAATGCTCCAACATTGGAGGTTTTTTAAAGAAAAGACTGGACAGTCACTTGTCTTGAAATGGTATACCATCTCCTGCTTGAGCAGGGGGCTGGACTAGATGACCTCCAGGGTCCCTTCCAACTCTTGTCATCCTGTTAAGACCTCCGAAGGTCCCTTCCAGCCCCGATTCCCTCTTCCACGTTTGCCCCAATGATCCCCCCCCAAAAAAATTTTTTTTAAAAAAAACCTGACCTAAGCTACCAATTGTTGGCGCTTTAATTAGTAATTCCTGGCTGTGAAACGGGGCGGGTCGTTTTGTACCTCAGCCAGGTGGGGAGCTCGGGCCAGCCCGGTTCCTCCAACACCCTGACCCGCAATGGAGGCTGGAGGGGGGAGAGAGAGACCCCCTCCCCAAAACAGGGACCCCCCCTCCTCCAAGGAAGAGCCACCTGACGCTCTACCTGCACGCAAAACGCCCCGACCGCTCGCTAACGGTCACCGGCGTCTACCTGTTTCAAATGGCAACGCTCCCCGAGACAGCCAATCGGATGCCGGGATTGACCATTAGCCAGAAGAGAGCCAATCCCGGTCCAGCTGTCCGAGCTTTCTCTCCCGCAAGTGGAGAGAAGAGGCGGGGACCAAGCGGAGTTTCAGCCAATCGGCAGCCTCGGTGTGAGGAGAAAAAAAAAACGCGCTTCGGAAAGTCAAGGCCGCACGTGCCGTTGGCCGCCTTTGCAGGTGTCCCATTTTTGAAGAGCTGTCCGTTCGGGCTGGGGCGCGGGGCCTTGTGGGAAATGGAGTCCCGCCTGCACTACAGTAGAATAGAATAGAATAGAATAGAACAGAACAGAACAGAACAGAATAGAATAGAATAGAAAATAAATTAGAATAGAATAGAATAGAAAATAAATAGGAACAGAATAGAATAGAATAGAATAGAATAGAATAGAATAGAATAGAAAATAAATAGGAACAGAATAGAATAGAAAATAAATAAGAATAGAATAAGGGAGTGGAATGGAATAGAATAGAATATGGAATGAAGAATAGAGTAGAGTAGAGTAGAATAGAATTTAGAATAGAACAGAACAGAATAGAATATGGAATAGAATAGAATAGAATAGAATAGAATAGAATAGAATAGAATAGAATAGAATAGAATAGAATAGAATAGAATAGAATATGGAATGAAGAATAGAATAGAGTAGAGTAGAATAGAATAGAATTTAGAATAGAATAGAATAGAAAATAAATAGGAATAGAATAGAATAGAATATGGAATGAAGAATAGAATAGAGTAGAATAGAATAGAATATGGAATGAAGAATAGAATAGAGTAGAGTAGAATATAATAGAATTTAGAATAGAATAGAAAATAAATAGGAATAGAATAGAATAGAATAGAATAGAATAGAATAGAATAGAATATGGAATGAAGAATAGAATAGAATAGAATAGAATAGAATATGGAATGAAGAATAGAATAGAATAGAATAGAATAGAACAGAATAGAATAGAATATGGAATGAAGAATAGAATAGAGTAGAGTAGAATAGAATAGAATTTAGAATAGAATAGAATAGAAAATAAATAGGAACAGAATAGAATAGAATAGAATAGAATAGAATAGAATAGAATAGAATAGAATAGAAAATAAATAGGAATAGAATAGAATAGAATAGAATAGAATAGAATAGAATAGAATAGAATAGAATAGAATAGAATAGAATAGAAAATAAATATTAATAGAATAGAATAAGGGAGTGGAATGGAATAGAATAGAATAGAATAGAATAGAATAGAATAGAATAGAATAGAATAGAATAGAATAGAATAGAATATGGAATGAAGAATAGAATAGAGTAGAGTAGAATAGAATAGAATTTAGAATAGAACAGAACAGAATAGAATATGGAATGGAATGGAATGGAATGCAATAGAATAGAATAGAATAGAATAGAATAGAATAGAATAGAATAGAATAGAATAGAATAGAAGGGACCTTGGAGGTCTTCTAGTCCGGCCCCCTGCGGAAGCAGGAGAACCTATACTATTTCAAATAAGTGACTGTCTAGTCTCTTCTTAAAAACCTCCAGTGATGGAGTGTCATGATTTCTGGTCCCCTTCTACCGGGTAAGTCAGTGTGTCTCAAACTTGGCAACCATAAAACTTGGACTTCAACTCCCAGAATTTGTACTTTCGAAGCACTGTTGTATCTAACCACACTTGACCAAATTAAGTATTCTATTCTATTTTGTTTTATTCTCATACTGTCGATGAGTGGTCCAAAATATTGCACCACTTAATTCCGTATTATTTTTTAAATTAACTTTCGTACTTGCATCGCTGTTTATTTTACAACCGTTTCATCTGCTAAAAGCCATCGTGTAAAAATTTGCATGAAGATTTTTGTAACTTTGCATTAATGAAAATGTAATGTGTTTCACGGCTTGGCATTTTTTTCATACAGTTGAAATGGACCAACTTCTCCTTTCTGCAGAGCATAATCCCCACCACCTATTTATCAGTGACAAACTATTATTGGAAATTGAAAAATGGATGACAGTAGCAGCTTTTCCAACGAACAAATTTTATTAAAAGGCATAAGCTTTTGTGAGCTGCAGCTCACTTTATCAAAGTCATTCTATGCATCTAATGAAATGAGCCGCACAAAAGCCTCATGCCTTTTAATAAAACTACTTAGTTGGAAAACCTGCTATCAGACTTCTCTTTTTTTAACGTCCGTTCTCCTACAATGTCTTATTGGATATTTATCTTCCATTGCTACTGATCAGCAATATTTAGATTTAGCTTCTTTTAGAAAGCTGTGGGCAACTATAGCATTTCTGCCAGGGTGGTATGAAATAATCCATCCATACTTTTAATGTTTTTAGAAGTGTAAATGTTAACAAGATGCAGGATTTTAATCAGTTTTATTTTATAGAATTGTTAGATTCTATCCTTGTTTTATTTTATAGAATGTAAGATTTAATTATTAAACAGCAATGGTATTTTAACCTTATCTTTACCCCAATTTGAAATCATTGGTTTTATTAAGATTTTAATCACATAAAATCATATCTGCTTTTATGGTTTGCAGGACCTTAAAGTTACCAAATATTAGCATACATAATCAAACCATATTTAAGATGAAAATCAGAATAAGCAGACAATAGCAGACAAATATTGTCAGGGATAGAATAAGTGATAAGGAGTACAGACTTATACAATAACTAGAGACAGAATCTCTTTGACCATACTGCTGCCTTGTACAAATCCCCCCCAAAAGAAGCACATTAGAAATTGATTTGTTCAACTGCTATGACCGCCCATCTCAATCAATAATCATGTACAATAAAGAAATTTGGATGCTCTTACCCAAATCAGCCACTTTGTTCCTAATGACATGTATAGAGAAAAAAAAGTCATGTAACCACAGCTGTTGGCTTGAAAACGTTTGCCTTCTCCTCTAAGAAAACAGAATTAAATAAAACTCCAAAGTTCAGCTTTGCTGCCTTAAACAGGGATTAAAGGTTTTTTTTTCCTATAGTACAGTACTCCTATAAGACAAAGTATGTAAGAAAATGTAAAGTTGACCAGATATACCAGAACATCTAAGTTTGATCCCAAAGCATCCTTGTGAGTAGACTCAGTCACTGCCATATGATTAACAATTAACTGCATGAAGAGGTCATTCTAGAATGAAAAGGACCAACTATGACAGTGCATTGGAATATTCTTTATTGGAATATTCTTTACTGGCCAAGTGTGATTGGACACACAAAGAATTTGTCTCTGGTGCATAAGTGATAAGTCATAAGATAAAATCATAAGATACAAACAACAAATGATATCCTTCTCCATAAGATAGCAATAGAAGGTAGTAGGAAAGATGAGAAGGATTAACAACAATACATGGGTAAATATCTTTAGGCATAAGACAGTGCTGTGGGAATTAGTAGAGTGATGGCATGGGGGAAAATCGTCTTTGTGTCTAGTTGTTTTGACATGCAATGCCCTATAGCGGCGTCCTGAGGGGAGAAGTTCTCCCCTGAGGGGAGAAATATTCACAGACCCCTCACATCCTGGATATAAACTGTTTTCCAGTTTATATCCAGGATGTGAGGGGTCTGTGAATATTTTCTCAGCCCTGTTTCTGGCTCGTGCAGTATACATGTCCCCAATGGAAGGCAGGCTGGTTGCAATCCTCGAATACAGCTCATCTGTCTGGAACCCACACTGCATATCGGACATAAATACATTAGAAAGTGTCTAGAGATACTTTACGAGAAGAGTCCTCCACTCATTACTCGCAACAGAATACCTTACGCAACCAGACTTGAAATCCTGGGCTTAGAAAGCTTAGAACTACGTCGCCTTCGGCACGACCTAAGCATAGCTCATAAAATTATATGCTACAACGCCCTTCTGTCAACGACTACTTCAGCTTCAACCACAACAATACACGAGCACATAACAGATACAAACTCAAAGTGAACCGCTCCAAACTTGACTGTAGAAAATACGACTTTAGCAACAGAGTGGTAAATGCCTGGAACTCACTACCTGACTCTGTGGTTTTGTCACCAAACCCCCAAAACTTTACCCTAAGACTGTCCACTGTTGACCTCACCCGATTCCTAAGAGGTCAGTAAGGGGCGTGCATAAGTGCACCAGCGTGCCTACCGTCCCTGTCCTAATGTTCCCTCTTATCAGTACCAATCTTATGTACATAAACAATGTTACATCTATGTATATTACTAACACGTAATTGACAAAATAAATAAATAAAAATAAATAAATTGTTTTTTCTGCAGTCCTAACTATCTGTTGAAATCTCTACGTGTCCTGTTTGGTTGCTGTGCCAAACTAGTTATAGAAGTACAAATGGCAGACTCAATAATTCTTCAGTAGAACTGTATTAGTAACTCCTTGGGCAGTCTAAGCTTTCAGAGATATATGTAATGGCTGGGAGAAGATATGAGAAATAGACTTTCATCTTCGTTATATTAGATAAACACTAAAGGATATGAGAAATGAGACTGAGAGATCAAGAGCCACCGTTTTTTGACCAGATATAGATTGAATCATGTAAAATATTGTTATCAGACAAAGCATTTAGAAAATCAATCTGCCCCGAGTTTCTCTACTTAAAGAGGAAATAAAACTTGGACATATCACAAATTGCTGGTCCCAGTCCAACAAATAGTTTTGCCAGCTAATATAAGAAGTGGGAAATACAATGGAATACACCCCAGAATTTTTCTTGCTGGGGATAATGAAAAAACAACATCCAAAAAACGTACAAGACTTAATACTACATATTATAACTGCGGCAAGAATAACATACACACAATATTGGAAAGATAATCAAACCCCACCAGAAAATGTACTAATAGGCAAAATATATAGATGTGCTGAAATGGCCATGCTGAATTATTCAACTTAAAAGACAATGCAATTCAGAATATTGCGAAACATGGACTAGATGGTACAACGGGACTAAAAAAAAGAGGAAAGACTGTGTGACAACGTGAGAAGAAAATGAAGATACGAGACTTTGTAAATTTATGATTTATTGTGCATAATCGAAAAATAACAATGTTTTAAAAACGGGCGTAGATCTGTATTAAAAAAACATTAAGACGTTTAATGAAGAAAAATAATTTTAAAAACATTCAAAAAGAAGAAGAAGAGGGAAATAAAATGATTGGTTAATTCAGTCTGTTGTGTTTTATTTTATCTGTTGCTGTTTGCGCTTTCTGGTTTTTTCTTCTCTGCTGACTCTATATACCATTTCAGACAAATGGCTATCCAATCTCTTCTTGAATCATCCTCTTGTGATGGAGCACCCACAACTTCTGAAGGCAAGCCTTTCCATTGATTAATTGTTCTCACGTCAGGAAATTTAATCAGGCTTGTTTCTTTAACACTCGCAATACTCAAGGAGTCCAAGCCACAATACAGGTAGTCCTCGACTTACAGCAGTTCTTTTAGTGACCGTTCAAAGTTACAACGGCACTGAAAAAAGTGATCTATGACTATTTTTCCACACTTATGACAATTGCAGCATCGCCGTGGTCACGTGATCAAAATTCAGATGCTTGACAACCGAGTCATATTTATGACGGTTGCAGCGACGTCCCAGGGTTGTGAGTTCCCCTTTTGCGACTTTCTGAGAAGCAAAGTCAAGGGAGAAGCCAGATTCACATAACAACCAGGTTACTAATTTAACAACTGCAAGGATTCCCTTAACAAATGTGGCAAGAAAGGTCTTAAAATGGGGCAAAACTCACTTCACAGATTTTTCCCTTAGCAACATAAATTCCGGGCTCAATTGTGGTGCTAGATCAAGGACTACCTGTAGACCCTATTGTCCCAAAGGTGCTTTTTTCAAGAGGCAACTGGACTTTCTGGTTTTTCTTTGAAGACGTTTCGCTTCTCATCCAAGAAGCTTCTTCAGCTCTGACTGGATGGTGGGGAAATTTGGATTTGGGACAACCATGACCTGGATGACTGAGAATCTCCATAGACATGAGGATCCTATCATTTTCGTTTCTAAATAGGCTAGGTTTTGCACATTAACAAAAATGGGTTTGGGCTAAAAGGAAAACATGTTTTTAATTTAGAAAGGAGGCACATACACCATGCTAAAAAGGCTAACACCACTTTTATTAAAAAGCAATTTTTTCTCCTTCCGCTCAGTTGTGTCCCATTCTCCGAGGCAACCTGGACACATTTTTGCAATTATTATTTTTTTGCAAAACCCCCCCAAAACCTTAGACTGTCTACAGTCTACCTCATCCCATTCCTAAGAGATCTGTAAGGGGTGTGCATAAGCGCAACCATTGTGCACTTACCGTCCCTGTTCTACTGTCCTATTGCCTAATTTACCTGTACCTACTTAGAATAGAATAGAATTCTTTATTGGCCAAGTGTGATTGGACACACAAGGAATTTGTCTTTGGTGCATATGCTCTCAGTGTACATAAAAGAAAAGATACAATTGTCAAGAATGGTTGTCATAGGGTTCAAATAAGCAATCAGGAAACAATCACTATTAATATAAATCATAAGGATACATGCAACAAGTTACAGTCATACAGTCATAAGTGGGAGGAGAGGGTGATAGGAACGATGAGAAAAACTAATAGTAATAGTAATGCAGCCTAGTGAATAGTTTGCTAATGCTTATGTTTATACTAATACCTACTATCTTGTACATGTTTGGCAAACAAATAAATAAAATAAATAAATAAAATTTTGCAAGTGACATTTAAAGGAAACTATAGCAGAAAACAAGGCTAGGGGAAAGAAAACTGAGAATAACCTGGGCGGGGGGCTACCCAAATTCAGAGACCCTCCAGAGGGGAGCCTAGAGGGGGCAGGCAGGCAGGCAGGCAGTGCCAACCCTTTGCCCAAATAACGGGCACCTGACTTCGGACCACCCAAATCCTCCACCTTTCAAACTTTCCCGCCTCTTCCCTAATAAGGAAAGCAAAGCACGCCCGCTGGGCGGGGCCACGTTGACCACGCCCATTACCCTTGTGCGCGGCGCACCGGAAAGGGATAGGCGGCCATCTTGGATCACAAGCGAGGAGGGGCACGTGACCGGAACTTCCTCCCCCCGCCAAGGAGGAAGAGGCGTCTCTGAGGCGGCCGCAACTCAAAGGGTTGTGATGGCGTCAAGGTTACTGCGGGTCTCTGGAGCCTTGCGGGCTCTCCGGGTGGGCCCGGCTGCCCTGGGGAAAGGGCCGGGGCCTCTGGCGGCGGGGTCTCGGGAGGCCAGCTCTGGAGGTGAGCTTTTCTCCGGCGGGCGTCTTCCCTCCGAGGCTTAAGACTACCCTTCCCATCATCCCCCACCCGGGATGGAGGGGAGTGCCTGCTTGAAGCCACGGGGGGGGGGGGGTTGGTAGGGCTTCAGGTTGGGTAAAAAGGGGGTGTTGCAGAGGCGCCTTTTCGTAACTAAAACCAAGCCAAACATTATCTTAGTTTGTGTGTGTGTGTGTGTGTGTATGTATATATGCATATATGTGTGTGTATATGTATGCATATATGTGTGTGTATATATATATATATGCATGCGTGTGTGTATGTGTATATGTATATGTATGTGTGTATGCATGCATGTGTGTGTATATATATATATATGCATGCATGCGTGTGTATATGTATGTGTATATGTGTGTGTATTGTGTGTATGCATGCATATGTGTGTATATGTATGCATGCATGCGTATGTGTATATGTATGTGCATATGTATGTGTGTGTATTGTGTGTATGCATGCATATATGTGTATATGTATATTTGTATGTGCATATGTATGTATGTGTGTGTGTATATATATGTGTGTGTATGCATGCATATATATATGTGTGTGTGTGTGCGCGTGTGGATAAATTTTATAATCACTATTGTAAGCTGATAGAGGGAACATGAAAATCCACCTAATAAATAGGTAAAACTATTTAGAAATACGTTAGTGTGAAAGTGGGTTTACAGAATTGCTCAAGTAGCAGTTTGTTAATAGTGATCACTCCAAATGCATTTCAGTGTGCCTTTGGGGATTTCTTTTGCAAGCAGGTCAATAAGAGAAAGATAACTTGGGCTAGATTTTAAAATCATGCTAACCACTATTAATATAAAATTATGTACTGCTGTTTTTATATATATTAGCCAGAACATCTTGAATAGGTGGATACTGTAGATTATTCACACACACATACACTATTCATTCTATTACTTAGATGTATCCTAGGGGCCTAAGACATTTGAAAGATGGCTGTCGTGTTTGTTCTTAATTATTTTAGCAGAAGAAATTTCAAGTCTATAAAATGGGTGAGGCAAAGCCATACTTATTAGTTCAAAATAGTGCACTGCGAGCTTGAAGTTGAATTCCTTTTTCCTTATTTCTGCAGTCTGAACACCTACATCAAATACGCTCTTGAGAGAATTCCCTATTCGTTTACTTCATGAACTGAGCTGACTTTTGTCTATTTAAATCCCTTTTCCCTTCTGCTTTCTGTTTGTATATTAGGAATGTTGAGTCTGCTGGTAATTTGAAAACCTCTGTATTCATGGCTAAAGCATTCTTTGCTTAGGGTGAAAACAATCATGGTTAGATTAAGTGGGAAGCAGGTCTTTAATTCTTGCTATTTCGATTTGTTCTCTGTATATAGAAAGTAATAACATGCTTATAACCTGAACCTGAAAGATAATATCAATTTTAAAATAATTTATATGTATAAAATAATAGATGGGCTTTTAGGTTTGATCAGTGATTCTGATATTTATTTAATTGATGTATTCTTATTGATAGCAATAGCAATAGCACTTTTCTTATATACCGCTTCATAGTGCTTTACAGCCCTCTCTAAGCGGTTTACAGAGTTCAGCATATTGCCCCCAACAATCTGGGTCCTCATTTTACCGACCTCGGAAGGATGGAAGGCTGAGTCAACCTTGAGCCTAGTGAGATTTGAACAGCTGAACTGTTGAACTAGCAGTCAGCCTGCAATGGCTGCATTTAACCACTGCACCACTTCAGCTCTGTATGATGTATTCTTGTGTTCTTTTTCATTGTTTATTTCAATCATTCTATTATTTTACTTCTGTTTACAGTCATTTCCCCCCCCCCCCCTTTATTACTGTAAACCACTACAGGAGCCCCATGGTGAGATAGGCAGCAAATACATTTAACAAACAAACAAATATAAGACAAATTGATTTATAGATATAACAATCAAATTTAATTTAATTAAATTAAATTAAAAGTTCTTATAGGCCGCCCAATCCCGTAGGACATATAGCTGCTATGGAAACAATCAAAGAAATTGTGGGAATGCTGGAAAAAAGTTTTCGGAGCCAGATTAATACACTCCATTTTATATGGGGCCAGTAGATTTTCTTTAGCCTTGTGGTTAGATTACTGGGGGACACATTCTAGAAGAAGTTGCTGTTTTCAGGGCTAGCAAATGTTTCATATGCTACCGAAAAATATTGGGCCTTATTTTTAGCCACAGGTGGGGTGGGGTGGGGAAATTTCTGACCAGAAAAAGAATCCTTCAGATTACCTAATATTGTCCTTCTCTACCTCAGGTATGGCTACTGATGAAGAACAGGCCACAGGAATGGAGAGGAAAGTTTTGGATACTATAAAGAAAGGAGTGGTAAGCAAAACTGAGCACAGCAACACTTCTTTGAGCAATGATACTTTCATGTGCTGAACAGTTGACCAGAAGGAACTTTGGTCCTTTCTTGGAGGGGCAGCATTTCAGCTACCTCACTCGTCATCATTTGCCTTCCAGACTTAATTAAAAGGGTCGGCTACTGAACCTGCCCAAAGTAATATATCCACCGTAGGCCTGTAGATAGACAGATTATTTTGTCGAGGAACGATCAGCAAGGAAGACCTTTGACGGAGACATCTAGACCGCTTCAGAATCCAGCTTAAGCCATCATTAATGTCTTGAAATTGGTAGTTGGAAGGGTTTAGTTAAATCCTTGGCCTGGGGGGCTAGTTCTCCTAATGGGAGAATTGGATAATGAAATGCTTGAGGATAAAAATGATCAAAAGATAATTTAGAATTGGGTCTAAGGACGGCACATTGGTACATGATTCAAGGGGTTTTAACCTTTTCTCTCTCTCTCTCTCTCTGCTGGTTGTAGGATCCTTATGGAGTGTTTCCATCCAAACCATACGGGGGAACAAAAGACGACCCCCACCTTGTCCCCTCCTTGACAAACGTGAGGCTCGTGGGCTGCATCTGTAAGTGGCACCTCCTACAGTAGCCTTGTTTCTTGAAAGGTACGTGGTGCTCTCTGAGCTCAGTTGTTTTCTTGCAGACGTTTGATTACCCAAACTAGGTAACGTCATCAGTGCTGATAGGTTGATGATGCCCAGTGTGGGTAACGAAACATTCGCAAGAGAACAACCAAGCCCAGAGAGCACCAAGGGGCCTTCCTTTTTAACCTGAGCTACAAATATTCCCCTTTATTGAGACCAGTTTCTTGAACAGAGTTTACTTCCAAAAGACAATTGAGGGAAGGCGTTTGAAACCGTGGTTGGAGAAAGAACTATTGTACTTGATGCAGAGGGCAAAAAAAAGCTTTCTTTTAGAACAGTGCTTCCCAACCTTAGCAACTTGAAGATATCTGGACTTCAATTCCCAGAATTCCCCAGCCAGCGAATGCTGGCTGGGGAATTCTGGGAGTTGAGGTCCAGACATCTTCAAGTTGCCACGGTTGGGAAACACTGTTTTAGAAGGATGGGAAGCTCCCATCTCATCAGCCGAGATTTCGTTAGAAGTGCAAGCCCAGTGACATACGAACAGGGTGTGTGCAAAGCATTTGGAAAGAGTGCTGGGGTAAACACAGCATCTCTTCTCAAACGGCACATCCTCTGGACCAGGATTGAGGGACGACCTTAAAAACCACTTTCCTCTCCGTAGGACAAGGTGGCATACCGGATCCAAGGGCAACAAGGTGTGCTTTGAAGCAGACGGGCCCATCCAGAGCAGTGTTTTCCAACCTCAGCCATTTTAAGACTTCAACTCCCAGAATGATGCTGGCTGGGGAATTCTGGGAGTTGAAGTCCACGTGTCTTTAAAATGGCCGAGGTTAAGAAACACTTGACTAGAGCATTGGTCTGCAAGGCCTCAAAAGCAGTTGCCCCTGATGCCAACCTCATGTGACCCCAGTTGCAGCCTGATCCCAGAGAAAGTCACCTTTTCGCTCAGGGAATTGCCAAGGACTGGCAATCCCCAGAGGGCAGGACAAGAAACGATGGTTGGAAACTAATCAAGGAGAGAAGCAACCTGGAATTTAAGGAGAAACTTCCTAACAGCGAGGACAATGAACCAGTGGAACAGCTTGCCACCAGAAATCGTGGGCGCTCCATCACTGGAGGTTTTTAGGAAGAGACTGGACAGTCACTTACCTGAAATAGTATATGTTCTCCTGCTTGATTAAGGGGCTGGACTAGAAGACCTCCAAGGTCCCTTCCAGCTGTATTCTGATTCTGAGTGCGCCGTTTGCCCCTTATGCTGTAAAGCATTTTTGAATCTGAAATATTGTGCGGTTTTGGCTATTTGGTCTGTCTCTTCCCAAAGTGTTCACCTAGCTGTTGCCAATCATGCTTTTCGCTCATTTGTACAGCCCTGGTCACAAGAAGGAATCCCTCCGAAACTCACTCCTCCTTCCTTAGGGTTGCTGTTTCACTCGTTTATTTCTGCAACCACATACTTTCTCTTACCAAAATTCCAAAGGGTTCCAAAAGGGTTGCCTTTTTTTTTTAACTTGAGCAGTTAGGTTTTGCTTATTTGTTTATTGAATTTATGTGCCGCCCACATAGCAAATGACTACGGTGGCCTAGAGGTGGAGCTCTTACCTCACAGTCAGGAGGCTGTGAGTTCGATCCTAGGTAGAGGCAGATATTCCTCTCTCTCTCTGCGCACAATGAGAATATATCTGCTAAATATAACTCCTCATTGGCGACAGGAAAGGCATCGGGCCAGTAAACACGCGGCTCCATTCTGTTGCCCAAGGGATTATGGGGTCATTAAAACACAACGATGATAGCAAATGACTCTGAGCGGCCTTTGTTTGGGCAGCATATACATTTTTCTAATGCTTCTATAGCATTTTCACAATCTCGTTTTCTGCCCTTTTCTAGGCGAGGAAGATGCCACGGAGACGTACTACATTTGGCTTCACAAAGATAAAATGGAGCGCTGCCCTTCGTGCGGGGCCCATTTCAAACTGGTTCCCTGCGAGTTGCCGTGAAAGGCTACCAAACCCCGAATTCTTACTTTTGGGGGGGCAGGGGCTTGAGCCAAAAATCTTGAATAAGTTATGAGGTCCTGTATTTTCTTTCAGCTTAATAAAAGTCTTTTGACCCATTGTGTAAAACACATCCTTTGCGTTCTGGGCTTGTTTAAAAATTGCATTGAAATTAAGAGCTTTGAATAAGAAAAAAAAAAGACATTTGCTAGTTTCAAGACAAAGCAGATTTGTTTCCCTGAAATTTTCTTCTGGAATTGTGTATACACATGGACAAAAGTGCCATAGCTAATGTGGGATCTTCCTCTCGAGTGTAAATTACAAAGAGGAGCAGATATGGGTGCCATCAGCCTTTCCTTTATGGAACCATGGACGGTAACTGCAGCTGCTTTTAAATAGGACCATGCAGTGATCACAGCAGCACTCCTAGCACCAGTATCTTAAACCAAAAATCGCAATCTGGCTCAGGAATTCTGGGAGTTGAAGTCCACAGGTCATAAAAGTTGCCCACCCCATCCATCTTAGCCCGAGGTTGCACAGCACAGCTGTACAAGTCCTGGGGAAAAAAATACAGCTTGAGGATTTTCCCAAAATAATTTTAGGGGGTATTGGAACACTAAGCAGGCTTTACTATTTTGTATTCCACATAAACATTTCTGAACGGCTTCCCCAGGAGCAAAGTCTTGAATAAAGGCATCCAGAGTAATGGGTGGCAATGGAAAAATACGGCTTATTTTCCATACCGTGGAATAAAGTCACTTTCTAAGAATCAGGGTGGGCTTGCACAATAGGCCCCCTCATTGCCATGCCACGCAGTTTTGTCTGATGCCCAAACCTAATCTCGGCCCATTTTCCTCTCCCAACTTTAATAACCAGAAGAGGAGATGCTGAATCCTTGGGGAAAAAAACATGGCTAAAGTTTGAAGATGATGCAAAACAGCAAGATTTGTGGATGGAACTAGCTGGCTTTTATAAACTCAATCACTGAACTGTTTAAAAATGCCTAAAGCCGGACAAATTACATGTAATCCTCAATTTACAGCTGCTCGGTGGCTCGAAGTTATAACAGCTTTCAAACAAAGTGACGGTCCAGACTCGTACTTACCCACCGTTGTGGTTCACGTGAGCACTTCAGTTCTGGCACTTGGCAACAGGATTGCATTTATAATCCATGTGCAGCATCGTGCAGTGATTGCAATTTGTGAGCCTTTTTTTTTTTTGCCAATTTCTGGCAAAAACAAAACAGCTATTGGAGAAGCTGGATTCACTTAACATAAAAATTACTGTAAAATCAGGCTCACGTAAGTCCACAAGAGAAAATGGAATTTATGGCCCCAATTGTGAGAGTAAGTCAAGGTCTACTGGAAATTTAATGCTATTTTGATCCAAAGTCACACTCGAGGGGATGGTGTGCACAGGTAACCCTAAATCCAAACACTTTCTTCTCTTGTTAATGGCATTCTCCATCATGTTGGGGCTAACTTGCAGAAATCCTTAGTTCAGGGATGCCCTGGTAACGGGCTGGTAGCCAGCTCTCTGGGGCTGTTGCTATCAGATTTTTGTCCATGTGCTGCGTGAACCCCAAATTTCCTTTGGCCAATTATCTCTTACAGCAGCCAGAGGCATTCAAGGGGATTTCAAAGAATGAAAGCAACACCCTGAATTCCAACCCTTGAGTGTTGGGACTGCAGATGCAAAGCCGCTGTGGTGCAGTAGAGTGCAGTACTGCAGGCTATTTCTGCTGACTGCAATTTGGCAGTTCGAATCTCGCCAGGCTCAAGGTTGACTCAGCCTTCCATCCTTCCGAGGTGGGTCAAATGAGGACCCAGATTGTTTGGGGGCAAGATGCTGATTCTGTAAAACTGCTTAGAGAGGGCTGTAAAAGCACTGTGAAGTGGTATAGAGTCATGGTGGCATAGTGGTTAGAATGCAGTATTGCAGACTGACACTGCCTACTGCCAGCAGTTCGATCCTGACCAGCTCAAGGTTAACTCAGCCTTCCGTCCTTCAAAGATGGGTAAAATGAGGACCCAGATTGTTGGGGGCAATGTGCTGACTCTAAACCGCTTAGAGAGAGCTGTAGAGCACTGTGAAGCGGTATATAAGTGCTATTGTGCGAGTGCACATTGCCTTCGTCATACTGAGAAAAGCATCGTTCTGCTAGGGGCCAACTGATTAATCTTCAACCAGTATTTTATTTTCTATATACTTTATTCTTTATCATTTAATTCAGTCCTACTATCCTACCTTAGTGTGGAGATTCACTAACCGTATTTATCCATAACTGCATTTCAAAAAAAGCACACCTAAAAACTAAATGACTGAAATAGTTGCTTTGACATGTATTTATTCATATATTTGCCTCCCCACCCCCAGTAAATGGGAGGTCACACAAACAACTCTTTGTATTTGCTATATATCCAGCCCTAAGTAAACTACTTTTTCATACCTGTTTTCACATCACTGAACTATTCCAGACACAGCTCACCTGAAGGCAGACTAGCACAAACCCTTTTAAAGTACTTAAAGACATATTTTTTTACTTCCTTTCCAAAAGGAAACTCAAACCAAACAGGGTATGGTTATCTGCTAATAAGGGCAGAATAACCAAGAAGAAAAGTGCAATTAGTATAGTGCCAAGGTCTTCAAACTTGGCAACTTTAAGACTTGTGGACTTCAACTCCCAGAATTCTCCAGCCAGCATAGCTGGCTGGAGAATTCTGGAAGTTGAAGTCCACAAGTCTTAAAGTTGCCAAGTTTGGGGACCCCTGGTATAGTGGGACAACACTTTGAAGCTGGAAGGGCTCTTTAAGCCATCAAACGTTCAATCTACTGGTCAGGGTTGAGAATCCAAATTCAACCATCCGACATTGCTTTTTCTGAAATTTAAATCCATTATTTGATATCTTGCAATCAGGAGTCACACAGGACAAGCCATGATCTAATTCAATTTTAAGACAAGCGGACTTTTAATTTCCTAAATTCCCCAGCCAGCCGTGCGTGGGGAATTCTGGGAGTTGGAAGTCCACGTGTCTTAAAGTCGCCAAAGCTGAGCAGCACTTAGTCTACTTTCACACATATTTTTGAAGGGACTACAGCTGAGCTGACCGTGGTCAACCCAAAAAGAAATGGCAGCAGTAAGTGTGACCTAGTGCGCAGCAGGTTATAGCCACTGTATAGCCACTGCGGAAATGGGGACGGAGGAGACAGGCTTTAGATCAGGGGTCCCCAAACTTGGCAACTTTTAAGACTTGTGGACTTCAACTCCCAGAATTCTGGCTGGAGAATATGCTGGCTGGAGAATTCTGGGAGTTGAAGTCCACAAGTCTTAAAGTTGCCAAGCTTGGGGACCTCTGGACTTTAGATTCAACCTCTTGTGTTCGCTGTGATCTGCAGTACCAGGAACAGCATCACAAAATCCTTAGGGAATTGTTTAATTAATCCAACAGCTACACGCTCTCTCTTTTCGTGATTTCCGTCAACGCTTCACTTGGCAAAATCGTGGTTTGGTCAAAGACTAAGAAAGGTGGACTCACTAGACTCATGTTATGAAAAGTGCAACCTAAGAGCTTCCTTAGCCCAATCTTTGCAACGCAGCGCACCCCCGGAAGAAGGACCACCCGAATTGCTGAAAAATTTAGCAGTTCTAACATGCTCCGTGAGAAGGGTCTAGTCCGAAAATCCCAGTGCTTCTATCGTCACAATCAGGATCGCGCCTTCTTCCGTGAACAGAGCAGCCTCCAGACGCACGCCAAGCCACTGGCGGTTAATTTATAATTATTAGTATAATGAATTTACAAAATAAAAATACAGGCAACTGTGTTAAATTATTGTACATTGCAGCCCAGACAGTGGATCTCATGGGGAAAGGACCAGGGTGGGGGGGGGGGAAATGGAGCGGAGAGGGGGGAAGAAGAGGGGCACTTCTGCCTCCAATTTGGTTTAGTTACTGTAGAGGGGCAACATGGAGAAGCCGACATATGTACGTACATATTTTAAAGGAACAGGTTTTCTTTTAAATAAAGTCATTTGCATACACATTAAAAACGCGGAATGCTTTTCCCAGCCCGAGGCTAAGGCCACGATCTGCAACACAGCCGAAGTGAAGAGGGGAGCTCGTCCTTTTAACTGCTGGGCAGTTTGGATGATTATTGGAAATCTGCCCCTACTTCACCAACCCCACCCCGCCCCCAGCTAGCAAAACCAGACAGGTTTTCAACTGGTCTTTATCTTTTAGCAAAACCGTTTGAATTCTGGACTCTGAGCCGACGCTATCCAGTTCCCCCCAAAAGGCAGTAAGCAAAGGGGGCACCGCGCAGAGTGGATTAGGGGTGGGGGTGGGGGACAGGGTTTGTCCTGCAAAGCCTGGGAAGCAACTCTTAGGCCAGGGGGTCCCCAAACTTGGCCACTTTAAGGCTTGTGGACTTCAACTCCCAGAATTCTCCAGCTAGCCATATAGGGTAACTTTCGTAATAGATGGTGGGTATGCAGTAAGCGTAATATATCTTGACTTCAGCAAAGTGAAACAAAGAGCTGGCTGGGGAATTCTGGGAGTTGAAGTCCACAGGTCTTAAAGTTGCCAAGTTTGAAGACCTCTCTCTTAGGCTGTTCAGAGGTGGTCTTTTTTTGGGGGGGGCAGGGCAGGGTTTGAATTGAAACCCAACACAGTTGGAGGATGGCCCGTTTGGGAAAGCTGGGCTGGGAGAAAGGGATTGGATACAGAGCTGGCAGCTTTCATACGAAGATGAAGGCACCCCCCCTCCCCCAAAGAGAGACACGGCCATTTGCAATGGACAGCCACAAGATTTTTTTTGGGGGGGGGACACATCTCAAGGTATCAAGAGCCAAAGCAGACATGGGGAGGGGGGGGAAACAACCGACCACAATATCGTGTAGAGTGGACTCAAGATAGGTTTGTCTATTTCTTAGGTCAGTCTTAAAATGTTCCAGGTTCCTGCACCATGCTTGTTAAGCTTCCCCCTCCTCCTCCCGGTAGTCACCTGTACTCCCCCCCAGCTCCAGCTGAGGAGAGACCACCAAGGACCACCAAGGATGGGATGCTTCCACTCCCATAGCCTACACAACCCTGCAAGGCAGCCCTTTCCCATCCATTTAGCTCAACCGGACGGAGATTTGGTTCTCCATCTTCTTCCCCCACTACTTGAAGCCACTTTCAGAGGGACAGGGAGGGAAGGACCGACAGGGCGCATGCTGAGCAGCTGCCAACCTCCTCTCTGGCTTGGCTTAGGCCAACCCTGGAGCTGATCCCAAATGCCCGAGAGGAGTCCAACCGGAGGAAAGACGTGCCACTCGCCCACGCCCAATTCTCCCAAGGGACGTTCAAACACCCCTCTGGACCCGAGTCTCCTACTTTTTAAAGGTCAGGATGGGGGCTGGACTGGGGGAAGGGGCTTCCAAGAGGGAAGAAGCTGGGCTGATGTCGAGGCCCCCATTGCTCTGCTCTCAAGAGACCCCTTGGTTGGTCCTCAGGGTGATGGGAGGACCGAAGCGTTTTTTAGGGACAGGCTGAAGAACGTTGTTGATATCCCTTTCTTCCCCAGAGATCGGAGGGGTGGGGGCCGGTAGAGTTGACAAGAGGTGGCAAGCAGGGCAGCAGCTGTAAGATGCCGTCATCCCTAAGAGCTTTCTGACATTTTTTTTTTGACAGGAGGCATGACATTCCTGGTTCCTCCAGAGAGGCGTCGAATGTGCAGATGGGCTAGGAAGATGGAGGTCAGGGTAACTTCCTTGCCAAGAGGGCAGCCTTCCTCCTTGCTTGTAGCCCAAGGCGAGGATTGGGGGCAAAGCAAAAGGGTTGCTCGGGAGGGGATCGGGAGGTGGGAAGGGGCTGCGAGTCCCTCCCAGGTCAAGGGCGAGGACCCTAACCCCCCCACCCCCCCAAACAAGGCCTCGAAAGAGCAACACCTCCTCCTTCCAGGGAGGTGCATGCTAGCAACATGCATTTAGGGATACTAAGAGAGGGAAGTGAGGGGAAGGAAGGAAGGAAGGAAGGAAGGAAGGAAGGAAGGAAGGAAGGAAGGAAGGAAGGAAGGAAGGGGGAAGGGGAAGGAGAGAAAAGAAAGAAAGAAAGAAAGAAAGAAAGAAAGAAAGAAAGAAAGAAAGAAAGAAAGAAAGAAAGAAAGAAAGAAAGAAAGAAAGAAAGAAAGAAAGAAAGAAAGAAAGAAAGAAAGGAAGGAAGGAAGGAAGGAAGGAAGGAAGGAAGGAAGGAGGAAGGAAGGAAGGAAGGAAGGAAGGAAGGAAGGAAGGAAGGAAGGAAGGAAGGAAGGAAGAAGGGGGAGGAAAGAAAGAGAAAAAAGAAAACAAGAACAAAAGAAAGAAAGGGAAAAGGAAGGAAGGAAAAGGGGAAGGAAGGAAGGAGAAAGAAAGAAAAGGAGAAAGAAAGAAAAGGAGAAAGAAAGAAAGGAAGGAAGGAAGGAAGGAAGGAAGGAAGGAGAAAGGAAAGGAAAGAAGGAAAGGAAAGGAAAGGAAAAGGAAAAGGAAAAGGAAAAGGAAAAGGAAAGAGCAGCCCTGGACAAGAAAGGATTACGAGAGAAGAGAGACGACCTCAGCTGCTGCTTCCTGCTGCTGCCCCCTCCCTGCCCGGCCCCTGCCCTAGAATGTCTTTCTATGAATGGCCCTGGAGCCGTCCTCCTCGTATTCCTTCTTGGAGACCCACATCTTCTTAAAGGTGTCCAGCGAGGCCAGGATGGAGCCCCTGGGGGGAGAAGACGGAGGAGAATCAAGGAGCTGGCACATGGCCTTGGCAAAAGAATAGAGGGAGTCTTCAACTTACGACCGTCCGCTCAGTGACCATTTGAAGTTACAACGGCACTGGGGGGGGGGAAAGTGACTTGTGGCTTCACACTTACGACTGTTGCTGCCTCCCCAAATTCACGTGACCAAAACTGGGACGTTTGGCAACTGGCATGTTATTTGGGACGCTCGCAGCGTCCGGGGTCACGAGCTCTTGCCTCACAATCAGCAGGTTGTGAGTTCGATCCTAGGTAGAGGCAAATGTAGGGTCTCCCGCTTGGGCAGGGGGTTGGACTAGATGACCTGCAAGGTCCCTTCCAACTCTGTTAATCTGTTAAATCCCCTTTGGCGACCTTCGGACAAGCGAAGTCAATGGGGAAGCCAGATTCCCTCAACCGCTGCGTTGCTAACAACTGCAGGGATTCGCTTAACGACGGTGGCAAGAGAGGTCGTAAAACTGGGCAAAAGATCATTGACACATGTTTCGCTTAGCAAAATGGAAACGTTGGGCTCGATTGTGTCGTAAGTCAATGACTGCCAGTACATTGGGTGGGCACAGATTTTGCCACGGTTTCATGGAAGCGTTGCTGGTGGAAGAAGCAATGGCTGGAGTCCGGCATGGTGCGGCCTCAGGGGGTGGCAAGCTTCATCCCTCCATAGAGAGCCAGCCAACCCCCATCGGAAACACCCAAAGCCACACCCTCGGACGAGTCTGGCTTCAAATGTTCTACTTTGCAGGGGAGTTAGGGAGCCACAATATGTGCCCTAAAAAACCCCCTTTCCAGGGCTGAGTTCCACTTCCCTTCCATACTGGTTCGCATCGCGGGTCACGTCAGGGAAATGACCCTCTTGTGCATGAGCAGAAGCCTTTGCGCATGCGCAGAGCATTCTTTGCCAGCCGCTTTCAAGGAGCGGCGACCGGAGGACCGGTTCAGGGGCGTGGACAGCCGGCCATCGCTGCCGGTTCGGCGAGCGGGGGCAAATTTCCACCACCGGTTCGGGCGAACCGTTCTAAACCGGCAACAACCTACCACAGCTCCTTTCCCTCAGAAACGAAGGAAGCCAACTGTAGCGTTTAGTTAACCTCTGTCCCTTCCTTGACGTCAAGACGCTACCAACCACAAGCGAAGACGCACAAGCAAAATTTGGCCCCTTTCTGCGCCAATCCATAAGCTGCGATTTACGAGCCAGAAAGGTTGAGTTCACATACCATCATCAACTAACCCCAAGCTATCCTGTCTGGTTTTGTCCAAACCTGTTTTGAGGGACTGCTAGGCTCACCAGTTAGCATCACGTTTTTAGGTCCAATGGAAGACGTTGCCCCAAAAAAGTGGCCGTGTTCACACTGAACCCAAATGTGCTTGCCAGCTTGCCAGCAACAACAGGGGGAGGGACGGGAGAGAAAGTATGCGGACTCCAGGGTTCGAGGAGGAGAAGCCTGAGACTCAAGGACGCATCTGCAGGTGTCAGCCAAACCCAGAGACATTTTCTCATAACAATACAACAACACTCAATTGGATAATGTGACCTGCACTAATGGGGGGGAGGGGAATTTCTATATTGAATTATGTGGGTTTGCACGGGAATTAGGTAGAGCTGGTTTTGCCTTCCATGGTGCCAAAATGATGTACTCAATGAAGTTTTGCACTGAGACGTTGGTAGGTGTCGAGTGTGCGTGCTTTGGCTGGGATCGTCAGTCGGGACGTTGACATAGTATGACATGGGAAGCTAGTCATGTGTTCCTGGTCTAGAATATATGATTTATCCAGAGGTTCTCCAACTCTGAATTGCCATCATCCCTTAAAACAATGAATGTATGACTCTCTCGCCCGCATATTAAACCACAGCAATGACAATGCTGGGGCTGAGCTTGAGATATTTGAAAAACACAACGTCTCACTTATATTTAACAATGAAATATTAATAGAGTTGTGTAACGTTATAAAATGAAGTTTTATTTTCACTGGAAAAAAGACCAATCCAAATGTTAAGTTTATTTCTTAACAGGAAGGAGGAGTTTGCTTGGTTTTAAAAAAAACACTAAAATTAGGTTTTGTTTTTCGGACAGCTAACTCTTCTCTCTCACTCTACATTTATCTTGAATCAAAATCTGTTCCTTACAAAAATTGAAAATACAGATTCTGCTGTCAGCTCCTCCAGGCCCAACGAGAGCAAATTCTGACAGAAATCTAAGTTTGGCAATGTCGACAAAAGTAAAGGTTTGGCTTAACTTGAGGAAAACCCAGACTGCATTCTTCTAGTGCTCAAATCTTTACCAACCCAATCCAGTTTATTCCTCTTCCCCAATTTGAGAATCTCTGGTTTCAGATGTTGTGTGAACTCATCCAACCATGGTTTGTCTAGCAGAAGACTGGATTCACAAACCAAACCTGAACATGGTTTGCTGAATAATTTAAGCATAACGGCCGAATTCGCAAAGGGCACTAAATGAAAAATCAAATAAACCACATTCTTGTTCAGGAAAGCTAAGTCATTATAAAACATGGCTACACTGGGGCTCCTGGTGGAAACCGCCTAGGGTGAGGAAGGGGAAATTCTTACCCAATCCACGTTGAATATAATCTCTCCTGAGGAGCCGAAATCTGGAAAGAAGAACACAGAACCATGCTTAGACAGAGGGACAGAATCAAGATCATGTGAAGTGTTAATACCACTTTATAAGGCCTTGGTAAGGCCACACTTGGAATACTGCATCCAGTTTTGGTCGCCACGATGTAAAAAGGATGTGGAGACTCTAGAAAGAGTGCAGAGAAGAGCAACAAAGATGATTCGGGGGCTGGAGGCTAAAACATATGAAGAACGGTTGCAGGAACTGGGTATGTCTAGTTTAATGAAAAGAAGGACCAGGGGAGACATGATAGCAGTGTTCCAATATCTCAGGGGTTGCCACAAAGAAGAGGGAGTCAAACTATTCTCCAAAGCACCTGAGGGTAGAATAAAAAGCAACGGATGGAAACTAATCAAGGAGAGAAGCAACCTAGAAGTAAGGAGAAATTTCCTGATAGTGAGAACAATTAATGAGTGGAACAACTTGTCTCCAGAAGTTGTGAATGCCCCAACACTAGACATTTTTAAGAAGAGATTGGACAACCATTTGTCTGAAATGGCCCAGGATTTCCTTCCTGAGCAGGGGATTGGACTAGAAGACCTCCAAGGTCCCTTCCAACTCTATTATTCTATTCTAATTCTAATTCTAATTCTAATTAATTCTAATTCTAATTCTAGACAAGCCCAGAGGCTGCCTTTTAGCTATACACAACAGTCCTCCCAAACGAGCCAGCTACATCAACACACCAATCAACCGACAGGAAGCCACAACCCACTGGACACCACATAAATATGATGCGTAAAAAGGTAAAGGTTCCCCTTGCACATACGTGCTAGTCGTTCCCGACTCTAGCGGGTGGTGCTCATCTCCGTTTCAAAGCCGAGGAGCCAGCGCTGTCCGAAGACGTCTCCGTGGTCATGTGGCCGGCATGACTAAACGCCAAAGGCGCACGGAGCGCTGTTACCTTCCCACCAAAGGTTGTCCCTGTTTTTCTACTTGGAATTTTTACGTTGCTTTCGAACTGCTAGGTTGGCAGAAGCTGGGACAAGTAACGGGAGCTCACTCCGTTACGCGGCACTAGGGATTCGAACCTCCGAACTGCCGACCTTTCTGATCGACAAGCTCGGTGTCTTAGCCGCTGAGCCACCGCGTCCCTTAATACGATGCGTAGTATAGCCCAAATCACAGTGGAGAGAAGTTCACAGAGGATGGGCTCCGGCGATAGTCCAAAAGCTAGGAAGATTACACCTCTGGTCCAGGTGAACGGCGCAGATTGGATCCTGCAAGGCAGCTGCAACTCGCTCCCCAAAGCAATGAGGCCCCCTTATCAAGGCAACCCCAAAAAGCTCCTTAGAAAGCTCTGAGATCTAAGGTTACATCTTGGGACTCTGCACCCTCCAGGCAAAAAGGAAGACAGGTAGTTCTCGACTTAAAACCATTCGTTTGAAGTTGCAACGAGACTAAAAAGTGAACTTGTGATCGTTTTTCGCACTTACGACCCTCGCAGCATCAGCACGACGTGATTAAAATCCAGATGCTTGGCACAACTGGCACGTACTTATGATGGTTGCGGGGTACACGGGGGGAGGGGTCACATGAGCCACTTTTGCGACCTTCTGAAAAGTAACGGGGAAGCCAGATTCACGTAATGACCGTGATGCTAGCTTAACGGCTACAGCGATTCACTTAACAACAGTGGCAAGGAAGGCCACAAAATGGGTCAAAGTTGTTAGAATATTCATGACTGGGAGAGCCATGTTAACAAGGTCAGCCAATGAATAGGCATAGCAACTGAATCAGCCAATAGGAGCTAATCACTTCTGAGTCTGTGCAGAGAATCGAAACTGAAGAACTTAAGCTTAAGGCTGGGTGTGGCTCCAGTCCTCTCTCCTGAAATGAAACTAACTGTTCTCTGCTATCTGTAACTACATTGAAGGAGAACTCTATAATGGTATTGCAAATATATATATATATATATATATATATATATATATATATATATATATATATATATATATATATATATATATATATATATATATATATATATATATATATATATATATATATATATATATATATATATATATATTATGTTTATAAAGAAGTTATTGAATCCAGCCGAATCAGTCATCTGTGTGCACTTCTGGTTTTGATTTTTGCAACAAACTTTAATAAAAGTTTACTGAACAACTGTCTCGCTTAGCAACTGAGTTGGGGTCGTTAAGTCGAGGACTAGCTGTGTAAACGTTTATTGACACGCACAAAGTTCCTCGGTGGCTTCGAGAACTGTTTGATTCAGTACAATAGTTGTGAAGCTCCAGAATGGCTCTTCAATAGAGTGATATAAGGCCCCTTCCCCTCTTTATCCCACAGCCCACCACCACCCCCGGATACTTATAAAGTGTGGGGTTTTAACTGTGGATTTTTAATGTTACACACTGCCCGTAATCCCTGTGTTTTGAGTTCAGCGGCTATAGAAACCTGTTTGATGATTGAAATAAAATAAAATATTGGTTTTTTCCATTGAGATTTTTTAAGATCTGGGAAATCTTGAACAACGGTGGATCCCATTTGCAAACTAAGTGCAAGGGCTGTCCTTGCCAGTCAGAAAGTAGAAAGCACAATTGGGCATACTTTTTAGGTAAATATTTCAAGAGGGAGGGGAACAGTCCCTGGGGAAACTGCCACATTAAAAAAACAAAGTGTTTCATAGTCACAGGGACTTCAAAATTCATATTTCATGCAGGATTGGTTTTTTTTAAAAAAAACAGTGAATTTACCCACGTGAATGGAATTAGGGCTGGGAGGTAGCATTTTCCCCATCGATTTACCTTGATCTTGACGTCCTTCGGAGCAAGTTTCTTAACTTCGTTGAGCAGTCGGTCCCCGAAACCTTAAGAGTTGAGAAGGCAAGTTAACACCCCGGGTCCAAGATTCCCAGATGCGTTACTATCCTAATATTTAGATACGGTGGCGCACTGGTTGGAGTGCAGTCCTGCAAGCTACTTCTGTTGACTGCCGGCTGCCTGCAATTTGGCGGATCGAATCACACCAGGCTCAAGGTTGACTCAGCCTTCCATCCTTCCGAGGTGGGTCAAATGAGGGCCCAGATTGTTGGGGGCAATGTGCTGACTCTGTAAACTGCTTAGAGAGGGCTGTAAAGCACTGTGAAGCGGTATATAAGACTAAGTGCTATTGCTATTTTTTTCCTTCCTTCCTTCCTTCCTTCCTTCCTTCCTTCCTTTCTTCCTTCCTTCCTTCCTTCCTTCCTTCCTTCCTTAACTCTGCCCACTGCCAGGAGTTCAATCCTTGACTCAGCCTTCCATCCTTCCGAGGTGGGTAAAACGAGGACCCAGATTGTTGGGGGCAAGAAGCTGACTCTGTAAACCGCTTAGAGGGGGCTGTAAACGCACTGTGAAGCAGTATATAAGTCTAAGTGCTATTGCTGTTTTCCTTCCTTCCTTCCTTCTCTCCCTCCCTCAGTGGTTAGAATGCAGTATTGCAGGCTAACTCTGCCCACAGCTAGGAGTTTGATCCTGACCGGCTCAAGGTTGACTCAGCCCTCCATCCTTCCAAGGTGGGTAAAATGAGGACCCAGATAGTTGGGGGCAATATGCTGAACTCTGTAAACCGCTTAGAGAGGGCTGCAAAGCACTGTGAAGTGGTATAGAAGTCTAACTGCTATCGCTATTACTACTTCTTCAATATTTCTACTCTCTTGAACCTTGTGTGGAAAAGACATGAAAACTGCACATCCTCTTCCAACCTATTTTTTGGGGGAGAATCCAGAACTAAACTCCTTTATCCAGAAATTATGGGTGCTCCATCACTGGAGGTTTTTAAGAAGAGACTGGACTGCCATTCATCTGGAATGGTATAGGGTATCCTGCATGAGCAAGGGTTGGACTAGAAGACCTCCAAGGTCCCTTCCAACTCTGCTGTTCTGTTACTTATTATTTGTTACAAGAGGAAGGTACCTCCTCTACGTCCACTGAGTACCTTTAAAAAGTGTAGATCCTCCAGACAGGACAATGTTCCCAAACAGCGTCCGCCTCAGGTCCATGTCAGATTTCTGGATGGCGAACACCAACACTTCGTGGATCCCTTCGCTTTCATCTCCTATTAGGTCCGGTTGGAAAAGCAGCTCAGGAGCTCGGAATCGGGATGGACCAACCTGTCCCAAAAGCCACAGGGTCAACTCTGCGTCAGCAGGACTGCTTGGCTACAACATTCATAAGCTGGCAGAAGGTCCCTGCCCACTCCTTACCAAATATGGCTGAATTAACCAGTCTCCGATGCATAGCTAAAGGTAAAAGTTCCCCTCGCACATGCGTGCTAGTCGTTCCCGACTATAGGGGGCAGTGCTCAGCTCCGTTTCTAAGCCAAAGAGCCAGCGCTGTCTGAAGACGTTCTCCATGGTCGTGTGGCTGGCATGACTAAATGCCAAAGGCGCACAGAGCGCTGTTACCTTCCCACCAAAGTGGTCCCTATTTTTCTACTTGCATTTTTTACATGCTTTCGAACTGCTAGGTTGGCAGAAGCTGGGACAAGTAACGGGAGCTCACTCCATTACGCGGCGCTAGGGATTCGAACCGCTGAACTCCCAACCTTTCGATCGACAAGCTCAGCGTCTTAGCCACTGCGTCCCTTATGATGCATAGCTAGGAACTCATAAATTATTATTATTTTTTAAATCATCACAATGCTTCTCTTGCAAACTGAAAGAAAAATGTTTCAGGGCCCTCACTGCCACATCCCAGGAACAACACACCTTGTTTAGTTCAGGGACTTACATCTAAAGTGCTTCCGTCGGGCAGCGTGTACTGCACCTTCTCTGTCTCTAGGGCTTCGTCCTTCTGAGGGTTGATGGATAGGTAGCAAGCTCTCTGTAGGGAGGAAGGAAGGTTGTGAGGCACCTGAACTGATCCTGGAAGCCACCGGGTAGACAAGCTCCTCGTAGGTCCTTCCTGGTGGAGCGGGAGGTCAGTTAAGCCTCTCCTCCGTCACTTGACCATGGCACCGGGCAAGATCTTGAACCACCTCATACCAAAAGTCTGCTGGGGTTGCTCATTTTCAGACTGAACTGGGCATGGCTAGTCTAGTGAAGAGAAGGACCAGGGAAGACATGACAGCAGTGTTCCAATATTTGAGGGGCTGCCACAGAGAGGAGGCTATTTTCCAAGACACCCGAAGGCCAGACAAGGAATAATGGATGGAAACTGATCAGGGAGAGATTCAACCTGGAAATAAGGAGGAATTTCCTGACAGTGAGATCAACCAACCCATGGAGCAGAAGTTGCCTTCGGAAGTTGTGGGAGCTTCATCACTTGAGACTTTCAAGAAGAGACTGGGCTGCCATCTGACAGAAATGGTGTAGGGTCTCCTGCTTGAGCAGGGGGTTGGACTAGATGACCTACAAGGTCCCTTCCAGAAGAGATTGGACAACCATTTGTCTGAAGTGGTGTAGGGTCTCCTGCCTAAGCAGAGGGTTGGACTAGATGACCTACAAGGTCACTTCCAACTCTTCTCTTCTCTTCTCTTCTAAATTCTCTTCTCTTCTAAATTCTATTCTTCTATTCTATTCTATTCTATTCTATTCTATTCTTTCATTCTCTATTCTATTCTATTCTATTCTATTCTATTCTATTCTATTCTATTCTATTCTATTCTAATTCTATTCTTCTATTCTATTCTAAATTCTACTCTGTTAATCTTTTAAACTGTGTGGCTCTGACGTTCCGAGTTGCGCTTTGTATGTATTTTATCTTATTTCGCGGGCACCACACGCTGGTTGCTGAAGAAGCGCCACGACTCAAATCGACAGGGCTGTTTTTTCGTTCCTCTCCGCATGACGTAGCAAAGCCACTTCACAGGCAAGGAGTTCTTTGAAGCTTCCATGGCAGGCATTCCGCTGGCTGAAGGCAGCCGCGTTGAAAGTCAGAAACAGCTTCTGCCTTCTTCAGCGTCTGATGGACACTTCAAAGAAGCCGCTTGCTGAACATGGGCTTCCAAGACAAATTGGGAACCACGATCGCCAGTTTAACACCATCTCCGGCTGAAGCTTCCCTTCTGTGAGATGCTTCCATTTATCAGCACACGAGGGAACCCGTCCCAACTGCAGTGAGGGCAAAGAGCCCCCATAAATCCACATATATCCCATCTCCCTGGATCCTTCCATTCCCTGTTATCCTGTCAGAGCTGAAGAAGCCTCTTGGATGAGAAGCGAAACGTCTTCAAAAGAAAAAAAACAGAAAGTCCAGTTGCCTCCTGAAAAAGCACCTTTGGGACAACCATGACCTGGAGGACTGAGAATCTCTACAGACTTTTAGCTATGCAATTTGGGATGAACCTCCTTCGAATGGTGTGGGAGTAGGAATGGGTTTCCAGAGGGAAAAAATTGCATACAGGAACCAGGAGCACCACTCAGGTGGCCCTGAGGACACAGAGAAACCTCCAAGTGCTTCAAGGACCCTCTAAAACAGGGGTGTCAAACTCAAGGCCCGCGGGGTGCTTAGATCTGGCCCACGGGGCTGCCCTGGAAACAGCAAAGGACCGCGGTGCCCCTGCCAGTGAAAATGGAGGACCGCACGTTTTCACTGGCAGAGTGCTCGGACCCCCACAGGCGCCCCTGACATGAGTGATGTCGAGCTGGCCATGCCCCCCCCCCAAGGTCAAACACAACCCTGATGCGGCCCTCAATGAAATTGAATTTGATACCCCTACTCTAAAAGGAGGCAAATGACCAGCTGTCTGCAAGGAATATAAATCCTTCCATTCCCCATTATCCTGTCAGAGCTGAAGAAGCTTCTTGGATGAGAAGCGAAATGTCTTCAAAGAAAAAGGAAGAAAGTCCAGTTGCGCCTTGAAAAAAGCACCTTTGGGACAACTGAGTCCTTCGGGAGTTGGGCGGCATATAAGAATAACAAAATAAATAAAATAAAATAAATAAACCACGACCTGGATGACTGAGAATCTCTACAGACTTTTAGCTACGCAATTTGGGATGAACACCCTTGGAATGGTGTGGAAGTAGGAATGGATTTCCAGAGAGAAAAAATGTAGATTACAGGAACCATTTGCACTACTCAGGTGAACCTGAGGACACAGGTAAATCTCCAAGTGGCCTCAACGACCCTCAAAAAGGATGCAAATGACCAGCTGTCTGCAAGGAATATAAATCCTTCCATTCCCCACCATCCCGCCAGAGCTGAAGAAGCTTCTTGGATGAGAAGCGAGATGTCTTCAAAAGAAAAAACCAGGAAGTCCAGGGGCCTCCTGAAAAAAAGCACCTTTGGGACAACCAGGACCTGGATGACGGAGAATCTCTACAGACTCTCCCTGGGCCTTACCTCTTTTATCGTCTTGACCACTTCAAACTCGGCCGAGGTGTGGAAGTCGTAGCCCTCTTTCCGTAGCAGTAGGCGGAGGTAACGGGACACATCCCTCCCGGCAATGTCGACCCGCATAATGGAGTGAGGCATGGCAAAGCCCTCGTAGATGGGCACTGCATGCGTCACACCATCGCCAGCATCGAGGACGACTCCCGTGGTGCGGCCTGTGGCATAACTGGAAGAGGGCAGAGAGAGATGGGGCGGTCAGTCCATTAGGCCAGCGGCACCCAACCTTTTGAGCCACCAGGGACCGGTTCGTGGAGATTTTTTTCCGCGGACCGGAGGGGGCGTGGTTTCTCACATTGCCTGCATCCTCCTGATGGCGCTTTGCTTGTTTGCACGGCCCGGTTCCTGGCAGGCCGCGGCCCAGTGCCAGTCCATGGACCGGGGGTTGGAGACCCCTGCATTAAGCGGCTCAGGAGAGGTGGAGACTGTGGGACACATGCTCCTTAGATGCTCCTTTTATACGGAGATTAGAAAAAAACATATTCTGCCAATAATTGCAAGGTATCCTGGCCGTTCCGACACTACCTATCTTCAGTGGCTGCTTAAGGATGAACGGGCCATAACTACAGCACAGGTGGCCAGATTCTGTGCAGCAGTAGTGGGGATTTGTCGCAAATATGTGTCTTCCTCACCATAGCTATATATATATATATATATATATATATATATATATATATATATATATATATATATATATATATATATATATATATATATATATATATATATATATATATATATATATATATATATAATCAACTGTGGTTAACCTTTAAGTGTCTAATCCACCATAGCTAATTTATACAACAAATGTGGCAAACCCTGCTTATTCCTTTCCCTTTTAGTATTAAACTGACTATAGGCCTCACAGCTTATGGATTGTAATTTTAGTAATTTAGCAATTTAGTAATTTCAGTAGTGTAGACCATGTGTAATTGACAAGACTGGATTTTATCATAGATTTTATCTGTTATTTATTATTTTATTTTACAACTTTTAATTGCATATATACTGAGTGTTTTTATTTGCTCTAGTCTCTGGTCTATGACTGTAATAACTTGACTAAAAAAAAAAGCTAAGGAACCAAGTGGACAAAGTCTGGGCCTGACTCAAGTTTCTTTCAGAATCTGTTATTCCTTCACATCGTGAGGACAATTCCTAAAATCGTGCATTTGCAGTATAGGCAGTCCTTAAGCGAGTTTTTTCCCCCATTTTACGACCTTTCTTGCCACCGTTGTTAAGGGAATCCCTGCGGTTGTGACGTTAATAACAGCGTTGTTAAGTGAATCTGGCTTTCCCAATTGACTTCGCTTTTCAGAAGGTCGCAAAAGGGGATCAGGTGACCTCAGGATACTCCCAACCGTCATAAACATGAGTCAGTTGCCAAGCGTCCAAATTTTTGATCGCATGACCATGGGGGTGCTGCTGTCAGGTCACTTTTTTCAGTGCCAATGTTAACAGTCACTAAACAAACTGTTGTAAGAAGAGAACTCCCCGTAATGTCGCTAAATGAATGGAACTTGTATTTTTCAATGGCTGGAAGTTCAAGGACCGCTTTTAAGTCCCTCTTGTTCAATGCCGTCATAACTTTGGTCACTGAGCAACTAGCAACTAACTCAAGTGCTACCTGCATTTTTACTTTTTGTTCTTCGTGCCGTGTTTTTCATTGCTTGCAATACTGCGAGCTGCCTAGAGTTGTTGGGTGGCACCTATGTTTAATTAAATTTAATTAACTTCCTACCGAGACATGGGCACTTTCCAGGAGCTCTGTTGTTGAAATTCTTTTAGTTTAGTTTAGTTTAGTTTAATTAAATTTATATACCGCCCTTCTCCAGGGGACTCAGGGCGGTGAACAGCCAAGTAAAAAATACAATATAAACATTAAAATACATTTAAAAGAAAATATTCTATGTGGCTCTAATTTAATACAATTAAAATTTAGTAAAATCTTAAAATTTAAAAAAAACCCAAAAACTTTTTCACGCCAGCCCGGCTTGATAAAAATAATACGTCTTGAGGGCACGGCGGAAGGTGGACAGGTCGTGAATGGTTCTTAAGTCTGGAGGGAGCTGATTCCAGAGGGTGGGTGCTCCCACAGAGAAGGCCCTCCCCCTGGGCGTCACCAGCCTACACTGCTTGGCTGATGGCACCCCGAGGAGGCCCTCTCTGTGGGAGCGCACTGGTCGATGGGAGGCAGTTTGTGGCAGCAGGCGGTCTTGGAGATACCTAGGTCCAATGCCATGGAGCGCTTTAAAGGTAGTAACAAGCACCTTGAAGCGCACCCGGTAGACCACCGGAAGCCAGTGCAGCTCGCGCAGGAGGGGTGTTATATAGGGGTGTTATATTTTCAAGAGAACGTACAAAGTCAACCGTAACTGAAGCCCAGAGGTGGTAAGTAGAACAGAATAGAATAACAGAGTTGGAAGGGACCTTGGAGGTCTTCTAGTCCAACCCCCTGCTTAGGCAGAAAACCCTACAAGTTTGCCTGACTTTTCCTTGGTGTTTACCTTGAAAACTTTTTGCGTCTCATCCAAGAAGCTTCATGGATGAGAAGCGAAATGTTTTCAAGGAAAAGAAACCCAAAAAAGTCCAGTTGCCTTTTGCGGGGGGAAAAGCACTTTTGAGACAAACGTGACCTGGATGGCACAGAATCTCTTACATCATTGGTCTTCAAACTTGGCAACTTTAAGACTTGTGAACTTCAACTCCCAGAATTCTCCAGCCAGCTAGAATTCTGGGAGTTGGAAGTCCACAAGTCTTAAAAGTTGCCAAGTTTGAGGACCCCTGTCTTACATAGACACTTACAGACTGAGGACAGCTTGCATGGAGATGAAGAGAGCAGGGACGTTAAAAGTCTCGAAGAAAACCTCTGCAGCTTTTTCCCGGTTTTTGCTGGGATTTAGGGGGGCTTCTGTCAAGAGAACAGGATGCTGGAAGGAAAACAGAGGGTCCACATTAATGTCACGAAACCGACGGAATGTTTACAAGCCCCTTTGCCCATCGGACACAGCCCACCCAGGCCCTGAAAAGGCCCTGCCCCCAATCCAGTAAGAAGCCACTAAAATGGCAGCAAAGCGGATTCTATTCCCTTTTCTAAGGACACCATGTGACGTACAACACTGAATGTTAAGGGCCTCTCCATTAAACCACATTTTTCCACAACGCTGTGTTCTTCGGGAACATGTTTAATCGGAACCAAATTTGGAGCAAAGGGCTCCGCTGTCATCGGAACCACCCAGAGACAAAAAACACATTACAGCAGGAAGCAGGATCTAGAAAGCTCTGGAACCCATCCCTTTACCACAAATGTGGTTTTCCACTCCTAGTGGTTAGGAAACTACCAGAAGATCCCTAAGGCTCCAATTCCCTTATCCCTACAATATACAGTGGTACACTACCTTGGTACTCAACTGCTTTGAAACTCATCGAATTTGGTACTCAACAGGGAGTGTTAAGAGATGAAGGAAAACAGACTGATGAGCAGTAGTACAAAATAGGTGCAAAATAGAAAATTGATTTATGACTGATTGGATGAAATGTATAATTATGTATGTTACTGACATATTGTAAGGTACCGGTATATTGATATATGTATGGAAATTGTGGAGAAAAAAATTTATATATATATATATATATATATAATTTTTTTTCTCTCCACAATTTCCATACATATATCAATATACCGGCACCTTACAATATGTCAGTAACATACATAATTATATATGTGTGAACCCCTTAGTGTGTGTATATATATATATATATATATATATATATATATATATATATATAGAGAGAGAGAGAGAGAGAGAGAGAGAGAGAGAGAGAGAGAGAGAGAGAGAGAGGGGGGGGGGGGGGGGGGGGAGATGAGATATAGGGATAGGGATAGGGATAGGGATAGGGATGGGGATGGGGATGGGGATAGGGATAGGGATAGATAGATAGATAGATAGACAGACAGACAGACAGACAGACAGACAGACAGACAGACAGACAGACAGACAGAGATAGAGATATAGAGTTGCAAGAAAAAGTATGTGAACCCCTTGGGATATATATATATATATATATCCCAAGGGGTTCACATATTTTTTCTTGCAACTGTATATATATATTTACATGTTATATTCAATTAAACCATGGCAACATCTAATGTTTGTGTAGTATTATTTTCAGCAGACTGTGTTTTCCTATTCTTGTGACTTAGATGACGTTCAGAGCACATTTTATGCCCAATTCATGCAAAACTCCACATAATCCCAAGGGGTTCACATACTTTTTCTTGCAACTGTATATATACAGTTGCCATATATAAAGGATTTGGTACTCAACGTATTTTGACGTTGAACATCTTGTCCCAGCACTCATCGTTTGTCTGGTACTCAACGCACAAGCTAGAACTTGTCGGTTATCGGCTGCCTTGTGAGTCACAACATTACAGTGGTACCTCGGTACTCATCGTTAATTGGTTCTGGGAGATGTCATGAGAACCAAAAACTATGAGTACCCAACAATTTTTCCCATAAGGAATAATGTAGAGAGTCACAAGGCAGCCGACTTCGACAAGTTTTAGCTTGTGTGTCGAGTACCAAACAAACGATGAATACCGGGACAATTTTTTTTTGCATCAAAAAGCGTTGAGTACCAAATTCAATGAGTTTCAAAGCAGTTGAATACCAAGGTACCACTGTATTCCTTATGGGAAAAATTTGTTCGGTACTCATCGCGCTTCCCAGAACTACTAACGATTAGTACCAAGGTACCACTGTCCATGTACAACTCTTCTGCACCTTCTCCAACTGCTCTGTGGATGTACTGGATCAACAATTCATATTGCACTGCATGACAGTTCTCTTGGAGCACCAAGCCAACCGAAGCTGCATTATTTCTTTTATGCAAAAAAGGCCTACGGCCGCATGCTAGCTGGGGAATTCTGGGAGTTGGAGCCTACACACATCACTTCTAAAAATCTTAAAATTTAAAAACAAAGACAGGAGGTTACAAATGTCCACCTGAACTCATGAGCAGGGATTGTTGAGAGATGAGAATAAATCTCATAGAGGCTATTTGGATCTTTTACTTGGAATTCAGACAGTTAGAAATAAAGCCGAGATTAAAAGTCTAATAGAAAATATTTATTTCGGTACAAAAACAATACATCCTGAATAATTACATCTTTGCTAAGAAAAACGCGACCGTTCAGCTCAAGAGCCAAGTCAAAAGTGATTAATGGTGGATCAGGAATGTGGACATGCGTACAAGATCATATCACGTGTTCTGCCTGTATTGGAATATACCATAATATTAGAATAGGGGTGCATAGACCTGCATAGACATACAACTGACAATAGTCACACCGTGACAGGGATGACGTATTTTACCTCTTCTGAAAATGTCTGCAGCTGGTCTTTGGAATAAACGTACTGCCAGATTCTCTCCATGTCGTTCCAGTCCCGGACAATGCCATGCTCCATGGGGTACCGGATGGATAACAACCCTCGGTGTTCCTACAGAAGAAATATAAATAATTCTGCTGCAGAGGGTTAATCCTTTTGCCTATTAGTGTTGGATAAATCATTGTCCAGCTATATCTGTTCTTTCTGTAGTGTAAGAGCCGTGGTGGCGCAGTGGTTAGAAAGCAGTATTGCAGGCTGACTCTGCCCACTGCTAGCAGTTCAATCCTGACTGTCTCAAGATTGACTCAGCCTTCCAAGGTCGGTAAAATAAGGACCCAGATTGTTGGGGGCAAGATGCCGACTCTGTAAACCGCTTAGAGAGGGCTGTAAAGCATTATGAAGCGGTACATAAGTCTAAGTGCTATTGCTATAACCAAAACTCTTAATTAATAAAGAGAAAACTCAAGTCAAATTACCATTTTAGGTGGGGAACAGGGTTCAAGTGAAACCTGGCAAGACTGAGTGGGTCTGTACCACCTTTGGTACCGGAGGGGTATGCCAGAGATGCTGTGGGTGAGATTTTACCTCTGCTTTTGGTCCAATGAAGAGATCTCCTTCGAGTGCTCCAGCCATAACACGGACATGCTTCGGGCGGCCCACACTAGCAAGAAAGAGAGTGGTTATCACTCTGTACATGAACGTGTGTCAACCTTACAAGGCAGACCAGACAGAAAACACAATTAGACGACCTAATTCAACTTCATTGTAAGATTACATTAACGGGATCTTGCAAATCTGAAAGGACGATTTTCCCAGCATCTCCTTTACAGCGCAAGAAACTAGGGAGGGTTCTTGCTGCTCCAACCGCCTTCCTGCTGTGGGCCCAGCTGCCTTTTATCTAGCTGTTCCTTTGGCTGTGTCCCTTTGCCCCCTTTCCAAAAGTAATTCCCACATACTATTACACCGGGGGGGGGGGGACCCTTTACAATTGATCATCAACCCTAACCCCACCCAGCCCCATCTCTTGTTCCCAACGTTCTACACCTAACAACTTACGAGACAAGGAGTTTTGGAGCGATACTCACTAGTTTGGGAAGCAGTACTTCGGAATCTGATCTCCAGCAAAGCCAGCTTTAACTACTCCTGAACCCTGTGTGAAAAAAAAGATAAAAATAAACCCTCATCAACAGCAAGGCAGAAGGCATTTTGGTTCAAAACACACTTGGAAGCAGAGAAAAGCTTGCCACACGTCGCCTACTGTTGTGGTCCGCCAGCGGCCTGTGGAGCTGGCAGCAGAGTCGGATACGGAGGAGGCTCGGGAGGAACATGGGCCAGTCCTGGAGTCTCAAGAAGGCTCGGTGTCAGAGGCAGAGATCCAGCCCGGGCCATCTGGGAGGTCTGTGCTGACTCCAGAGCCTCCAGAGGCTGACATGAGCGAGGCAGAGGAACAGGGGGAGCCTGTTCCCAATGCGTGCATGCGCAGAGCTGCCAGAAGGCAAGAACAGTTACGGAGGAAAAGGGCTGCTTGGGAGTAAGGCTTGGAGATGATTGGCCCCTCCCATAGGATATAAAAGTGGAGGAAATGGATGTGCTTGTTGCAGGAAGCAACTTGAACATCCTGCAAGTTGCAGGAAGCAACTTGCAATTCTGGTCGGTGTAACTCAGCATCTCAGTTCTGACTCCATGTTCTGTTTGGCCTTGCAAAGCTCCTTGCCAATTAAGTCTTTGGCAGCGTGTCAAGAGAGATAAAGGTTGGTGCTTATCAGCCTTCTCCCGAAAGACTTTGGCAGACTTCTGTCGGACTAATTAACATTGTTTGGGACTTATTACGGCTGGGAATGAACAGAATTCACAGCCGTTGAAATAAAGAGAGGTTTTTTGGGGACTACGTTTGTGTTTTATGATTTATCAGGAAGCCTAGGTCAGAACACCTACTGGCATAAAGCTGGCACTGAGGTTTTCCTTCCATTTTTGCAGATATCACTTTTCAGATTAAATGTCTTCCATTCAGGTATTCTTTGGAAACCAAGGAGAAACACGCTGTCTCTGACAAAGCCGTTGAGATGTTTAAGCCTTGTGTATGTATTTCTTCCAGATCGAAACTTTTATACAGCTATAATCCCTTGTTAGCTATAGTGGCAGAAGATGCCACTACGTATGTGCATACGACCGCAATTGAGCCCAAAAAACTATGCTGTTAAGTGAGAAATGTGTAAAACGAGTTTTGCTCCATTTTACGACTTTTCTCGCCACATTCGTTATGTGAATCGCTACAGCTGTGACATGAGTAACCCTGTTGTTAAATGAATCTGGCTTCCCCATTGACTTTGCTTGGCAGAATGTCGCAAAACATGATCACATGATCCCGGGACAATGGAACTGTCATAAATACGAACCAGATGTCAAGCATCCAAATGTAAATCGCCAGACCAAGGGGATGCTGCAACGGTCGTTAAGTGTGACAAATGATCATTGAGTCACTTTTTTCAGTGCCATTGTAACTTCGAAATGTAACTAAGCAGAGTGTTATAAGTTGAGGACTACCTGTAGTACACACTAGTTCTAAGTTCAATCTTTGACATTAAGAGATAATAAGAGCAAGGGAAACCTCCTTCTCGTGATCACGGAAGCACGCAATCAATCAGGAAAAACGCCGGGCTGGACCACTGCCCAGGAGCAGAAGCAGCACACGTTAAATGTCCATCAAGCAACCATGAAATCCTTTGGCTGGCTGTGACGGATCAGACTGACTAACTGCTGATTCACTTCTCCGGAAGATCAAAGATCAAAAAGATCAACTCCGGACATGTGATGCGACACCCGGGAAAATACGGCATCCTTCACTCAATCCTCCCGGGAAAGATTGAAGGCAAACGAGGTCCAGGCAGAAGAAGAACATCATGGCTTCAAAATCTAAGGGGCCGGTTTGGACAAAACTCAGCCGCACTTTTTCGTGCGGCTGTTGATAAAAATAGGATCGCCAACATGATCACCAATGACAGATGTGGAAGAAGGAAGAAGGAGGGGGACAAGGACAAGGGGAAGAAGGAAGGAGGAAGAGAAGGAGGAAGAGAAGGA
>JALIGW010000024.1:8250099-8272599 GCA_023053685.1 Diadophis punctatus similis | reverse complement strand
ATTATTATTATTATTATTATTATTATTATTATTATTATTATTATTAATTAAATAACAGCAATAACAATAATAAAGAAGATACTTGGTTGATACCTAGGATGCTGGCAGCAACCCATATCAACCATCAGCGCCAGTCAATGACATTTGCGACACATTTCTAAACCTTCAGTTGACTTGAGTTTCACGTTTAATGAATAAAAGAGGTGATGATAATAATAATAATAATAATAATAATAATAATAATAATAATAATAATAATAATAATAATAATAATAATAATAATAATAACAGTAGTAGTAATATTTTATTCGAGGCACGGACTGCCCGATTCCGCTGAGTAATCCCAGCGTCCACAGCGGCGGGGCTCCTGCCAGGAGTCCCTCCCTCTTCATCATCCCGCACATTCTGAACCCGCATCCCTTATCCACACGACCCGCTGGGCCCCAAACCAAACCAAGTTTAGGGGTTCCGCATCCTGGCTTAACGTTGCCCCCCCCCCAAAAAAAACCCTCCCCGCCCGGAGAGCCGCTCCATGCCAGAGCCAGCCAGGAAGCCGTGGCATATCTGGCAGGGCTATTAGAGCCAAGGCGGGGCTGGGGCCAAGGCCAAGGCCCCACCCAGCTCCGGCACCTCAGCCGCCGCTGCAGCCTCGCCGGGCGCGGCTTTTTTTTTTCCCTCCCTCGGCTGCTCCTCCGGCCTTGCACGCTTACGTTGTCAATGACCACGGGCTGGTTGGCGATGATATCGTAGGACTCCATGGCCGGGGCCGCTGGGCCTGGCCGAGCGACGACTCTGGACCGGCCGCCTCACCCGCTGGAGCTCCGCCGCCGGGCCCCGGGAACCACCACCCAACCCCGCGCACCCTAACTAAACAGGAGGGGACGAAGGTAGATGGACAAGCGTCTCGGCCAATCGGCGGCGGCGGCCTCCCGCGGACGGGCGGCGTTTCCGCTCGGCGGCCCGTCAGCGATTGGCTTCCCCGATCCGCGGAAGGCGGGCCTTCCGTGTCAAGTTCGGTGGAGCGAAAGCCGAAAGGGAGAGGGCGGGGGCGGGGGAAATGATGTCATGGTCCGTTCTTAAAGGGACAGCGCTGTATTTTTTTTTATTTTTGGCTTTGGGCTTTTCCCCAGCGGAGGAAAGAAGTGGGGGTTGGACTGGCAGGCAGGCAATGGGATAAAGGCTTGGGGAAAAGGGAGATGATTGAACAGATTAATAGACTGGGAAGGGACCTTGGAGGTCATCTAGTCCAGTGTTTCCCAACCTTGGCAACTTGAAGATATCTGGACTTCAATTCCCAGAATTCCCCAGCCAGCAAACGCTGGCTAGGGAATTCTGGGAGCTGAAGTCCAGACATCTTCAAGTTGCCAAGGTTGGGAAACACTGATCTAGTCCAACCCCACACCCAAGCAGGAGACCCTACACCATTTCTGACCAATGGCAGCCCAGCTTCTTCTTGAAAGCCTCCAGGGATGAAGCTCCCACAACTTCTGAAGGCTACTTCTGTTCCACTGGTTGATTGTTCTTGTGGTGAGAAAATTCCTCCTTATTTCTAGGTTAGGAATGCTAATGAAAATTATACCTAATAAGGTGATGAAACTGAAAGGAACCCTGCCAAAGGCCCAAGGTTTCTTCTCCAACGTCAATTCCCATCACTCCCAACCAGCACGTGAGTTGGGAATCCCCAATGAAGGCAGGTGGGCTTAACCCGTTTTGGCTGAAAACTGGGATGTCCATCCGTTGCATCACTTGGAGGATCAAGGTTGTCTTGCAAGCGTCTTGGATTTCTGCATGAAGCTCTTGGAGGCCTCCATCCATGATGTCTCTGGAGATTCTCAGTCCTCCAGGCCATGGTTGTCCCAACCCAAAGGTGCTTTTTGAAGAGGCAACTGGATTTTCTTGGTTTTTCTTTTGAAGACGTTTCGCTTCTCATCCAAGAAGCTTCTTCAGCTCTTCAAAGAAAAACCAGGAAGTCCAGGTGCCTCCAGAAAAAAAACACCTTTGGGACAATCATGACTGAGAATCTCCAGAGACATTTAGCTATACACAGAGCTGAAGAAGCTTCTTGGATGAGAAGTGAAACGTCTTCAAAGAAAAACCTGAAAATCCAATTGCCTCTTGAAAAAATATTTATTTCAGTAGAAAAGTAATAAAAAGAATTCCTTAATAAACTACATCTTATCGGCTAATGAAACACTCTTCTCTGAACCCTCACCCTCAAATACTGGAAATTATGGAAGGGGCAGTCAAAACTCCAAACCTCATCATCCCCATCCCACAGCAGCGGAGAGAGGATGATGGAAGGTGGAGTCCCGCCTTGGCCCAGGGCGCTGGGCTCTTAGGCTTGTGCGCCCCTCTCCACACACACACCCCTGGATTACTCAGAGCCCCTCTCCAACAGCCGGGGTTGCGGTGGGCGCCCGCTTGCAGAAGGCTCGAGCCACCCCAACGGCGGCCGCCGCGTCTCTAGGCGGGCCCGGAAGCCGGAGAGGCCGGGGTGGCGCCGGCGAGAGCGCGCGGGTTGCGCAAGGCGAGCGGCCTCGCCGGGCTCATCCGGGTTTTGCGCGCTCCTCTGCGGCGCTTCTCTCTCCTCTCTCTCTCTCCCCCAGCGCCGGGGATGCCCTGCGGGGGACGCTGAGCCGGGCACAGCCGCGCCGGGGCTTCTCGGGGCCGGTGGAGATGGCGGCGACGGCGGCGGTGGCAACGCTCCAAGAGGCTTCCGAGAGGTGCGTCTCGGCCGGGCAGCGGCCAGGAGGTGGGGGGGGGGGGACCCGGACACCCAGATTCCACCCCTTCCCCATCATCCCCAGCCAAAGGGGACCGGGAGGGGAGCCTACTCCGGCCCCGCGACACGTTTCTTCCCAGCCGGGCGTCTTCCCAAGGCTGCTCGACCTTGGCGCAACCAAAGCAGGTCTATGGAGGTCGGAGGTTGGAGAGGTTGATTGACACCTATCCTGCCCCCCCCACACAAAAATCCCCCCCCACAAAAGGCGACCCCTGGTATGGGACCAAGAGGTCGCCCCTTTGCCTTGCAAAGGGGGCTCCACGCCGGTTTGGGCCAAGTATATACCTGCCCTACATAACGTGGGGTGCGCGCGCCTTGGAGACATGCCTTCCACCGTGGGAACGGCGTGGAACCGGTCCCTGCGGTTTTCTCAACCAGATTTTTTATTGGGGGGGGGGGCGTTTTTGGAGAGGTGGGGGAAGCCAAAATGGGATGGAGCCCTTGAAATCCTAGGTAGATGCCGATGTGGGGTCTCCTGCTTGGGCAGGGGGTTGGACTAGATGACCTACAAGGTCCCTTCCAACTCAACATAATAAATAAATAAATAAATGGGTTGTATGAAGATGGGATGGGATGGCGGGTGGGGGGGGCTATTATTTGATTGTTTCATTATTATTTTTGTTGTTTTTAGTTTTATGTGATGTTTTTATAGCCGTGTAAGCCGTCTTGTGGGCGAGTTGCTGGCAATATAAATTTTCTGTAAGTAAGTAAGTAAGTACCTAAATGAATAAATAAATTTGCCCCGGCCACCTTTGGAGAGGGACTTTTTGCAAGGTCACCCAAGGATGGCAGGATTAGATCTCTGGGCTCCTGGCTGGTTTCTAGCCTGGTGACCCCACTGCACCAAACTGGATTTGGCCTACTTTCTGCTTAATGCTGATCACTGCGTCTGCTTCTCTCTTGGGCACCCACGCATGGAGGCAAAAGAAGAGTCAAAACTGAAGGATTGCAGAGGATTGCGTTGCATTCAATTATGTCATGCAGATGTCTATGAGGGTTGTCAATCATCCAGGTCGTGCTTTTTCCAAAAGGCAACCGGACTTTCTTGTTGTTGTTGTTTTCTTCCTTTGAAAACATTTCCCTTCTCATCCAAGAAGCTTCTTAAGTTCTAACTTAACCGGTAGTTAACTCAGTTAGAACTGAAGAATGGAATTTTGGATGGGAAGCAAAACGATTTCAAAGGGAAAGAAAGCACCTTTCGGACATGTTATGCAGATGTTTGAAGACCCTTTGGGTAAAGAATTGTGTAGTGGGACAGATGTGCCTGTAGAATAGAGGACACAGGGATTACAAGTCTCTTGAAATTTCCCATCCCTTCTGTTTTGGGATAGTAATTTGATTGTTCCTACTGTCACCACGTATCTCCTAATGGTATCACGCTGGCATTATCAAAAATGTTTTTTAAAAGGAAATAATTTTAGGAGACAGGAAATTCTGGGAATTTGTTAAATTTGTAAGTTTCAGATAACCTTGGGTTGGTCCTTCCACACCCTGCCAATCTCACAGGAGATAAACAAAACCAGACCATAAACAAAACCAGATCCTATAAACAAATATTTCTCACTTTAAATGTCTAAGAATATAAACATTCAGTACTGCAGGGGGATAAATGCTACTTGGTTTAAAAATATGCAAGAGAAATTGTAATTCTCCAAGCGGACTGCAGGATTAAGCTAATATGGTACAATTAGGAGGTTCTGCATGATTTCAGAAGAGAGAGAGAGAGAAATCCCAAAGTATAGGAGAGTGTCTTAAGTAAAATATATATACCGTGTGCCTAAATGTACATTATGCCAGAAAGTTTTCTTAAATGTAGTCACACTAACTCTTCCCAATTATTTAAATAGATCTACTCCAAGGTAACTAAACTCTATACTAAACAGGACACTGTTACATTTCAGACTATACTTGTACAGAGCTATTAAAATTTCCGGAAGTATACATTATTCTCTATTATTTAAAAGAAGATACAATAGCACTGGGCCTCTTCAGAGCAAGCATTTATTTTAAAAAGCTTCTTTATTTTGTTAAATTGTCTAGATTTACAGGGATTTCCAACCTTGGCAACTTTAAGACTTGTGGACTTCAACTCCCAGAATTCCACAGCCAGCAAAGCTAACAAAGCTGGCTGTGGAATTCTGGGAGTTGAAGTCCACAAGTCTTAAAATTGCCAAGGTTGGAGACCCCTGGCTCTAGAACAATAATAAAGCAGTCTTTAAAAAATAAAATAATTTGAACATTCTACAGACATTTATATTCACTTACCCCCTTTCATCCAGTTCAGCAGAAAATAAAAATCTGCGTGTCTCTCCCAGCTATTTGCCTCTTTGCAGTTTCAGTTTCATTTTAGCAGGTGGCAAATCAGCTGGGGATTGGGAAGCTGCTAAGGACTTGCTTGTCTTAACAGGCTCTTCCCTGTTTGCTGCGAACAGGTAAACTGCTGGAAGACAGAGGCCAAAGGGTGGGGGTGGCTGGGTGGCTGGGGCTACATTCGGTGTATAAGGCGCACCCAAGTTTTCACCCTCTTTTGGGGGGTAAAAAGGTGCGTCTTATACTCCGAAAAATACGATATGTATTATTTACCTATTACATTGATATGTCCCCTGACTCAGTGACTCTGTTTTGGGTTGTTTTTCAGTTTTCCAGTCGACCTCTAACTTTGATGCTTAAGAAGGGACTGTGCATAGAAGGGGCTGAAGTCTCCTATGAAAGACTCTGCTTTCAATTTCTCCTCAAAATTGTTGTTGTTGTCTTGGAGGTACCGGTAGTCCTCCACTTACAACAGTTCATTTAGTGACCGTTCAAAGTTACAACGGCACTGAAAAAAAGTGACTTACGACTGTCTTTCACACTTACGGCCGTTGCATGGTCCCCATGGTCACGCGATCAAAATTTGGACACTCAAGCAACTGACTCATATTTATGACCGTTGCTGTGTCCCGGGGTCATGCGATCCCGTTTTGTGACCTCCTTACAAGCGAAGTCAGCGGGGAAGCCAGATTCACTTAACAACAACGTCACTAACTTTAGAACTGCAGTGTTTCACTTAACAGCTGTGCCCAAGAAAGGTCGCAAAATGGGGCAAAAGTTCACTTTAACAGCTGTCTTGCTTAGCAACGGAAATTTTGGGCTCAGTTATGGTCGTAAGTCAAGGACTACCTGTATTTTTATCTTTTCTATCTTTTCCTCTACTATCTTTTCAGTCACTGAGCACCAGTCTTCCTCTTAATATTATTATTAGATTGATATACCACCTTTTAAAATATATAAATATTTAAATAAATAAATATATACCGTATTTTTCGGAGTATAAGACGCACCTTTTTCCTCCCTAAAAGTGGCTGAAAATTTGGGTGCGTCTTATACTTCGAATGTAGCTTTTTTCCCAGCCCTAACTAGGTGCTAACAGATCTTCCCAGCTCTTACCTTGCAGGCTTTTTCATTGTTACTCTCTCCAAAGAATGTTTTTCCAGCCCTAAGTCTTTGCAGAATTTTTTTTCATTGCTCTACTTGCTCCAAATAAGTTTTTTTCTAGCCCTAACTAGGTGCTAACTATCTTCCCAGCTCTTACTGGCTTGCAGGCTCTTTCATTGTTACTCTCTCAGAAGAAGGTTTTTTTAAGTCCTAACCAGGGGATAAAATAATGTGCTGAAGCTGACCAGACTAAGGATGCTAGCCAGATGAATACCTGGTAGGCAGATTGTTTTCCCCTATTTTCCTCCCCAAAAACTAAGGTGCGTCTTATATTCTGGTGCGTCTTATACTCCGAAAAATACGGTAAATATATAAAGAAAAAAAGAATATATATGGTTTATAAAAGGGAAAGAAAGAAAAGGAAAGGCAGGACTACTAAGCATATTCACCGCCTTCCGTTGACCAACATATATACATATTACATCACATCACATTTATTGACATATTATTACATATATTGGTCAACTGAAAGCGGTGAATATGCTTAGTAGTCCTGCCTTCTCTTTTTCCCACAACAACAACAACCACAACCCTGTGAGTTGGATTGGGCCAAGAGAGAATGACAGGCCCAAAGTCACTCAGCTGGCTTTCATGCCTAAGGTGGGACTAGAACTCACAGCCTCCTGCCTTCACCTCCTGACTCTTGTTAAAACTTCCCAATGCCAAAACGGCTGAGATGGCGCTCGAAATCACGAGACCATGTGTGGCAAAACTGGGACATGCTGGGTGTGTCTCGTTTCAAGTTCACCCTGTGCCTAAGGCGCGGTTCCAAACTCATGAGACCAGCTTTGATATCAACATTTTTCAGCCCTAGAGTTTTGGTAGATTATTGTTATTAATATTATTATAATGGGTTTGTTCAAAATGCTTCGCAACCTTTCATTAATACGAGAAACCGGGTTCACTTCAGAAGCAGATTCAAGTCCCACTCTTTGGGAGCGTGCAAGTTGATCTCAGACCAGTTGGTCGTTTAGACTTGGCACAGATCCATGCCAGTGGTGGGTTCCTACAGGTGCGGTCCACTCTATAGCACCGGTAGCGGCCCGCTGGTGATGTCACAGTACCGGTGCGGTCGGTTGTCGGTGCCTGGGCGCCACCATTTTTTAAAAAATTATTTTTTTAAAAAAAAATTCTTCTGCGCATGCCCAGAAGCCGAGCTTCCGGCACTGTGCATGCGCTGCCTTCCTACCCCACAGTGAGTCCAAGCAGGGGAGGATGGCTGAGGGAGCGTGTGAGACGCTGAAAGAACGGGCGGCAGGAGCTATCTCCATTCCCCTCCCTTCAGCAGTCCGAGAAGCCACGAATGCGCGGTGATGATCCCAGGCATTTTCGCACGTTCGAGGCTTCTCGAGCTGCTGAGGGGAGGGGGAATGTTCACCCGGTCACATGGCTGGCAAGCCACACCCACAAAATAAGCCATACCCACAGAGTGGTAGTAAAAAAATTAGGAACCCGCCCCTGGTCCATGCCTGTCCGTTGATCTAGTTTGGACTATGTACCAATAAAGGGAGAATATGTGTAGTTCCGGGGTTGAAATGAGGCGCCCTTGATGCTCTCTGAGCTTGGTTGTTTTCTTGCAGACATTTCATTACCCAAAGTGGTAACCTCATCCGTGCTCATCCTTCTGATGATGATGGTATCAGACCATTTGTACGCCTTCCAACTCCATGACTTTTGCTCAGTCTCTGCCTCATTTTGGCAGTACTGTTTAGCATATTATTGAAAAGCCGAAAGTGTTCGGATCAAGGATTGTGCATACTCTGTTCTACCAAGACCCTTCAAACTGCAGCTGTCAAATTCCCTGCCAGATATTTGGCAATTGAAGGATGTTTTCAGGTGCCAAAAGTTAACCAGAATAGAATAAAAAAAAATCCAAGCCTTTTACAAGATAGTTTCGGTGCCGTGCAGAATCTCGTCTTATTGTCACGCTGTGATTATTGTCAGTTGTATGTATATGCAGGGAGCTGCATCCCTATCTATCATAATGGTACATTCCAGAACACGTGGTATAATATTCTTGTACGCATGTGTGCATTCCTGATTCTCCATTCTCTTCTTCTTGACTTGGCTCTCGACCGAGAAGGTCGCATTTTATAGCAGAAATGTAAACAATCAGAATTTATTGTTTTTGTACCGAAATAAATATTTTCAATTAGACTTTTAAACTTCGGCTTTATTTCTAAATGTCTGAATTCCGAGAGAAAGATCAACATCGCTTCTATGGAGATTTATTCTCCATCTATCACTTATACAGTTGGCTTCCTCCACCACTTCCCCCAAGATCTACTGTACAACTCTTGGGGGGGGGAGTCTCCTAACTATGTCTCCCTCCAATTATTTACCCCAGGAAAGTTTTGATCTTCCTGCTTACTCTTTTGATTTGGAAGCTGTTCTGACCCAGCTCCCCAAACACGACAAACCCTCTGTAGTTGAAGCAAATGATTCCTTTATTAGGAGAGCCAGCAGCCCCGGCAAAATGTTTCTCTCTCATCGCAGGCTAACATGTCTGTCCGGCAGGGAGATGAATACTTGTCTCCCACATCTGTTCATCTCTGCCCCCTGCCTTTTGTCCCCAGAGCTAGGGTGGGGTTTGCTAGCAGTGGTGACTCTTCCGTCCCAAGGACCGGCCCATAGATTTCCACTGCTCTCCTCTCCTCTGCCTTCTGCACATCTGCACGTCAGGCACTGGACCCAGCTGTTCCTCCTCTTCCTCATCAGCCACCTCCAGACCTGGGGGCTGTTGACTCTCCATCTGAGGGCTGACGGATGGCCCAGGCTCCGCCTCTCTCTCTCTCTCTCTCTCTGACAGCTCCATTCCCTCTTTCCCCTCAGAGCTCTCAGGTTGCCTTGATGCTGACCCTGACTCCCACGCCGCCTCCTCCTCCTCTGATTCGGCTGTTGGAGGGGCCAGCGGCTGACAGGCCACAACAGAAGCACAAAGCGGCATGTTCTTCAAAGGAAACGATCACTCTGCATTCCTTCAATGCTTCCTTTCTCCTTTTCTCTCTCTTTGTCTCCCAGGCATTGCTGGGTGTGTTTTGCCACCGAAGGCGATGACCGGTCAGCAGAGTGGGTCTGTCCTTGTCGTTGCAAAGGATCTACCAAGTGGATCCACCAGGCCTGCCTCCAACGATGGCTGGATGAGAAGCAAAAGGGCAACAGTATCGGCAGCGTGAATTGTCCCCAGTGTGGAACTGAGTACTCCATCGTCTTTCCCAAAGTCGGTGAGTACAGAGCAGGCCAGGAAAGGCCCAGCCGCCGCTGGATAAATGCACCCATTTGGCTGCAGCAGATTCAGGTGCTGAATAAACACTGAATTTCCTCCAAGAGTCCTAAAAACCAACCCTGCTTGCAAACCTCTGTTTGTGTTCGCCACTTTGTAGGGCCGGTGGTCTATTTCCTGCAGCAAGTGGACCGGATTTTGTCCAAAATCAGCCCTTTTGCTGCTGCTGGCATTGTGGTGGGGACACTGTACTGGTCGGCAGTGACTTACGGAGCCGTGACTGTGATGCAGGTAAGACTTGACGCTGGAAGCCGCCCTTCCAAGCCCCTCACTGTGCTGTACAGTAGAAGCCATTTTAAGGCACAACAGGCTGTATCTTAACAGAACCTGAATCCAAAATGCACACTATCACTGTCAGAAGTACTGTGATTTGACACTATAGATATAATTCATTCCTTTTCATTTCAGCGGCCCAGGCGTTCCAGAGTTATGCTGGAACACACACACACACACACACACACACACACACACACACACACACACACACACACACGGGGTATTAGGGGTTTCTTACCCCCACAGTATTTTTTTCCAGAGAGTAAGTCATCTGTGTACCAAGTTTGGTTGAAATTGCTCGAGGCGTTCCAAAGTTATGCTGGAACATACACACACACACACACACACACACACACACACACACACACACACACACACACACACACACGAGGGGTATTAGGGGTTTCTTACTCCCACAGTATTTTTTCCCAGAGAGTAAGTCATCTGTGTACCAAGTTTGGTTGAAATTGCTCGAGGCGTTCCAGAGTTATGCTGGAACACACACACACATACACACACATACACACACATACACACACACAGAGCAATTTATAGATAGATAGATAGATAGATAGATAGATAGATAGATAGATAGATAGATAGATAGATAGATAGATAGATAGATAGATATAGATATAGATATAGATATAGATATAGATATAGATATAGATATAGATATAGATATATATTTCTCTTAACTGCCCACCTCTCTCTTCTCAGTCATTGGCTACCTGTGTTAAGGTATGTGCAGAGTCACCCTTGAGTAGCAAGGATATGCACATAGAAACGTTGCATTGTAGTAGGTATGAATAACTATTCAGACACATACAGATACATTAAAGTGCATATAGTTTTTACTTTAGGAAATAGCACAGCCCAATAAACGGTCCAGGTCATACACATTCAAATCAGTCAGTATCTAGAAGTATACAGTCTTCTTACCAGTTGTCTTTGTTATTCACAGTAAACAAAGTTATCACAGTTTAGCTACAACAGAGTACACAGAATATCGAAGAGAGTACCAGAATTGGAAAGTAACAGAGAATATTGTATAGCTATAAGCCATAAAGACATGGCTCTTCCGGCAGGCGGGGTGAAGACCGATTTCCCCCCAGGGATGGATGGTTTTGTTTTTAACTTCTGTATTGTTTTTACATTGTTTTTATCATACTGTATTGTTCTTATCCTTGTTCTACGCCGCCCTGAGTCCCACGGGATTGGGCGGCCTAGAAGAACTTTAAATTAAATTAAATTAATTACATTAAAAGTCTGTAGCGATTCTCAGTCATCCAGGTCATGGTTGTCCCGAAGGTGTTTTTTCAGGAGGCAACTGGACTTTCTGGTTTTTTCTTTTGAAGACGTTTCACTTCTCATCCAAGAAGCTTCTTCAGCTCTGGCTGGATGGTGGGGAATGGAAGGATTTATACTCCTTGCAGACAGCTGGTCATTTGCATCCTTTTAGAGGGTCGTTGAGGCCACTTGGAGGTTTATCTGTGTCCTCAGGGTCACCTGAGTAGTGCTAATAGTTCCTGTAGTCTGCAATTTATTTTCTCTGGAATGGAAAAAGCAGCTCTGGGACCCCAAGGCTAGTCCAACTCCTAATCTCCTAACTCCTAATCCTCCACCCACCCACCCACCTGCCTCTTGAATCTCCACAGGTAGTCGGCCATAAGAAGGGCCTGGATGTGATGGAGCGAGCCGACCCCCTCTTCCTGCTCATGGGGCTGCCCACCATTCCGGTCATGCTGGTACTGGGCAAGATGATCCGTTGGGAGGACTACGTGCTTCGCGTGTGGCGGAAGTACTCTAGCAAGCTCCAGGTCCTGCATTCCTGGGTTCCAGGTTGGTGTGGGTTCCTCTTTTGAGTTCTGGGCTCCTGCTTTGAGGTGATAAGGACAGGGATGCGGGGAGGGGGGTGTTAGCGAGGGGGGAGATCCCCCGGAGGTCGATGGATCGTTGCTTCCCTTGAAAAGTCATACTTACTTAGAAAATAAAAACCGAGATTCAAATCTAATTAACAAAATATTTATTTCAGTAGAAAAATAATAAAGAGAATCCTTATTAAGCTACATTGTTATCGGCTAATGAATAAATCACTTCTACCTTCAGTAGAAATGGCGAAGAGAAAGGAAAGGAGGAAACCTCTGGAATGCAGACATGCGTAGTAGAATATATCATACGTCTGCTTGACCATAAATATAAGAAACAGTAGAAAAACATAGGGATGCACAAACTGACAATATTCACATCGTGACAGGGGGGGGTGGAGCTGCTTTTTTTGCAGGCTGAGGGACATCTGCAAGTGGGGTAGGGTGGGGTCGAATAGTCAAGATGGCAGCAGATTCATCCTTGGAGTGTTCGACTCATGAGAGCAGTGTTTCTCAACTTTGGCAACTTGAAGATCTGTGGGCTTCAGCTCAGATTAACCGAGTGGGAAGGGACCTTCCGAGGTCATCTAGTCTGAATCCCTGCACCAACAAAAGAGTCAATACCATTTCAGACAAGTGGGCTGTCCAGTCACTTCTTAGAAACCTCCAGTGATGGAGCGCCCACAACTTCTGAAGGCAAAAGCTGTCCCATTGGGTTGATTGCTTTCACCCTTAAGAAATTTCTCCTCCTAGGTCAGGGGTAGGCAAAGTTGGCTCTTCTATGACTCATGGACTTCAACTCCCAGAATTTCTGAGCCAGTCATGCTAGCTTAGGAATTCTGGGAGTTGAAGTCCACGAGTCATAGAAGAGCCAACTTTGCCTACCCCTGTCCTAGGTTGCTTCTCTCCTTGGTGAGTTTCCAGCCATTGTTTCTCGTCTTTTGGTGCTTTGGAAAATAGTTTGACCCAGGGGTGAAATCCTCCCGGTTCGCCCGGGCCAGTCCTTCGGCATATAGCCGATGGAACTGGTGGCGGTCGCGGCGCGGAGCTTCTCCCGCCCGCTTTCCCGGCCCGGCTGAACACAATCACCGCTTTCCCAGCCCGGCTGAACACAATCATTCGGGTTATTTTTCCCTCTGTGCATGCGCGCGCATGCACAGAGGGAAAAATAACCCGAATGGCGGCGTTCAGCCGGGCCGGGAAAGCGGGCGGGAGAAGCTCCGCGCCGCGACCGCTGCCAGTTCCATTGGCTATACGCCGAAGGACTGGCCTGGGCGAACTGGGAGGATTTCACCCCTGGTTTGACCCCCTGATTGTAGGAGCCCCCCCACCTTAAACATTGGAACAGTGCTATCATATCACCCCTAGTCTTTCTTTTCACTAGACTAGACATACACAATTTTTGCAATTGTTCTTCAGGAAGGAGTTTTGACAACCCTGCTTTAGAGTGATCCATTCTCCTGTTTGTTTGTTTTTTCCTCTCTCCTCAGGAGCCAGCCGTCCAATCCCATCGATACCTCTGGCCGAGTCGCGCTACCAGAGTGACCACCTTTCCATCTCGCGCACCTTGTGTGGGGCCCTGGTGTTCCCAACTATTGCCAGCCTTGTGGGCCGGGTCACATTTCGGAGAGTTAACTCCAACCTCCAGCGTACCATCCTGGTGAGTCAGGCGATGAACCGAAAGAAAGCCATGGATGGGCAGCATTAAATGTTTGGATTGCCTTCCAAGGAACTGGTCCCAGTTCAGCCCAACTGCATGCAATGAGGAAACTCTCTCTTTTCCTATTGAGCAATTCTCTCTCCCTCTCCCCTCCCTCTCCCTCTTCCTCTCTGTCTCTCATCAACACACATACACAACACTGTTCTGACCCACCTCCCCAAACACAACAAACCCTCTGACGTGAACTCAAAATATTCCTTTATTAGGAATGCCGGTAGTCCCGGCAAAAAGTTTACCTCACAGGCTAACAAGGCCGGCCGGTCGGAAGATGAATAGTTGCCTGCCACATCTATTCATCTCCGCCCCCTGCCTTTTATCCCCAGAGCTAGGGTGGGGCTTTGCTAGCAGCGGTGGCTCTTCCTTCCCAAGGATCGGCCCATAGATTTCCGCTGCTCTCCTCTCCTCTGCCTTCTGTGCATCCGCGCATCAAGCACTGGCCCAGTTGTTCCTCCTCTTCCTCATCAGTCAAACCTGGGGGCTGTTGACTCTTCATCTGAGCTCAGGCTGACCGAAGGGCCAGGCTCCGCCTCTGTCTCTCTCTCTACCAGCTCCATTCCCTTTTCCCCTCTCGGAGCTCCCCTGCCTCCTCCTCCTCCTCCTCTGATTTGGCTGCTGGAGGGGCCGGCGGCCGACAGGCCACAACAAACACGTGAACATTATAGGGTCAACTAAAATCTAGTCAGCTTTCAGCAGTCTCCATTAAAGAAATGTAATGGGAATAATCTGGAGGAGCACAAGGAAAAGCCATCACCGAGTCAATGGTCAGATAAAAGAGATCGGAGTCCGGGCCAGAACTGTAACCTGAGAAAGCGTTTTCAGGCAAGACTTGCCCCAGTTCTCACAAAGATAAAAGGAGGAAGCACATTTACACCTGCAAGATCGAGATCAGCTCTTCCAGGCAAACTAGGATAGGAAACCCCGAGTATAAGCATTATTGCTTATACCCACATTATAAGCATAATGTGAGTATAAGCATTATTCTGTATTTATTTATTTATCTTGTCCTGTTTACGTAGTGTACTATTGGAAGTGGGGACCGTTTGAGAGCTGTATGCGGCGAAATTTCATTTTTAATGTGTGCCAGTTAGTGTACGTTCAAAGTGACAATAAAGTTATTCTGTTCTATTCCCTTCTCTCTCTCTCTCTCGGTAGGGTGGCATTGCCTTCGTGGCCATCAAGGGAGCATTGAAAGTTTATTTCCGCCAACAGCAGTACTTAATCCAAGCCAACCGGCGCATCCTCAACTTTGTGGAGAAAGAGGACGTGGAAAAGGACTTGGCGCAGCCCGAGGAAGACAGCGGCAGTGAAGTGGGGCTCAGCTAGGAAGAACACTCATGGCTTCTCCATTCCCCCCCCCCTCCACACCCCCGCTACAGAATAAGCAAATCCTTCTCTTAAGAGAGATTGTAGCTCATCCAGCGTCCCTTTTGAAGCAAGTGCCTTTCGGGCAACCCAGATGTGGCTGCTTTTTGTTGTGGGGAGATGCTGACCTGAGGTTGGGTGAGCCCAAATCTCTGCAATCTCTATCAGTAAACAATGCTCGTTTCCCAAGCCGGTTCCATTTTTGTGTGTGTGTGTGTGTGTGTTCTGACCAGCTGCCCCTCGCTCTGTGGCGTCTTCTGCCTTGGCTCCGGTCTGAATCCCGGTTAGAATCTGCCCCTCGATCTCTCTTTAGAAATCATAATTTCAATAAATCCATCGGAAGTTCCTCGTTCCCGCTAAGGGAATCCATAGTACGGCTTTTCTTGTCGAAGAAAGATGCTGGGTTGTAACATGTTCATATTTGGTAGGGAAAGGCGGAGGGTCCGTGGGGGTAAAAATGGTGGCCATAACTATGCAACCAGTGTTTCATTTTTGCATGCATTGCGATGTAAAACTGGACTGTTAAACCCCGTGATCCCTTCCTGCTTCCCTTCTTATTATTATTTTATATATGTATGGGGTGTTCAGGGAGGGGTAGCAACTCTGGTGTAGGGGCATGTCATGTCCTTTTAGGGCAGCTTTTAGGGCAGCTCGTTCACCTTTGGTCCCCACCTGTCACTCAGCTCTCACCTGTGGCTCCTAGCAGCTGTAGCATGCGCAGCGGCCACACCCCGGGCAACAGCTTCGACAGGCTGGCCAAACCAGGTTGAGAGTAGCCGTTGGATCATTGACCTTCGGTGAGATAGGGACTTGTCTATCCCGAGCATGTGAAGACAGATTCCGGCGGACTGAGCGGATGAAACCTACTAGAATAGGACAACGGTCATGAAGGCGGTCTCTGCAAGCGATGTGGTACGCTAAGAGCACGGCAAGACACGAAAGACGCCCTGGTCAACCACTGCGCCCAGCCCATCTCCAACTGTCTCGACTCTTGTCCTGCTATTTGGAGCAAGATGGAATCTGGGAAGAGAGAGTGAGGCTGACTATGCGCACCTCTCCCTCACTTTAATCCAATTCACGCACAAGTCTTGACATCCCTCCCAAGACCTGTGAAAAGTCCTGTGGCGATGGGCGAGCGACAAAGCAGCAGGTGTGGATACACTGGGAGCTGTAGCTGTGGACCTGCACACAGGCGACTCAGGTCTACGATAGATGTTAAGGTCCTCTTCGAATACTATGGACGAACATCATCATTTTATATAGAGAATTTATATGGCTGCCCACTCACTTTCGGTGACTCTGGGTGGCTTACAAAAAAATAAAAAAACAAATATACAAATTAAATTTAAAAAAAAACAATAACGGGGTGGGACTAGACTAGAAGACCTCCAAGGTCCCTTCCATCTCTTGTTATTCTGTTACTCCTTTTCAACCACTAGATGGCGCTGGCAGTTTAAAGAATATCAAGGGATTTTCTCCAGTTCCTGGCTTTAGAGGCAAAAAAAAAAACGGTGACCAGGTTCGAACCCTGCCAGATCTACCGCAGTTTATTTTGTGGCATTATATTTTTATAATGTTTTATGAAATGTTTATTCCCCAGTGGAGGTTTCTTTCAAGGCAACGGCAGGAGAGCTTTCCAGTACATGATTTGTCTAGTAGTACAAAGACGATATTTCATTCCCCAAATCAGAGTCTTTTCAAATGCAACAATGCACGATTTGTCTTTTCCCCCCCAACCCTTTCCCCTTGGAGATGGACCAGTTGAATTTTTTTAAGGAAACAAGAAGAACCTTTTCAGATTTTTCATTGTCAGATCAGCAGAACCTTCAAAGCCAACACAGTTCTAGGCTGCATTAACAGAGGGATACAATCAAGATCAGGCGAAGTGTTAATACCAGTTTATAATGCCTTGGTAAGGCCACACTTGGAATACTGCATCCAGTTTTGATCTCCACGATGTAAAAAGGATGTTGAGATTCTAGAAAGAGTGCAGAGAAGAGCAACAAAGATGATTAGGGGCCTGGAGGCTAAAACATATGAAGAACGGTTGCAGGAACTGGGTATGTCTAGTTTAATGAAAAGAAGGACTAGGGGAGACATGATAGCAGTGTTCCAATATCTAAGGAGTTACCATAAAGAAGAGGGAGTCAAGCTATTCTCCAAAGCACTTGAGGGTAGGATAAGAAGCAATGGGTGGAAACTAAACAAGGAGAGAAGTAACTTAGAACTAAGGAGACATTTCCTGACAGTTAGAACAATTAATCCGTGGAACAGCTTGCCTCCAGAAGTTGTGAATGCTCCAACACTGGAAGTTTTTAAGAAGATGTTGGATAACCATTTGTCTGAAGTGCTGTAGGGTTTCAATCCAAATCTAAAACCTCCAAGGTCCCTTCCAACTCTGTTATTATTATTTAAGGGAATTGATCCACGCATCCCGATATTTTATTGCGACCAAACATAGATCAAATGAATTTTAATCTCTGTCATGACCCACCCATTTCTTCTTTTTTGGGAGTTGAGAGCTTGGATCAAATTACTCGATCTGCAGTAAACACTACCATCCAGGCTGATTTTTTTGGCTACACCTTTCCAGATTGCTGGTATCTGTACCTCCTAACATTTTCCCCTTTCCCTTTTCAAGCAGTTTTAGAATTCCTGCTGCCAATCAGTCTTGGAGATCTCTTCCCTTCCTGCTGGATTTCAGCCTTTTGCAGCCCTGCAATCCAGCTTTGGCATCCTAATTCTGCAAGGTTGCTGAGGGATGAAGCCTTGTGTTTGGGGCCAGGGGTGAAATCCAGCAGGTTCTGACAGGTTCTGGAGAACCGGTAGCGGAAATTTTGAGTAGTTCAGAGAACCGGTAGCGGAAATTTTGAGTAGTTCGGTGAACCAGCAAATACCTCCTCTGGCTGGCCCAGAGTGGGGTAGGAATGGAGATTTTGCAGTATCCTTCCCCTGCCACGCCCACCAAGCCACGCCTACAGAACCGGTAGGGAAAAATTTTGAATTTCACCCCTGGTTTGGGCTCAAGACTGAATCCTATCCCCATGTGATCGTTTTGCACTGGTACACCCATGCCTCTCCCACCCCCCCAACCAAATAATTTCGGTATCTACATCAAGAGAGCTCAGATAGTCCCATCAATTCAAATGGGGTTCTATCAGGAGAAAACGTTGCGCTGATTCCTAGGTTGCATCAACAGAGGAATAGTTTTAAGATCATGTGAAGTTGATAGTACCACTTTATACTGCACTAAGAGTTGTAAATCTAATCTTGCGTAGCTTCTTCTCTGGCAACATTACTCTGCTAACCAGAGCATACGAAACATTTGCTAGACCAATTCTTGAATACAGCTCATCTGTCTGGAACCCGCACTGCATATCGGACATCAATACAATCGAGAGAGTCCAGAAATATTTCACAAGAAGAGTCCTCCACTCCTCTGCTCGCAACAGAATACCTTATTCCACCAGACTTGAAATTTTAGGCTTAGATATCTTAGAGCTACGTCGCCTTCGATCTGATCTAAATGTAGTTCATAAAATCATTTGCCACAATGTCCTGCCTGTCAATGAATACTTCAGCTTCAACCGCAACAACACACGAGCACACAATAGATTCAAACTCAATGTAAACCGCTCCAAACTCGACTGCAGAAAATACGACTTCAGCAACAGAGTGATCAGTGCCTGAAATGCACTACCTGACTCTGTGGTTTCTTCCCCAAACCCCAAAAACTTTAACCTTGGACTGTCTACTGTCGACCTCACCCCATTCCTAAGAGGTCTGTAAGGGGCGTGCATAAGCGCACCATTGTGCCTACCGTCCCTGTCCTACTGTCCTATTGCCTAATTTACCTGTACCTACTTTGCTAATGTTTATGTTTATACCAATACTTACTATCTTGTACATGTTTGACAAACAATTTAAAAAAAATAGTTGAGGCCACACTTGGATTCATGCATCCAATTCTGGTCACCATAGTACAAAAAAGATGTTGAGGCTTTAGAAAGAGTGCAGAGAAGAACAACAAAGATAATTAGGGGCAGTGGTGGGATTCAATTTTTTTTACTACCAGTTCTGTGGGTGTGGCTTGGGCGTGGCTTGGCTTGGTGGGTGTGGCTTGGTGGGCGTGGCAGGGGAAGGATATTGCAAAATCCCCATTTCCTCCCGATCAGCTGGGACACGGGAGGCAGAGAATAGATGGGGGTGGGGCCAGTCAGAGGTGGTATTTACTGGTTCTCCGAACTACTCAAATTTTCCACTGCCAGTTCTCCAGAACCGGTCAGAACCTGCTGAATACGATCTCTGATTAGGGGGCTGGAGGCTGAAACATACGATGAACAGGTGAGGGAACTGGGAATGTCCAGTCCAATGAAGAGAAGGATTGAGTGGGAACATAATGTCTTCCAATATTTGAGGGGCTGTCACAGAGAATTGGGGGGTGGGTCAACCTATTCTCCAAAGTGCCTGAAGGCAGGACAAGAAGCGATGGATAGAAATTTATAAAGGAGAGATCCAACCTAGAACTAAGGAGAATATTTATTTATTTTGTCAAGCATATATAAGATTACAGACAAAGTATAAATGTTAATATGAATATGTAAGAAGTATAAGTACATGATATTTTACGTATCATGTTTATATTTAAGTATACTTATATTTAAGTATAAGTTTTGAGTACATGATATTTTACGAATACATGGGGACTTTAGGACAGGGACGGTAGGCACGCTGGTGCGCTTATGCACGCCCCTTACAGACCTCTTAGGAAGGGGGTGAGGACAACGGTAGACAGTTTAAAGTTAAAGTTACGAGGTTTTGGGGAAGAAACTAAAGAGTCAGGTAATGTATTCCAGGCATTGACCACTCTGTTGCTGAAGTCGAATTTTTTGCAATCAAGTTTGGAGCGGTTTACATTATTTCCTGACAGTGAGAACAAATCAACCAGTGGAACAGCTTGCATTCAAAAATTGTAGGCGCTCCATCACTGGAGGTTTTTAAGGAGAGATTGGGACAGTCACTTGTCTGAAACGGCATAAGTTCTCCTGCTTCAGCCGTGGGGTTGACTAGAAAACCTCCTCGGTTCCCTTTAACCCTACTATTCTATGTTTTATGACGGAAATCAAGAGGAAGTACCAGGAAGGTCTCTTCTCCATCATCAAAATTGTCTCCGGTGAATTGGCTACTACACCCTTGGAAGGAAGGAGGAGGAATTGAAAACCGAAGCTGCTTTTGAAAGGCAGCTAAGGAAACAGCAGGGAAGGCAAAGTGATGTCTATTTTCCCCTGCTAATATTAGCTTTTTGCTCAGGAGGGAACCTACTGTTCGTTCTCATTAACTGGGGAAAAGTGACCTATTCATTCTCTCTCTCTCTCTCTCTCTCTCTCTCTCGCTCTCGCTCTCGCTCGCTCTCGCTCTCTCTCACAGCAAAATTGCAGACACCACACACACACACACACACACACACACACACACACACACACACACACAAAATTAAATCTGACAATCTTTTCTTGAGACTCTGTACTTAGCCATTTCATAATGTCCGTTGCTCAGCACTCGGGAGCTGGATTTTCACGGCTGCTCCTCTGAAGGGTTTGTTTCAAACCTCTGATAGCTGCAGGCCATCGCTCTTGCCTGCCTCCAAAATTAACACTTTTTAAAGCCGGTCATCTTCATTTAACAACCCCATAATCCCTTGCCGGGTGGAGTCTGATCTGGGCAACTGAATGGAGCTAGCAGAGTGTTTTAATGGCCGGATGCCCTTCCTGTCGCCAGTGCGGAGTATTTTGTTCAGCAGATACAGTATATTCTCAGTGTGCCCAGAGAGAGAAATGTCTGCCTCTACCTAGGATCGAACTCACAGCCTCCTGATTGTGAGGCGAGAGCTTCACCTCTAGGCCACCGCGCCACTCCACCTTAGATAGGTCATCCCCTCCCCTTATTGCTTCTTTGTTAAACCATGATATGGTAAGCATGGATTTGTGCTCTACGTTGTATTAAAAGGGGTGGGCCCTCAATTGCCACCATCTTGATTATTTTGACCTCCTTCCTTGACAAAGTGAGAATAAATCTCACAGAGGTGATGTTTGATCTTTTCCCCGGAATTCAGACATTAGAAAAGAAACGGCAGTTTAAAATTCTAATTAAAATATTTATTTCGGTACAAAAACAATAAAATCTCATTTGTTTACATGTCTGATATAAAATGCGACTTCCTCCATTGGAAGCCAGAGGAAGAAGGGTAGAACGAAAATTCAGGAATGCACACATGCGTACAAGAACATATCAATCACGTGCTCAGGAATAAACCATTATTAGATTAGATAAACCACTATTATATTAGATAGGGATGCATCTCCCTGCATATACATGTAACAGGCAATAAATCACACCGTGACATTCCTGGATGCCCCTGTCTTTGTCTTGGGGATGTGGCTAAGGTGTTATCTGACAGGTAAGGGGCGGAGCCTGGAGGGGTGTGGCAGGCAGAAGCAAGATGTGTGACCTGGGAGTGAAGCCGCAAAGAATATGAAATTCAATGTGTTTCTTCATCCCCAAACCTCATTTACCAGCAGATTCGTCCCTTCCAAAACTTGAAATGTGGTTTGCGGTTTAGCTTCAAGGCTCCAAATCGCCCCTTACCTTCCTTATCTGCATTATCAACATCTCTATAGGGTGTTGTTCAGAATCAGAAATCTAGTACGCAGTGCACAAATTGTTATTCTCCTTGGCAACTGTACCACACAGTAAAACCATGTGATTGTCACAGATCCTGGGTTGCAGCAGGAATGTGTCTAACTTAATTTGAGTTTCGGTTGCTGTGGCCCAGGCACGGGAAGCCAAAAGCTCACGCAAGAATGAGAGGAAAGCAGAATACCAAAATAAGGCAGCCTATCATGCCAGCTGCAACATCTGTTTGCAGCATCAAGGCTCTGAACCAGTTCAATAAAGAAAAAAAAATTTTGTGCCTCTGAGCAGGTGCAAAGCATCGCTTTCTGAAGTCTGCACAGTTTTTTTCTCTGCCCGCCTGGCCTCCCGACACTTAACATTCCAGAGAAGGTTTTTTTCAAGGCAGATGAGAGCGGGCTTCCAACTGAACAAGTTTTATAACTTCCTGCCATCTGTCTGTCTGGAATTCAAGGTCAAGTAATGCACTCAAAGGAACCATTTTTCATAGACCGTAGGCCGGTTTTTTCTCAAACCAGGCCACTGAAAGATGTGTGGGCTTCAACAGCATTCTGGCTGGGGGATTCTGGGAACTTAAATCCACACGTCTTAAAGGGGGCCACTCCAGCCCTCTCGGTTGCCACCCTGAGCCACCGTATGTGTGGTTCAGCAAGGATGTCCCACGATTGCTATCCGTTTGACTTCCTGCTGGCTTCCCCAATGATTTTGCTTGTGAGAAAGCATTAAGCAAAATCACAAAAGGTGATCACATCAGTGGTGGGTTTCAATTTGTTTTACTACCAGCTCTGTGGGCATGGCATGGTGGGCGTGGCAGGGGAAGGTTATTGCAAAATCCCCATTTCCTCCAGATCAGCTGGGACTCAGGAGGCAGAGAACAGATGGGGGCGGGGGCAGTCAGAGGCGGTATTTACCGGTTCTCTGAACTACTCAAAATTTCTGCTACCAGTTCTCCGAACTACTCAAAATTTCCACTACCGGTTCTCCAGAACTGGTCAGAACCTGCTGAAACTCACCTCTGGATCACATGGCTGCAGAATGCTGTGAT
>JALIGW010000024.1:8217599-8245099 GCA_023053685.1 Diadophis punctatus similis | reverse complement strand
GACCCCTTCCTCTCTGTGGCAGCCCCTCAAATATTGGAAGGCTGCTATCCTGTCTCCCCTGGTCCTTCTCTTCACTAGACTAGCCATGCCCAGTTCCTGCAAGCGTTCATCGAATGTTTGAGCCTCCAGTCCCTTGATCATCTTGGTTGGTCTTCTCTGCACTCTTTCTAGAGTCTCAACATCTTTTTTATAGTGTGGTGACCAAAGCTGGATGCAGTATTCTAGGTGTGGTCTAACTAAGGCTTTATAGAGTGGTATTAGTATCTCACTTGATCTTGATTGAATCACTCTGTTAATGCAATTTAGGATTGCATTGGCTTTTTTGCCTGCCGCCGCACACTCTTGGTTCCTATTTAACTGGTTGTCCACTAAGACTCCAAGATCCTATTCACAGTTACTGCTATCAAGCCTGTTTTCACCCAGTCTATAGGTGTACTTTTGGTTTTTCTTGCCTAAGTGTCAGGCTTTTCTCTACACTGAATTTCATTTTGTTAGATAGGTCCCAGTGTTCCAGTCTGTCAAGATCCATCTGGATCTTGGCTATTCCTGCCTTTCTATTCCCTCATCTAAGTCATTTATGAAGATATTGAAGAATACTGCATTGTTTGTAACTCAGAGCTCAAGGTCCGCCTAGGGATGATGGGCTAAGAGAGAGTGATTGGCTCAAAGTCCCCAAGGAGATACAGAACACAGAGCAACAGAGTTGGAAGGGACCTTGAAGGTCTTCTAGTCCAACTCCCTCTCAAGCAGGAGAACCTAGATCATTCTGGACAAATGGCTGTCCAATCTCTTCTTGAAAACCTCCAGGGATGGAGCACCCAAAACGTCTTGAGTCAAGCCATTCCACAGATTCATTGTTCTTACTGACGGGAAAATTTTGTTCAGTTCTAGATTGGATCTCTCCTTGATCGGTTTCCACTCCTTGTTACTCCTTATTTATTTATTTGTTTGTTTGTTTGCTTGCTTGCTTGCTTGCTTGTTTGCTTGTTTGTTTGTATATTTATTTATTTATTTATTTATTTATTTATTTATTTATTTATTTATTTATTTATTTATTTATTTATTTATTTATTTATTTATTTATTTATTTATGAGATTTATATACCGCCTCACAGTGCAAGCACTCTCTAAGCGGTTTGCACCAGTAAGCAATGTATATTTATATTGCCCCCAACAATCTGGGTCCTCATTTTACCCACCTCGGAAGGATGGAAGGCTGAATCAACCTTGAGCCGGTGAGATCTGAACCGCTGACCTGCGGATCACAGTCAGCTAAAGTGGCCTGCAGTACTGCACTCTAACCGCTGCGCCACCTTCACCTGCACTCAGGTATTTTGGAGAAGAGGTCGATCTCCTCCTCTTTGTGATAGTCCCTCAAAGAAGATCCAGGGCCGGAGAGAAGATTTCTGCCCGGATCGCCTAAGTGTTTATCCATTATCATTAAGCAGAAAGGGACCAATACTTATGATATTTAGAGCTGATCCATCCTGCAAAAAAATACTCAAGAACAAAGGGACGGATTCTGCATTTTGACAGATAACTCAAGACAGCAAACGCATCTTCTTCCTCTTATTTTCCCCATTGGGAAAATAATGATGGGGTTGAGAGAGAGAGAGTGAGTGGCTGGCCCCATGTCATCCAGCTGGCTTTCAGAACTATGGAAGGACTTGAACTCATGGCCTCCTGCTTTCTAGCTTGGTGCATTAACCACTAGAACAAACGTGATAGGTTAAGTCTATTGTATAGAACCTGTACTGTCATTTTCCCAGGTTTCAGCTAAAGTGGTTGGAGGAGGGTTCAGAAGCCACTGAGAAGAAGCTGGAGGGGACTTCTTGGAGCCCCAGAGTGGGCTGCAGGTTGCCCAAGCCTGTCCTAATAAAGCAGTGCTTCTCAATTATTTTCTGTTAGGCCCCCCCTAGGAAGAAGTATACATTTCGCGCCCCCCCAACTCTCCGCCGGGACGATTGTTTGCAATATTCAGCACGTTTTCGCTGAAAAAACTCAAGCGGCTTATCAGCATGATTGGGGTGTAATGTGTTTTAAGTGACGCCTTAATTTATTTGGCTTCATGCTGTCCGCTGCCAACATTTTTAGACACAGTAAACATACCGGTCTTTCCTCGTCTCCCACCATAGTCACAGTGAAGCCAAGCGCTACATATGCTTCATCATATTTCCTCGTCTTAGCTTTCAGGAGACTTACGTTTGTCTCATTATCTCCATCTCTCTCCTCCTTTCTTTTCATCCCTGTTAAATATTTTTCCATGATGTCTCTTAAGGGTTTGTTATCTGCACTTCATATCTCCTGCTCTGTGCTGTGTGCTATTGTTCGGTGCAAAAAACCCCTACTCCCTGTGGCAAAAAAAAGCATGTTCCCCGGGGTCATGCGCCCCCCCTGGCATCGCTCCACGCCCCCCCAGGAGGGCCCGCCCCACTATTTGAGAAGCACTGTAATAAAGGAATGATTTGGTCTGGTCAGGACTATTGATCTAATCTGGCCTGATTACCCCCAAACAACATTTATCACGCTAACGAAATCAGAAAGAGAGAGATATAAATAAGCGGAATGAAAATGAAATAATCTGGAGTGACTCATTCCTTCAGAGGGAGAAAACATTTTCTAATTTCCGTCAATTAAAGAGAATTTTAAAAACCTCGTACAGGATCAAACAGCCCATTCTTTCTGTACCAATAAATAGTGAGGACCGTTCTCTGGCTAGTTCCTCATGGATGAAAATGAAAACAAAGCTACCCTCCCTAGCCGTGTTATCATCTTGCCTGCAGCCCTTCCTGGCTTCGGTATCAGCCCTGAAGCATAGCCTGTCCTCATTGTGAACTAGCAGCATGCCCAGTCATCCTGCACAATGCCATGGATTCTCTGTGTCAGGGGCGGGTTCCTAATTTTTTTTACTACCACTCTGTGGGCATGGCTTATTTTGTGGGTGTGGCTTGCCAGTCATGTGACCGGGTGGGCGTGGCTTGCCGGTCATATATTAGTTATTTCAGAGAGATGTTACTACTATTTTTGCTATTTTATACCTTACGTGAAAAGCTTTGCATACAAAGTGCGTGTTACACCATGGCAACACAGCAACCTTTATATGCAGAAAATACTTTAGTTAAAAGACAAGCAAGTCTCATACAGCATTTTTGGTTTCAGTCATGGATTCCTTAGACGAAAATATTGAGGACTGTTAAAAGAACAGTATCTTTTAACAGTCCTCAATGTTTTCGTCTAAAGAATAACAGTATAAAACTGTATAAAATTAACAGTATAAAAGGTTAAGCTTTCGGAAAACGCCCACTTTGGGAAGCTTTAGGCAAAAGCAAAGGAAAAGTGTCAAATGTGAGCTTCTTATTATTTTCAAGCGAAGGGACGGGGAAAGACTTCATTGTCAAGTTTCTGGGCATGCGCAGAAGAATTTTTAAAAAAAAATTAAAAAAATTTTTTTTAAAAAAATGGTGGCGCCCAGACACCGGCAACCGACGCACCAGTACTGTGATGTACCAGCGGGCCACTACCGGTGCTATAGAGTGGACCGCACCGGTAGGAACCCACCACTGCTCTGTGTACAGAGAAAGGAGGTGAACGAAGTGGCGGCTTTCCACTGGGTCCTGTTTTGGTTTAGGAATAGCGGTGCCTAAGCCATGATTTATTGTTTTGTCCAAACATAGCCATTAAGTCAGGAGGCAGGCAAGTCAAGCCAAATGGAACTCTGGAAAGAATGTAGAGAAGAGCAACAAAGATGATTAGGGGGCTGGAGATTAAGACGTATGAAGAACGGTTGCAGGAATTGGATATGCCTTGTCTAGTGAAAAGAAGGACTAGGGGAGATATGATAGCAGTGTTCCAGAATTTGAGGGGCTCCTACAAAGACGAGGAGGGCAAACTGTTTACCAAATCACCAGAAGGCAAGACAAGAACCAATGGACGGCAACTCACCTAGAACCTAGAACAGGGGTCAGCAACCCGCGGCTCTGGAGCCGCAAGTGGCTCTTTCATCCCTCTGCTGCGGCTCCCTGTCGCCGGTCGGCTCCACAATTGATAGGGCTTTCGGTTAGATAGGTAGAGGAAAAAGGATGCCGCGCTAGGAGGAGACTCTATGGTGGGGGAACCGGACTTCCGGTTGGCTCCAGAATTGAACAGGGGGCTTCCGGTTAGGACCTTTGTGGCTCTTTGAGTATTTAAGGTTGCCGACCCCTGAGCTAGAACAAAGGAGGCATATTCTAACAGCGAGAACAATCAACTGGCGACTCATAACTTCAGAAGTTCAGAAGTTATGGGTGCCCCATCACTGGAGGTTTTCAAGAAGAGACTGGACAGCCACTTGTCTGGAATGGCATTGCATTCATCTAGTGCAACTCATGCAGGGAGTTGGACTAGATGACCTCCACGGTCTCTCCCAACTCTGTTGTTCTATATGTTCTATGTTCTATCGTTGCTTAACTTTGCCTTGATAGGGAAGAGGTGAACAGGACCATGGACAGCTCAATTTCTCATCAACTATTATCCCATCTGGAAAGGGAATGGGACAACTTGCCACAGCCAACTTACCATGGCCAACTCGCCACGGCAAACTCGTCACAGCCAACTCATCGTGGCCAACTCTACTGTGGGCTAACTCCCCATGGGACAACTCACTGCGGGACAATATAACAAATTCGATTTAATATTTTAATTTTTGCCATTCACATTTTATTCTGTCCCTGCAATGATTTGCTTAAGAACTGCGACAAAAGCGAGGTTAGAAAACCGGGTGCAATTGCAACCACCTCACTTATCCATGGACAATCTGGCCACAATTGTAGTCACAAGCTGAGGATTAGCGATATTCTTTTCCAACCTTCCCTAGAGTGATTCAGACTAATGTATGTTACGTAAGAAGTTTATATATAGAAGCAGGAAGCAGAAGACACCAGCCTGAAGATGATGAATGAGACTTCATCGAAACATCGCCAAGACACTTCCAATTCCATGCGGGAGAAAACCCGAATACCCAAAGACCTACATATATATATATATATATATATATATATATATATATATATATATATATATATATATATATATATATATATATATATATATATATATATATGTGTGTGTGTGTGTGTGTGTGTGTGTGTGTGTGTGTGTGTGTGTGTGTGTGTGTGTGTGTGTGTGTGTGTGTGTGTGTGTGTGTGTGTAACTTTTTTTGTTGATAAATGAAAATAAAGGGAGACTATTATAGATCTATTTCGAGCTATTTTGCTCTCGTCAGATAGCCATACCCGTAGTGGGAATTGAACCTGGGCAGTCTGCTTGTAAGGCAGAAGTTTATATATATAAACTTTAGGGACCATCCATCTCACTCACAGAGTAAGTTGTCTTAGCCCGATAGTGTTGGCACAACAATCATTCCCAGATCAGTTAAAAACCTAGCGGATGCTTTACCAGGGGTCTCCAACCTTGGCAACTTTACGACTTGTGGACTTCAACTCCCAGAATTCCTCAGCCAGCGCATGCTGGCTGAGGAATTCTGGGAGTTGAAGTCCACAAGTCGTAAAGTTGCCAAGGTTGGAGACCCCTACTTTAGACAACATCCTAATGATAATCTTCGCTCATGTGTTGTGTTTTTTTAGGGGTTTTTTTGTGACTTGGGGAGTTGCACAAGGCCAATTTATGCTACGGTTTATGTATTGAGCCAATACATAAAGGTGGGTTCATTCATTAATCCGGTTAAGTTTGATATACGAACAAAGTTAGACTTTCCCCGTTTGCTGCAGTGAACCACCAGGTGATCTGTTAGGTCTGATTATTGGCTTACAGCCTGACCAGGAATAGTCTTAATGATTCTTCATAAATGCATGGGGAAAGAGAGGGTGTTACTTTCCACAAATGCACATTTCTCCTGCCGATCTCTTCAGCTTTCCCCAACCTGATCCCTTCCAGATAACGGATTTCAACTCCTCCCATCCCCTACCAGATTATGAGTAGTCACTAAGTCCAACATACTTCCATGGTTTTTTTTTAATGTTCTCCCCACCAATTAATACCTAAAATCCTGGTTTGAGCAATTGATGAGTCCAGCCTGGCAGATGCGATGTAGATTTTTGCTTATTTGCTGTGAAGCTTTCCATCTGTTACCCTTTGAGGGACACTTCTCATTCCTCGTTCGTCGGTACTTTGCTCCTTGCCCCAAACCATCTGCCTTGGCTTCTGCTCCATCTCTGGAGATTTTGCTTCTTTAGGAAAATAAGGGGAGGGGGCTTGTGATTTCCCATCGTTTCTCTGCTCACGCTTCCTCCTGCATCCCATCCAAGATCCTGCAAATGTTGAGCATTTCTGCAGAGGTCTCCAGAGGCTCCTTTTCATGGTCCAGCTGCATCCTTCACTACCAGCTTCCCTTCGGCTTGGAGAATAGCAGGAAATCCCTTTGACATCAATGGCTCCAAGCCATTCAGGTGACTCTTGCGTTCTTCTCACAACAGGCCCTTGGCTGCACCGGTTTCACATGCCTCTGCAGGGGTTCCGGCATCACACTAAGCCAGGCATGTCCAACCCACAGCCCACATAACACATGCGAACCTGGACCAGAGTAGAGTAGAGTGGAGTGGAGTGGAGTGGAATGGAATGGAATGGAATGGAATGGAATGGAATGGAATGGAATGGAATGGAATAGAATAGAATAGAATAGAATAGAATAGAATAGAATAGAATAGAATAGAATAGAATAGAATAGAATAGAATAGAATAGAATAATGGAGTGGAGTGGAGTGGAGAGTGGAGTGGAGTGGAGTGGAGTGGAGTGGAGTGGAGTGGAGTGGAATGGAATGGAATGGAATGGAATGGAATGGAATGGAATGGAATGGAATGGAATGGAATGGAATGGAATAGAATAGAATAGAATAGAATAGAATAGAATAGAATAGAATAGAATATGGATAGGATAGGATAGGATAGGATAGGATAGGATAGGATAGGATAGGATAGGATAGGATAGGATAGGAATACTGGTAGGAATAGGAATTGGAATAGGAATAGAATAATAGAATAGAATTAGAATTAGAATAGAATAGAAGAAGAATAGAATAGAATAGAATAGAATAGAATAGAATAGAATAGAATAGAATAGAATAGAATAGAGATAGGATAGGATAGGATAGGATAGGATAGGATAGGATAGGATAGGATAGGATAGGATAGGATAGGATAGGATAGGATAGGAATACTGGTAGGAAGAGGAATTGGAATAGGAATAGAAGAATGGAATGGAATGGAATGGAATAGAATAGAATAGAATAGAATAGAATAGAATAGAATAGAATAGAATAGAATAGAATAGAATAGAATAGAATAGAATAGAATAGAATATGGATACGATAGGATAGGATAGGATAGGATAGGATAGGATAGGATAGGATAGGATAGGATAGGATAGGATAGGATAGGATAGGATAGGAATAGAATACTGGTAGGAATAGGAATAGGAATAGAAGAATAGAATAGAATAGAATAGAATAGAATAGAATAGAATAGAATAGAATAGAATAGAATAGAATAGAATAGAATAGAATATGGATAGGATAGGATAGGATAGGATAGGATAGGATAGGATAGGATAGGATAGGATAGGATAGGATAGGATAGGATAGGATAGGATACTGGTAGGAATAGGAATTGGAATAGGAATAGAAGAATAGAATTAGAATTAGAATTAGAATAGAGAATAGAATAGAATAGAATAGAATAGAATAGAATAGAATAGAATAGAATAGAATAGAATAGAATAGAATAGAATAGAATAGAATAGAATAGAATAGAATAGAATAGAATAATAACCTTATTGTCACTTTTAAAGTACACTAATTGGCATACATTAAAATGAAATTTCATTGCATACAGCTCTCAAAGGATCACTTACCTCCAATGTACACTACATAAAATGAATAAATACATACATACATAATTATGCATATACCCACATATATGACACAGAGAAACAACACAGTCTAGTTCGGATGTCCACATGTACATGGCGAGAAAAACGAATCCTGCGAGTTTGCCAGACAGATGGCTCAGGGAACAAAGCTGTTCCAGAATCTGGTAATCCTGCTAGAAATACTTCGACGCCTCCTCCCAGAGGATTTTTCATGGGTAGCCCCACAAATTATAGAATCTGCCTCCGAGGGAAGCTCATTTGGCATTTTCTCCTTCCAGAAAGATATCTTGATATTATGTTCAATGGCTCTCAATTAAATCTACAGGGCTATGAGTCGTCCGGCTGCTCTGTCTGTTTTTCAGAACGAAAAAAAAATTGCTGTATTCTTATTGCATTTTAAATTGCATTTTGCAAATTGCCTTGGGGAACGATAGGAAAAGCATGATGGGGAAAAATAAAAGTAATAACACTAACGAGAGAGAGACAGTTTGAGATAGTGGTTAAGGCATCAGGCTAGAAATGGGGAAACTGAGTTCTAGTCCCACCCTTGGGCACGAAACTAGCTGGGTGACCTTGGGCCAGCCACTGTCTCTCAACCCTTGGAAGGAGGCAATGGCAAACCACTTCTGAAAAACCTTGCCAAGAAAACGGCAGGGACTTATCCAGGCAGTCTCCGACAATCAGGCATGATTCAATGGAAGCAAAATAGTAAGAACAATAGAATGGTGACAACAGAAACAATACTTCAGATCCACTTTGACAAATTAGTGATCTAATAGTCCGGATTGGTAATGATGATGATGATCTAGCATTAAGGGCATAGACATTGGCCTCCATCTTTTCTTATCAATAGCCTCTTGGGATTTCTCTGTACACTGCAGCCCTTGAACCCGGGGCCATGACATCAATCAAAGGAAATGAATTGGGGAAATTCAGAGTAGATAAAATATCCCTACAACTCCTCTCTTTTTTTTTTGTCTTTTAATGACCCCGTAATCCCTTGCATCAGAATGGAGTCTGGGCAACTGAATGGAGCAGGGTGTTTTACTGGCCGGATGCTCTTCCTGTCGCCAATGCGGAGTTTTGTTCAGCAGATATATTCTCATTGTGCCCAGAGAGAGAAATATCTGCCTCTACCTAGGATCGAACTCACAGCCTCCTGATTGTGAGGTGAGAGCTCCACCTCTAGGCCACCGCCCCACTCATCCCTATAACTGCTATCAAAGGATTAAAATCACTGGGCACTTTGGGATGCCTCAGCTGTTCCCGAGCCACGAGCATTCGTCTATGAATCATGCATTTATCCATTACTTGATTGCAATCTGACGATTTTGTGAAAATAACCTGAATTGATGTCATCTGCATTTATAGCAGAAGCTGCTGCACCAGCAGCATTACGCAGATCTCGGCCGATGTCCAGTTGGTCATTCTTGGCTCTGCCCTCAGCACTTCCCTTTGTCCTGTCCTGTCGTTGCTTCTGCAGTGCGCGGCTCATTCCTCTGGGTGGGCTCACATATAAACCCCTTAGCTCAGCCTAAGGAGGCTCCCCACGATCACAGCTCCCCACGGGGCATAAAGGATGCGACTTCAGAGGGTTTGAAGCTGTTGCTGGTCTAGGGAGTCACAATTTAGAAGCCAAAGGAAGAAAGAATAAATTGAAAGCAGAGCAATCTTAGCAAAGCCTTATTGGTTCATTCTGTATTCTTAAATAGGGTCCCTTAATCAATCAGCCTCAGTGGTGCTGACAAACCACCCACAAACCACTGTCTTATAGTAGAATAGAGCTGGAAGGGACCTTGGAGGTCTTCTAGCCCAGCCCCCTGCTCAAGCAGGAGAACATATACTATCTCAGACAAGTGACTGTCCAGTCTCTTCTCAAAAACCTCCAGTGATGGAGCACCCACTATTTCTGGTGGCAAGCTGTTCCACTGGTTAATTGTCCTCACTGTTAGGAAATTTCTCCTTAATTCCAGGTTGCTTCTCTCTTTGATTAGTTTCCCTCCATTGTTTCTTGTCCTGCCTTCTGGTGCTTTGGAGAATAATTTGACCCCCCTCTTCTTTGTGGCAACCCCTCAGATACTGGAATACTGCTATCATGTCACCCCTAGTTCTTCTTTTCTCTAGACTAGCCAAACCCAAATCCTGCAGCCGTTCTTCATATGGTTTAGTCACCAGGCCTTTGATCATCTTAGTTGCTCTCTTCCTTCCTTTCTTCCTTCCTTCCTTCCTTCCTTCCTTCCTTCCTTCCTTCCTTCCTTCCTTCCTTCCTTCCTGGTCTTTCTTTCTTTCTTTCTTGGTCTTTCTTTCTTTCTCTCTTCTCTTCTCTTCTCTTTCTTTCTTTCTCTCTTCTTTCTTTCTCTCTTCTTTTTTTCTTTCTCCTTTCTTTCTCTCTTCTCTTTCTTTCTTTCTTTCTCTCTTCTTTCTTTCTTTCTTTTCTTCTTTCTTTCTCGAGTCATTCTTGAGCAAGTTTTACAACCCTTCAACCTCTCTCTCCCCACTCTCCACCTCCAGCCTTCCCGGGCTGCTTAGATTGGCTTGGGGGGGGGGGGGAATAGCTGCATGATTTAGGCCTCAGGAAGAGAAGGTTACATAACAGTGAGTTCCGTTGATGGGCGCCTAGTGGGGAGCAGGCCATTAGTTAAGGCAACTAATTGGGGTCAGAGCTGCAGGGTTCTTATTGGTCGGCTGATGGAAAGCAGAGAAAATGCGTAGCTCCACTGAAGAAAAAGGGGGAAAAACTGGATTGACTAGGGAAGATGTTGCGTGCAACTCAAAGCGGTCATTTGGGCTTCTCTGTTTTTGCTCCTCCTTCTCCCCCCCTTTAAAAATCATAATTTAAAAAGGGCAGTCCATTCGCACGCAGTTCAGGAGCATTTTAATGTTAAGTGAGAAGGCGCAACATCTCCTTCCGCCACTGGAGGGGATTCAGAAAATCTGGGGGTCTGGGAGTTCCCTGCACATTTTGTTGGTCCTGCAGGGAGATAAATGGTCTTTGGGGTTTCCTATCCTTCAGCAGGATACCTGGGCCTCTTGGCAGGGCTAGTCCACAAGATGGGTGGATGGACAGATGCAAGGGGAAAGTTAACCTACTGAGAAGTTGGGTGTGGTTGGGTCTTTCCTGGAGGTGCCTTCCCTACCTGGGAAGGATGGGATCAGAAATCCAGAGTGGTCTTTAGCTCTATGGCTCAAATTTACACTAGGTGCTAATGGAGAGGAGACTGCCAAGGGGGGGGGGAAACTATTCCAGATTTCTGCAAATGTGTGTGGTATGTTAAGGGAGGGAGGGAGGAAAGAAGGATGGGAGGGAGGGAGGAAGATGGGAGAAGAAAGGGAAGGAAGGAGGGAAGGAGAAGGAAGGGGAGGGAGGGAGGGAGGAAGCAGGGGAGAAGGGAGGAAGGGAAGGGGAGAAAGGAAGGAAGGAAGATAGGAGAAGAAAGGGAGGGAAGGAAGAAGGGAGAAGGAAGAAGAGGGAGGGAGGGAAGGAAGGAAGATGGGAGAAGAAAAGGAGGGGAGGGAGAAAGAAGGAGAGGGAGGGAGGAGGGGAGAAGGGAGGAAGAGAAGGGAAGGAAAGGAAGGAAGATGGGAGAAGAAAGGGAGGGAAGGAAGGAGAGAGAAGGAAGGAGAGGGAGGGAGGGAGGAGGGGAGAAGGGAGGAAAGGAAAGGAAGGAAGGAGGGAGAAGAAAGGAGAGGGAGGGAGGGCTGGAGGAGGGGAGAAGGGAGGGAAGGAAGGAAGGAAGGAAAGTGGGAGAAGAAAGGGAAGGAAGGAAGAAGGGAGAAAGAAGGAGAGGGAGGAAGGAAGGAGGGGAGAAGAGGAAGAGGAGGGAAGGAAAGAGAAGGGGGGGGAGGGAGGAAATCCCAACTCGCATGGACCACTTGCAGGTTTCCCTCCCAATTTTGTTTTCCAGTTTCACGGAAGGAGATGAAAGGTCTATAAGAGGAGCAAGGGGTCCCGATGGAATCCCCCTCCCTGGGCAAATACAGGGTTCTAACATTGCTGAGTTGGCGGTCAAGGGGTGCTGGGGGGGGACTCACGTGCCATTTTCTCTCTCCCACCGTCTGCTCCCCCTCTGGCTCCCCGCACTGCCACGCAACGCCTCGGGGGGGGGGGGGGAAACGGCTCCCGGGGAAGGGGGGCTTTTACAATCGCGGGGTCCCCCCCCCACCCTAGGCCAGCTCCCAGGGCTTCTTTGCCAGCTGCCCCAAGCGCCTCGCCTGAGCTGGGTCTGGAGCCCTGGGCCCGGGTCGGCTCCTGCGCCCCTTCAGACCAAAGCTGCCCTCGGCTGAGCCCGTCGGAGGAGGCGGGGGCGGGAGGCGAGGCCTGGGAGGGGTCCCCACGCGCGGCAAGCCGGGGGAGGGGGCTGCCTGCCAAGCCCACTCCTCCCCAGGGAGGGGTTTGGGCGACGCGGCAGCTTCGCTGCGCCCGCATAAGAGCGCCCGGCCGCTCCTCGCTGGCTGCTTTCTCCCCACCTGGAGGTCTCCTTGAGCGAGGAGAAGGGGGAAGGAGCCCGCAGAGACCCAGCCCGGAGCGCTTAGGTGCAATTTACCTGTGCAGGAGGGCAGCCAGGGAGCCCACCGCAGGGCCGAGCCGCTGGGGAGAAGAGGAGAGAGGAGCCCTGCAAGGTGCTAGTTCTCAAGAGGTGAGAACCAGGTAAGCAGCCAGCCAGCCATCCGTCCGGTGAGGGGTGTGTTTCTGCTCCACCTTCCCAACCCTCCGCCTGCTGGATGCCCAGGGCGTCCCCGTCTTCTCTGACCCCGCTCCAACGTACCTAAGAGCAGCTGGTCTCCGCCCGGCATCCACCCACCCGCCTCCGAGCCCCCCAAGGGGGGGACGGAGCAGCAGAGCCACCGAGCAGCCAAGCAGAAGACACCGGTCCGGAGGCAAAGCCGGCTGCTCTTCCTACCCGGGGGCGAGAGATTCCGGCCGTCTGTCTCACAGCTGCGCAACATCTGGCCGCGGGCCGGGAGAAAGGCAAGCTGCGAGCTTGGGGAAGGGGCTCAGGGGGGTGGGCGAGAGAAAGGCGGGCATCGGAGCGCGAGCAAAGCCAAGAAGACCCCCAAAGTCTATTCGGTTGGCATTTTCCCTCCCACCTGCCCAGAGATGCTGGTTGAGAGGAAGGCAGCGCGAGAATTGGGGTGGTGGTGGGGTGGGGGGGAGGTAGCCCTTTGCAACACGAAAGCGGGAAGCCCGCAGCCTTGCAAAGCAGCACCCCCTACCCACCCACCCACCCACTCCCGAAAGGGGCAAGGCTGGTGCGGAAAGATTGCTGAGCTCAGTCAATCTGTCTGTCTGTCTGTCTTGGAGCAGCTGCCCTGGTTGGTTCCGCGGGTCAGGAGCTACACTGAGAGCATATGCACCAAAGACAAATTCCTTGTGTGTCCAATCACACTTGGCCAATAAAGAATTCTATTCTATTCTATTCTATTCAGCAAAGCGAGGAGACCAAACCAAACGGGATCCTTTCGGAAACTTTGCGCGTGCCACAGTCCTTACAGGAGCCTTTTTGATGTCCAGCTTTAGCACAGACCCAAGAGGGGTGTGTGGGAGGATCTGTGCGCCCTCCTTGGATAGACAAACCGCCATCCCCCCCCTTTACACACCCCCGTTTGCAAATAGCATCCTCGCCCGGGGCCTGGGTTGTTTCCAGGTAAAATCAGGCAGGTGCGTTTTTTTCTCAGATTAAGATAGAAAATTTGCTTAGGATCTTGAAGCAGCATGAAGATATATAACTCTTAAGCCAAGCTGGCTGCAAATTATCTCTAGGCACTCCCTCTGCAGGGAAATTGCTGTGGAGCCCACCAGGCGTGTCTGTTCCCAATTTTTAAAATCTGGGTAAATGCCATTTGGGGCTAAATGTCTATGGAGACTCTCAAATCATCCATGGTTGTCCCAAAGGTGCTTTTTCCAAAAGGCGAATGGACTTCCTTGGTTGTTTTTTTTCCACCTTTGAAAACGTTTCGCTACTCCTCCAAGAAGCTTGGATGAACGAAGAAATAGAACTGAATTAGAATTTTGAGGCGGTAGCATTAGATTAACAGCGCATACCTGGATGTGGGCGTGCATAAGCGCACCAGCGTGCCTACCGTCCCTGTCCTAATGTTCCCTCTTATCAGAACCCATCTTATGTATATAAACAATGTTATATCTATGTATATTACCAACACGTACTTGACAAAAAATAAATAAATAAATAAAATAAATTAAAGGGTAATGGGTATAGATGTGATATAAAAATTAATGAGTTTAGAAAGGAAACCGACAATTTAAAGATGCATGGTGATATGTTGTCAATCTGTTAAATATTAGAGGTATTAGGATTAGAGTCACTCAAAGGAAAGGATTAGAGGGAGAAAGAGGAAGTAGGAGGGGAGGGGAGAAGGAGGGGAGGGTAGTAGGAAGTGGGAGAGAAGGAGCAAGAAGGTGGCGCAGCGGTTAGAGTGGGGTACTGCAGGCCACTTTAGCTGACTGTGATCCGCAGGTCAACGGTTCAAATCTCACCAGCTCAAGGTTGACTCAGCCTTCCATCCTTCCGAGGTAGGTAAAATGAGGACCCAGATTGTTGGGGTCAATATAAATATACATTGCTTACTGGTGTAAACCGCTTAGAGAGTGCTTGCACTGTGAGGCGGTATATAAATGTCACTAATAAATAAATAAATAAATGAAGGTAGATGGAAGAGGGAGATAAAGGGAAGGGAGTGTAAAAGAAAGAAGAAAAACAGACTGATAAATAACAGCACAATGTAGGTGCAAAAATAGGATATTGAACTATGACTGATTAGATAGAAATGTGTAATTATGTATGTCATTGATATATTTTAAGGTATATGCATTGACGTGTATGGATATTGCGGAGAAAAAATAAAATTTTTTTAAAAAAAGAAACAGAACTGAAGAAGCTTCTTGGAGGAGAAGCGAAATGTTTTCATAGGGGGGGGGACAAGAAAGTCCAGCTGTCTTTTTGGGAGGTGGGAGAAGCACCTTTGGGGCATTTGGGATAGCAGAAGGGGCAGGAAACAGATCTGTATCGCTTACCCCATGCCCCCCCAAAAACGAGCTTCAAATATGCGTTTAGGAAAAAAGATGCAGGGAATAGTTAACAAAGGATATCAGCCCCCCAAAATATCTTATTTGATAAATGGGGACCTGTCTTTGGGGTTGGTAGAGAAATCACTCTTGGGAAAAAGCCTCTGTTGAGTCAAGCTTAGCTCCTGGTGATTCATGAAATTAGCAAGAAATCAGAAGTGATTCGCATCCCATTTTATTTTTCTCAGCTTTCGTAAGGCTGGATGGATTTCCATTTCAAGCCATCCCAATAGCGGTGAAATCTACTTACCTACCGCTTTGCATTTCGCCCCCGCGCGCCACTGCCGTGCGCGCCTTTTCTCCCTCTGTGCATGCGCAGAGGGTTAAAAACAAGAAAACGGCGACATCCGGCCGGATGGGCGGAGCCTCGCACTGCCACCACTGCTACCAGTTCTCCGAACCACTGGCGGCCGCCGCTACCGGTTCGCCCGAACCGGTAGCGTTTCACCCTTGCATTCCAGCTTTTCTTTGTAAGATGTGTGGTGTGTTTCATCACTCTTACTGAGTGTGGGGTTTGCTCCCTATTTGTATAGAAGCTTGCCTTGTCAGTGTTGGGGAGTATGGTTTTCTCTTTGGCAGTTCCTTGATTAGAGTATTGTTTTCTGCTTGATTGTTTGTCTGGCATTAATCCCTGCTTATCTGGGTTTTGGTTGGGAAAGTGTTCCGGTCTTTTTGTTTCCTTCGTAGCTTTTTTATTGCTTCTTTTAAATAGTATCTAAATGTTGTTTAGCTCTATGTGTCTATTGATGGCTGATTTATCTGAATGCCAAGCTTCCAAGAATTTTCTAGCCTTTTGGGATTTATATAGAGATATAGATATACAGATGATATATAATAGTCTCTTTATATAATGATATAGAAATAGATCTATAATAGTCTCCCTTTTATTTTCAATTATTAGCAAAAAATGTTAAAGATAGATAGATAGATAGATAGATAGATAGATAGATAGATAGATAGATAGATAGATAGATAGATAGATATAGATATAGATATAGATATAGATATAGATATAGATATAGATATAGATATAGATATAGATATAGATATGATATATGATATAGATTAGATATAGATATAGATATAGATATATATGATATAGATATATAGATGTATAGATGTATAGATGTATAGATGATATAGATATTGATATATGATATATGATAGATGATAGATGATAGATGATAGATGATAGATATAGATGATATATAGATATAGAGTAATCAATGCACTAATCCTTCCTTGGTGCAGGGAAATTCCTGGTGAACACAGCTGTGTGTGTGTCAGAGAAGGAAATCTCCTTTGGTGAGACCTGAGGCTGCATCTTTCCATCTGCTAAGGAGGAGGAGGAGGAGGAACTGCTATGGACCAGCTCCTGAGTCTCCTCTATCTGAACTTCTCGGAGCAACTCAACCTGCTGGAGGAGAACGGCATGTCCTGTGGCGAGTCGGTGGGGAACAGCACCTTCCTGATCGTGGCTTACAGCGCCCTCATTGCGGTGGGGCTGACGGGCAACCTCTGCCTGGTGTGCGTCATCGTCCAGCAGAAGGAGATGAGGAACGTCACCAACATATTCATCGCCAACCTCTCCTTCTCTGACATCCTCGTGTCCCTCGTTTGCATGCCCGTCACCGTCATTTACACCCTGATGGACCACTGGATTTTGGGAGAAGTCGTCTGCAAGGTCAGCCCCTTCGTTCAGTGTGTTTCTGTCACGGTGTCCATCCTGTCCTTGGTCTGGATCGCTCTGGAGAGACATCAACTCATCATCAACCCAACTGGGTGGAAACCGGCGGCCAACCACGCTTATATGGCCGTCAGTCTCACCTGGGTGGTGGCCTGTGGTATTTCCCTGCCCTTCCTGTCCTTCACCATCTTGACCAATGAGCCCTTTCAAAACTTGAGTCTTCCCTTTGACTCCTTGGCCAACCACCTGGTCTGCATCGAACGCTGGCCCTCCGATCAGCACCGCTTGTCTTACACGACGTTCCTCCTGCTCTTCCAGTACTGTCTCCCTTTGCTGCTCATCCTCGCCTGCTACTTCCGCATCTTCCTACGCCTTCAACGCCGGAAGGACATGGTGGAGCGAGCCAAAGATGCCTCCCGGGCCACCAGCCACCGGAAGGTCAACGTCATGTTGGCTTGCATCGTGGTCGCTTTTGCTGCGTGCTGGTTTCCCCTCATGTTCTTCAACGCCCTTTATGATTGGGACCACCAGAAGATCTCGGTCTGCTACTACAACTTAATTTTCTCCCTCTGCCACCTCATGGCCATGGCTTCCACCTGCATCAACCCCATCATCTACGGGTTCCTCAACAGCAATTTCCAGAAAGAAGTCAAGGCCTTGCTGTATCGTTGCAGCTGCAGCCGGGAGAAGGAGAAGTACGAGACGTTTCCTCTTTCCACGGTCAGCACAGAGGTTTCCAAGGCCTCCCTTCGTAGTGAGGAGGGTACCAGTATCCCTGTGTGATGGCTGCGTTCAAAGCCGGACCTCCCAAGAGCAATCATGCCTTTCCTCAACCCTGGGCAAAGTGTGGATTAGCTCCACTCTTTTGTGTTTGCATCTTTTCGAGTCTTCTGTCTGTTGTCTTATAACCAAACGTATATCAGGGATCATCTTCAATTGCTGGGGACAGACAGAAAGAGAGAGGTGACGTTTGACAGAAATAGAGAATGATTTGGAGGTCTGGAGAACTTAAATTTCTTAGGCCGCCCATGCATCGGCAGCTCGGAGATCAGATCTTCTCCTTGTTCCTGAGCCCAAGTCTTTACCTAAACCCTGGAAGATCTGAAAGCTTCGTAGAGCAGGGATCTCCAACCTTGGCCACTTTAAGACCTGTGGACTTCAACTCCCAGAATTCCTAAAAAGCAAAGCTGGCTGAGGAATTCTGGGAGTTGAAGTCCACAGGTCTTAAAGTGGCCAAGGTTGGAGACCCCTGTCGTAGAGAATATAAATATATTCAAATGAATGGAGATTCGGAGACGTGTTTGAGGAATTGCATAACTTCCTAATATAACCCAGAGCTACTAAATGGCTCCTAAATGGCTTTGCTTTGCAGAGTAACCATCCACCTCATTTTCAAAATCCTGGTGTAGGTGAATTCCTTGTTCGCTGATCTTGACAAATGCCTTCTCAGAGAGAGCATCTATCAATGATAGCAAATAAAGATTTCCTGACAGAAAACTCACACGGCATGCCCAGTCTTCTTCTCCGCAACTACAGAACAACGTTGGGTATGTTCTAGAATAGTGTTGTTGTTTTTTCAAACTTGGCCATTTTAAGAGGTATGGATGTTAACTCCCAGAACTGGCTGGGGAATCCTGGGAGTCAAAGTCCACGCATCTTAAAATTGCCAAATTTGGAAAACACTATTCCATCCTGTGCTTTTCATGAATGGTGCGGTTGGCCTAGAGGTTGGAGCTCTCGCCTCACAATCAGGAGGCTGTGAGTTCGATCCTAGGTAGAGACCGATATTTCTCTCTCTAAGCACAATGAGAATATATCTGCTGAACAAAACTCCGCATTGGCGACAGGAAGGGCATCCGGCCAGTAAACACTCAGCTCCATTCAGTTGCCCAGACTCCACCCCGCAAGGGATTATGGGGTCATTAAAAGGAGATGATGATCCTGTGCTTTTCATTCGAGTGGGTCCTTTATGGGGGTGGGACAGACGTTTGTCCCCACCCCCGTGAACTGTATGAGCTCCTTGGCTAATACGCCAACATTTTCTGCGGTGTGCCAGGAACTTAGAAAAGTTTTAGTTTCTGGACTACCCGTTCACTATGGAAAGGGTTGCACACCGTCAAGAACTTGTAATTGTTTCATTATGCTAAGTTGCTATTTTCTCATACGCTTCAGGTGAAATTATGGATGGGATAATATCATTAGATACAGAGACAACCAGAGATTTTGGTGGCTAAACCAGAAACTTCAGAAATATCCTTGATTCCCCCAATTCTTAACAATAGCAACGTATTTTTTCCCCACTGTCTGCTCTCATCCTATCAATGCAGTTCAGCCCTTTAATCTCCATTCTCTTTTCATTTGGAACAATAATAAAAAGCAAGCATTTCCATAGGTAAGATTTAAAAAAAATGTTCAAATGCCTTGCATTGCCTGGAAAGTTAGCCCCTTGAATATAAATTCAGGGCAAAATACATTTCTTGTTCTCTAGATTGGCATTTATTCTGCATAAGCTAATTTGGTGCAGATCACAAAATTGGCTCAATCAAGTTTGGGACTTTTAACAGCTCTGGCTCACTTTCTCCATCTGAATCTCAGCCCAATTTTTGCTTCAATTGCACAAGCGCTTGGGAAATTTTAGGAATGAAATTGTCTGCTTGCCATCAATGTTCCTATGGTGTAATCCGGTTGAGGGCAATGGGTCTACATTGTGTAAATCAGGACAGTTGGGTGTGGCTTTGGAACTGCAATCTGCTCAATGAGAAAGTATATTAAATATGTGGGGATTTTTTTAAAAAAAGCATTAATTAAATCACTTCTGTTAACTTACGTTCATCTAAGTCCTTTAAATTTGATTTAGATTTCAATGCACCAAAATCAAATTTTGTTTTTGCTTTTTTTTTTCTGCCCGTGGCCTCTCTCGAAAGCCTAAATGCCGCTCTTCCACCCACTCCCAAACGTTGTGCATTGACTGTGAATCAAGTGAGCTTGTTAGCCAAGATTTCCTCCCACTTGAAGGGAACATCAATCCCTGAAGGGGTTTTCATATTTTACACTCCGTTTTAAATTCGCTGGCCACCAGCCACCGCACAAGGCATTCACACGGTCGCTTTGGGCAACAGATTTGCAGTGTCAATGCTATCGCTGGATTTTCACTGCCACAGATTTTCCCTTCTCATATGTAATAAAACGTGGCTGATCCAGTGCTAAATTCCTGAATTTGGATGAATTTGGATGATGGGGAACACCACCATCGGTTCCTTTAATGCAAGCAGAAATTTGCTGATGGTCCCATTCAAATTTTAATGAGGATACCGTTACGTTTGCCCACTGTTGACTGCATACAGCAGGGGTGTCAAACTCAAGGCCCGCGGGCCAGATCCGGCCCACGGGTTGCTTAAATCTGGCCCGCGGGGCTGGCCTGGAAATATCAATATATCAATATCAATATGAAGAGCCGAGGTGGCGCAGCGGTTAGAGTGCAGTACTGCAGGCCACTTTAGCTGACACTGATCCGCAGGTCAGCGGTTCAAATCTCACCGGCTCAAGGTTGACTCAGCCTTCTATCCTGCCGAGGTAGGTAAAATGAGGACCCAGATTGTTGGGGGCAATATTGCTTACTGGTGTAAACCGCCTAGAGAGTGCTTGCACTGTGAGGCGGTATATAAATCTCACAAAATAAATAAATCAAAGGACTGGTCCGCGGTGCCTCTGCTGGCCAAAATGGGCCACGTACGAGCCCCCTGTGGCCTGTTTTTGGCTTCCCTAGCCTCCTGCAGCATTTTGAGCCGGCAGAGTGCTGCTGGAGGCCGGGGAAGCCGAAAACGGGCTGTAGGAGGGCCTCGGAAGGCCTCCGTGTGGCCTGTTTTTGGCCGGCAGAGTGCTACTGGAGGCCGGGGAAGCCGAAAACGGGGCAGAGGGGGCTGCGTGCACTCCTCGCACCCCGTTTTGCCCGGCAGGGTGCTGGAGGAGGCATCAATCCCGTCTCCACACACACACCCTGCCAGCCCGCGGAGGAGAACTACGATGCTGATCCAGCCCTCGAAAAAATCCAGTTTGACACCCCTGGGATACAGGAAGGAAAGAGACTGCCACAATGCGAGAAACAGAGATTTGAGGCTTAGGTGTTCATGTCTCTTTTTCACATACCCATGTACTCTCTACTGTAATTGTGTCTGTTCTGTGATACAAGGCCACAATGCACTGTAACTGGCAGCCCTTGGCTGCAAGACAAGCTTCATCAAAGATCCTGGGGTCCCGGCGAGGGCATCGGCTTGCGCAGCTAAATGACATGCATTTCTGATCCCAAAACTCAGTAGTGGCATAGCAGAATTACCCTCCCAAAGGGAGCTACACATTGACTTGCAAATTCAGACTCCAGCTCCACGCAACTGAAATTGGAAATGCAGCAAGATGGAATGTCAGGGTTCCAAACAGCATCCAAAATTAAATCAAGAGTCCGAGTCAAAGTATTCCGCAAAGTCCCAATTTATTAATAGAGCCATGTTGGCACATCTGGGTGAAACCCAAATCTGAAATCCTCCGGGTTTCACCACCCAGTTGAAAGTTCAAGCCCTTGCCCCCCACACCCACAAATCCATCTCGTTGTCCAATCTTCAGTCGCCATGCTGGCAGAGTCCACCCATCTCCTTCCATGCAGGTGCAGAGGTGCAGAGACAAAGGATGACCTTGGCTTTCCAGAAATAATTTGCTATGGCTACATACTAACAACCTCATACAATTCCCCCCTCCCGTTTTCCCACAGTAGAAAATGCATAGTAGAATAGTATAAAGTGTGGCAGGCCAAAGATCCTAAATAACAATGGCTTCGGCCTGACACGGAGAAGCTGAAAACAAGAGAGGATGCCTCCTTCCTGTCTCATTTCAAGAGCCACGCGATTTCTCCGAGAGCATGTCTGACTTTGTAACTTTACTATGGGAAAAACAGCATATGGCCTCTTAACAGAATAACAGAGCTGGAAGGGGCCTTGGAGGTCTTCTAGTCTGCTCAAGAAAGGGACCTTATACCATTACAGACAAGTGGCTGTCCAGTCTCTTCTTAAAAACCTCCCACAAGGCAAATTGTTCCATTGATTAATTGTTCTCGCTGTCAGGAAATTTCTCCTTACTTCTAGGTTGGATGTCTCTTTAATAACCTTCCACCTATAGGCAGTCCTCAAACTTATGATCACAACGGAGCCCAAAATTTATGTTGCTAAGGGAGACATTTGTTAAGTGAGTTTTGCCTCATTTTATGAACTTTCTTCTCTCAGTTGTTAAGCGAATCACTGCAGTTGATAAGTCAGTAACACGATGGCTTCCCCATCGACTTGGCTTGTCAGAAGGTCGCAAAAGGGGATCACATGACCCTGGGACGCTGGGATCGTCATAAATATGAACCAGTTGCCAAGGGTCTGAATTTTGATCATGTGACCGTGGAGATGTTGCAATGGTCGTAAGTGTGAAAAACGGTCATAAGTCACTTTTTTCAGGGCCGTTGTAAGTTTGAACGCCCACTAAACAAACTGTTGTAAGTCAATAACTCTTGAATTTCCCAAGCTTGGAAACTTTTAAGGTCTGTGAACTTCAACTCCCAGAAATCCCAGCTAGGCATGCTGGGAGTTGAAGTCCACAGATCTTAAAGCTGCCAAATTTGAGCTGTTTAGAGTAGGGGTAGGGAACTATGGCCCTTTTATGACGTGTGGACTTCAACTCCCATGCTGTCTCAGGAATTCTGGGAATTGAAGTCCATAAGTCATAAAGGGACTACAGTGTAGTTCACCACCTGAGGTTTAGATGAACCAGAAGCATTGACGAAAGATGGCATGCTTTTGGGGAGTGTGCCTACTGGTAGAATAACCTCTTCGTGTTTTTCATCCTAGGAATATATCAATCAACTTAGTTTCAGAGTTGTTTCATCATGGTTAAATGCTCTGTCTACTGCTTGGTTTCTCAACCTTGGCTGCTTGAAGTTGTGTGGACTTCAACTCCCAGAATTCCCCAGCCAGCAAAGATTTCAAGCAGGGGTCCCCAAACTTGGCAACTTTAAGACTTGTGGACTTCAACTCCCAGAATTCCCCAGCCAGCAAAGATTTCAAGCAGGGGTCCCCAAACTTGGCAACTTTAAGACTTGTGGACTTCAACTCCCAGAATTCCCCAGCCAGCAAAGATTTCAAGCAGGGGTCTTCAAACTTGGCAATTTTAAGACTTGTGGACTTCAACTCCCAGAATTCTCCAGCCAGCATAGCTAGCTGGAGAATTCTGGGAGTTGAAGTCCACAAGTCTTAAAGTTGTCAAGTTTGAAGACCTCTGATTTAAAGTCTATACATCTTCAAGCAGCCAATATTGAGAAACACTGGTCTACTGGAAGAATCCTCCTGAAAGACATTTCTTTTATGAAATCATTGCCAATTTTGTTGAAATCGACCTTGCGCAATATTATTCTTCGGAGCTGCGCTTTTTAACCCGGACTTCTTTCTCTGTGGTTTATGGCTTTAAAAAAAAAAGAGAGAATCGGAGCTGTTCATGTTTCCGGGTTTTCACAACTGTGGCAGCAAAATCCATGCTAGGAAAGGAAGACTTCTTTCTAAAGAGATGGACTTTAAGCAACAACCGGGACAACGGATGGGATCCCGAGAACTTGGTGATCAAGATTATTACGGGAAGTGAGATTTCGTTCACTTCCGCGTATTATGTCAAGAGCGAGGAATAAGATGATGGGCTTTGCTCTCAAAACTAAGCATTGCTTGAAATGTTTGTTAACTGGTTCTCGTGCCCTAACAAAGATGCTGCAATTATTTGGGGACACAAAAATTACCCCAGGAATTTTTGCATCCTGGCGATTGCTATTTTCTTGAGCATGACAAAATCATTGCGAGCAGTTAAGCATGCTAGAATATATGTCTAAGCTAACGGTGTGCTTCCGATCTTCAGCATCAACCAAATATATGTTAATATAGCGACGGTGGCATCTCTATGGATCAAGAGGCGTGAGATTTCCCAGACAATAGCATGTATGTCTCCTTGATAGGATTGCCAAGGCATCACACATTAATTAGCAAGGAGAAACGAAAGTTGACTGTCATTTCCTCTTGACATTTAAATGATATTTTGAAATAGCCTCCAGATTGTGCATGAAGGAAGGGAGCTATGTGTACAGATTTCATCTGGCGGTGGATATCTAGGGTGATGTACTGAGAAATAAGGGGTCCTCAAGGAGAAATCTTTCTAATCCAGGGATGGATTCCACTTACCTTCACCACCAGTTCGCATCGCGATGTTTCATCCGCGTGTGCGTCCCCTCATGCGATTTGGCTTCCGCGCATGCTCAGAAGCAGGAATTAGACCGAAACACAGCTGAGGAGCTCATCAGCTGTGCTTCGGGCGAAGAAATAAAGGTCAGAATTCACCCATAGGTGGGTGGGCGGGCCCTTTTTCAACCCGCGGAAGGGGAAAAATTAGCACAAAATCCCAAAAAAAGATGGCGGCGTGCACGGCACAGACAGTGACGTCACCAGCGGGTTGCTACCGGTTCGGGAAATCTGGTCCGAACCGGGAGGAACCCACCCCTGCTCTAATCAGCTGGGATGTGGGGAGAGTAGCCTACCTCAAGAGGAGGAGATCTGAGTTTTAGCCTCTTAATGTCCTGAGTTTAGACGAAAAACAGATGTAGTCCAGAAAAGCAAATGTTTCTAGATCTACGGCACGTTGAATTACAAGTAGAACCTTGTCTTACGACCACAATTGACCCCAAAATTTCCACGACCAAGCGAGACAATTGCGAAGTGAGTTTCACCCCATTTTACGACCGTTCTTGCCACCGTTTTTAAGTGAATCACTGCCGTTGTTAAGTTAGCAGTACGGTGGTGAAGTAAACCTGGCTTCTCCATTGACTTTGCTTGTCGGAAGGTCGCAAAGGGTGACACACGGGACCCTGGCATGCTGCAATCGTCGTAAATACGAGCCAAGCGTCCAAATTTTGATCACGTGACCACGGGGATGCTACGATGGTGGTGTGAAACATGGTGCTATGTCACTTTTTTTCGGTGGCGTTATCACTTTGTGTGGTCACTAAATGAATAGTTGAGGACTAGCTGTAGTGAGTTTAGGAGAAAAATGAATGTTGCAATTATTGTTTGAGCCATGGTGGCGCAGTGATTAGAGTGCAGTACTGAAGGCTACTTCTGCTGCCTGCCAGCTGCCTGCAATTCGGCAGTTCGAATCACACCAGGCTCAAGGTTGACTCAGCCTTCCATCCTTCCGAGGTTGGTAAAATGAGGACCCAGATTGTAGGGGGCAAGAGGCTGACTGTAAACCGCTTAGAGAGGGCTGGAAAGCAGTACATAAGTGCTATAGCTATTGCTATTGTAGATCAATATAAGTCTAAGCGCTATTTTCCTTCCTTCCTTCCTCCCTCCCTCTCAGTGATTAGAATGCAGTATTGCAGGCTAACTCTGCCCACTGCCAGCAGTTCGGATCTCACCGGCTCAAGGTTGACTCAGCCTTCCATCCTTCTGAGGTGGGTAAAATGAGGACCCAGATTGATGGGGGCAAATAGGCTGACTCTGTAAACCGCTTAGAGAGGGATGTAAAGCACTGTGAAGCAGTATATAAGTCTAAGTGCTATTGCTATTGCTATTGTAGATCAATATTATTTTGAATTAATGGCAGGAGACGGAATGGACCGGACACTGTAGGAAACCAGCCCTTTTCCTGAACTCGGAAATCCTTGAACATACCCAGGCTACATCAGATCAGATCATCAGATTAACAGAGTTGGAAGGGACCTTGCAGGTCATCTAGTCCAACCCCCTGCCCAAGCAGGAGACCCTTACATCTGCCTCTACCTAGGATCGGACTCACATATTCACTTATATCATGTTTCATCCAGCTTATCCGTCATGACTTCCTCCAAAATAATTTTTGGGGAAATGTGGCTTTGAAAGGTACTTAAGCCACTCAATCAAGCCGTCTCTGATGAGGCAAAGCTGTGAAATACAGGAAGTTTTGTTCGGTTTTTTTTAAAAACAAAAGGAATGATTTCAGAAATGCTTTGGCAGCATTGTTGTTGTTAAAAACGTCTTGTTGCATAGTTTGGGTCTTCCAAGACTCTCTACATATGTTTTCTGTCTCAAAATGGTGGAAAGTATGCCAGTAATTTTTTAAAAATATGGTTAGTACGATCTCCAGGCCCTCAAAAATCCTGGGGTAGATTTAGCCCTGCACTAAACTACAGATAGACCTCAGCTTATGGCCACATTTGAGCTCAAAATTTCTGGGGGTAAGTGGGAGACATTTGTTAAGTAACTTTTGCCTCATTTTACGGCCTTCCTTGCCCCAGTTGTTAAGTGAATCACTGCAGTTTAAGTTAGTAACAAGGTTGTTAAGTGAATCTGGCTTCCCCATCGACTTTGCTGGATGAGAAGGTCACAGAAGGGGGAATCACGTGACCCCAGGACAATGCCACCGTCATAAATATGAGTCAATTGTCAAATGTCTGAATTTTGATCATGTGACAATGGGAAAGCCACAATGGTCGTAAGTGTGAAAAATGATCGTAACTTTTTTCAGTCACTGAACGAATTGTTGTAAGTCAAGTATTCTGCTGTTTTCAGTTAGGGATAGTGACAAATTTTTCTGCAAAACTTGGGAGAACTACTAGACCACAGCTGATCGGGAGGAAATGGGGATTTTGCAGTATCCTTCCCCTGGAGTGGGGAGGAAATGGGGATTTTGCAGTATCCTTCCCCTGGAGTGGGGAGGGAATGGAGATTTTGCGGTATCCTTCCCCTGCCACGCCTGCCAAGCCACGCCCACTGAGCCACGACACGCCCACCGAGCCACGCCCACAGAACCAGCAGTAAAAAAAAATTGAAACCCACCACTGGGTCAGGGATGTCCAGAGGATGTAGGTTAAAAAAAAAAGTCAAGGTTATTTACAAATAATTATCAATGTTCTCACCCTTATTTAAACAAGAAAAGATACGCAAACAAATATTTCAGATGACATTTCTATCTAATAATCGACTCGACCACCCAACATCTAATCATAATATCCATTTTTTTTTCTCAGCATCCAGCCAGGGTGGAATTTTTTTTGTAGGTTTAATGTTAGATTTATTTGATGTTTGGATGATGATGATGATGATTATAGTATACAATTTTTATTATCATTGGAGATATGTTTTTGGGTTTCCTTTGTTTTGCATTTTCTTCTTGTTGATAAAACGTAATAAATATATTAGGAAAAAAGTCAGGATGGTAACTGCAATGGTGCAATTGAATACTAAAAACTGGTGGAGTTTCTTTCTACCATAATGTTCCCACTGTCTTCTTGCGCAACCTCTGGCCTGAAATACTTCTTCTCTTGTATTGTAAGAATACTAATATTCTGGGGGAAAGTGTGCTTGTCTTAGAACTGGTTGCATTATATGGTGTTTTTTTTTAATTCTGCTGCAAGAAAAAAATAAAACAAAACATTCTGCACTTTCATATTTGCTTCCTCTTTGTGGGCTTTGCAAGAATGTGAATCTCAAAGGGCTGATTATAAAGGTGTCTTGTTTAATGGCGTGCCCGGTCTTCAAAATTATTTCCAAACACAAAAGGGGAAATTGGGGTATAAAGCAGGGGTCTTGGCAGCTTTAGGACTTGTGGACTTCAACTCCCAGGATTCCCCAGCCAGCCACAGATCTTCAAGTTGCCAAGTTTGGACACCCCGGTGTAGAGGGAAGGTTGTACCTTGGAGCCAACAGGCCAGCTGATTATCTTGAAAGTAACAGGTAATGGAAGAGAATATCAAATAAGCTCAGACG
>JALIGW010000024.1:8122599-8212599 GCA_023053685.1 Diadophis punctatus similis | reverse complement strand
AGCCTCCGGACTTCCAGTAGGCCCATTGGGCCGTTTTTCACCCTCCACAGCCTCTAGATTGCCTTCAATCGGGAACCCGTTCAAACCAGAGATCCGATGATTATATTGGAATAGAATAGAATAGAATAGAAGGAACACCATCTGTCCTACTTCCAAGATCTACCCAGGATGGTGAAAGAGTATTAAATGCACCATGCTGGGCTCAACATTCATGTTAGTTACCAGGAGGGAAATCATGCCCGCAGTTTCTGTTTACAATAATTTTCAAGGGGCAACACAAAAAAAGAAAAAATAAGAATGCCTCCCAACAAAAACACTATTTAAACCCAACCCAAATAATAATTAAAAAGACACAAAGCTTTTCACTCATCGGTACATTTCTGACTTCTCCGTTGCTTCTTGGGCTTCGCAAGCCCAGAGAAAACCATTCAATAACTCGAGATGGAGCTGAGGGACCTCTTTGTGCATTGACCCTGCTCCCGATAATGATCTTTGCAATTTTTAGAAGAGGAGGACAGTCGCACCATTAGCAGGAATTACAGATTTAACAGAGCTGGAAGCAGAGGTGAAATCCAGCAGGTTCTGACAGATTCTGGAGAACCGGTAGCGGAAAATTTGAGTAGTTTGGAGAAGCGGCAAATGCCACCTCTGGTTGACCCCAGGAGTGGGGTGGGAATGGGGATTTTTGCAGTATCCTTCCCCTGCCATGCCCACCAAGCCACGCCCACATAAATTGGATTTCACCACTGGTAAGAAGGGACCTTGTAGGTCATCTAGTCCAACCCTCCACCCAAGCAGGAGACCAAGGCATGCCTTCTGCGACTCCTGGGAGATATGAACGACAAAGTGTTGTGTTGCTTTTCTTACGGCATGCAGCTTCTGAAGCCCCATCCTATCCTTGGGTTCAACATTCTATTTTCATTTTTTTATCCCATTAATTTATGGGTGTCCTTCCAGGTTGCCTGTGAGGGTTGACAGAGGGCCGGGGCGGGTGGGGGGAGACATTGTGCTATGGTGAGTTTGCACCTTCCTGAACCGGAGTAAGTGGGGAGAATACCTCTCGTTGCTCCAACCCGCCTGCCGTTGGACATTTACAAGACGTCTCCACGAGAGGTCATCACTACGTTTATACAGGTAGGCCTCGATTTACAGCAGTTCATTTAGTGACCATTCAAAGTTATAAGAGCTGAGGGGGCGCAGTGGTTAGAGTGCTGCGTACTGCAGGCTACTTCAGCTGACTGCTAGCAGCAGTTCGGCAGTGTGATCCTCACCGGGCTCAAGCCTTCCGTCCTTCCGAGGTGTTTAAAATGGGGACCCAGATTGTTGGGGGCAATAAGGAAATAAGGAGAGATTTTCTGACAGTGAGAACAATCAACCCATGGAACAGAAGTTGCCTTCAGAAGTTGTGGGAGCTTCATCACTGGAAGCTTCCAAGAAGAGACTGGGCTGCCATCTGTCAGAAATGGTGTAGGGTCTCCTGCTTGGGCCGGGGTTGGACTAGATGACCTACAAGGTCCCTTCCAACTCTGTTAATCTGTCTACCTATATTGTATTATCTGCTTCAATTCAGACAGTCGGGTTTTGAAGCATCCAATGGGACGTTTGTGAACCTGCAGCCCCAAAGCTTCTGTATTTCTACCTACACCACTCAGCATCCAATCTGCATGGAGTTTTGCCCTCAACCAAAGCCTTGTGCCCCTTCCTGTGCTAAAATCCAGGCTTCGTAGTTTGCCTGGAAACTCACCGGATGCAGCATGCAGGTGCCCAGGGAAGAAAGGAGGGAGGGAAGGAATTCTTTGTTTTCCCTGCAATTCTTGGACAAAACAAGGCCAAATAATGTGTGTTGCTGACGTGAGGAGCAGCTTCCAGGCCCCGTCAGCTGCGTCCTCGGCTGGCTTTTTCATTCAAGAGCTGCATTCTTGGAGGCAGAAGCTGGCTGAGAAAGGAAGGAAGAAAACAGTTGGAGGAACGAGGGGGAGAAAAGTGCTGGTTTTCTCAAGGACAGCTCTTCCTCCCCCAGCTGGCAAAATTTCCAGAATAGAAATTCAGACCCGAATGGAAGTCCAAATTTTAGAGAACTAAGCAAGGCAGGAAGGTCCACCACTATCACCCTCGATTATTCACCAGGCTCAGCATTCTTCTAACTTTAAGAAAAAAGTTGGCCTATTATAAGCGTAACAGGAAACCTTACGTCTCTCCTAGAAATAAGGAGAACTTTTCTGACAGAGAACAATCAACCCATGGGACAGAAGTTGCCTTCAAAAGTTGTGGGAGCTTCATCCCTGGAGGCTTTCAAGAAGAGACTGGACTGCCATCTGTCAGAAATGGTGTAGGGTCTCCTTTTTGGGGGTTGGACTAGATGACCTACAAGGTCCCTTCGAACTCTGTTAATCTGTTAATCTAATCTATATGGTTGTTGGTCATAAGGCTGACTGGTGAAAACAGGAACTAGAATGTTTAACTTGGATATTAACTGAGGGATGAACTGTGGACAAGCCCTGTTTTTTCAGTCCCTTCTCCAAACTAGAGAACAGGTCTAAACCTGTAGAGAATGTGGCCAACTGTGCCTCTTTCCCAAACTAGGTCTGTTGAGGGGCACATCCAGCATATTTTGAGGGACACCAAAATAGGGAGACTGGGCTGCCCCAGGGATGGAGAAGAAGGAGAACTACATATCAGACATTAACACAAATGAGAATGTCCAGAGATACTTCACAAGAAGAGTATTTACATTCCACTGTTCGCAACAGAATACTTTACGAAACCAGACTTGAAATTACGGGACTTGAACATTTAGAACTACGCCGCCTTCGATCTGACCTAAGTGTAGCTCACAAAATTATCCGCCACAACATCCTACCTGTTAACGACTATTTCAGCTTCAACCGCAACAATACACGAGCTCACAATAGATACAAACTTAATGTAAACCGCTCCAGACTTGATTGCAAAAAATTCGACTTCAACAGAGTGGTCAATGCCTGGAACACTTTACCTGACTCAGTAGTTTCTTCCCCAAACCCCAAAAACTTCAACCTCACCCCATTATCTACCATCGACCTCACCCCATTCCTAAGAGGTCGGTAAGGGGCGTGCATAAGCGCACAATCATGCCTACCGTTCCTGTCCTAATGTACCCATATATTCATACCTCTTTTACTCTTATTCATGCTTGTACTATTTACATATATATTCAATCATGTTTTACTGTTTATACTTTGCTTATAATCATATATGCTTGACAAATAAACAAATACAAATACAAATAAGTTCATGAATGGTAAAATGTCTCTAGAGATGCTCAGTCATCCAAGTCAGGGTTGTCCCAAAAGTGCTTTTTCAAGAGGCAACTGGACTTCTTTTGCTTTTCCCAGATGAGAAGACATTTTGCTTCTAATCCAGGGGCTTCTTCAGTTCTTCATCCTTCCATTTCCCACTATCCTGTCAGAGCTGAAGAAGCTTGTGGTTGTAAGTCGGGGACCACCTGTGTTGTTGTTTTCAGACTTCCCCATCCCCCATGTTATCAATGAATTTATACTCAAAAAGTCACTCCAAAGGCAAGCATTCCTATAATCGAATCAAAGCACAGCAAAACAAACAGAAAAATATTTATAATCTGTTCCTCCCCTTTGCCTCTGGGGCACAGTCCAACAACAATAAAAACTTCATGAATGAAAAAGTAAACAGCATGCAAAATCACACAAACGCAATAGGATCAACCAGGGCCGCGATATATTTACAACCATAATAAAATGCAACGCTTGCAATTAAAACATCCTACGCCCACTCACCATCTAATTTCCTAATATGTAATTTGTAGGATACCGTATAGTAATAAACTCTAAGTCTACAAATTGCATTTGTCATTCAAAGGCACAGCTTCTTCCGAATTTCTAAAAATGAGGATTCCTAGACTGGAACAAGTTGGAGTCATAGCCCCCAAATCTCCAGCCAATCACTGTCCCAGGTCTGAGAAAGGTTATGCAGGTAGCCCTCGACATATAAAAACAACGGATTAAAGATATACATGGGCAAATGGACATGGCAACTTTTTCAACTAATCATTCCCTTAAGCTTCTGACAGCAGTTAAAACAACTTTCACCCTGGAAAAATATTTACTCCTAGAAATGCCATCAGTGGAGAGAGAATTATTTGTCAAGTTTAGATTTGAACTTTTAGATACTAATGTTAAATTCGGCCGGTATCGGAAAATCCCGTATGACGAAAGAACATGTATACATGGGGCAAACGTTGTCGAGGATACGGCGCATATAATATTTGAATGTAGGATGTATGAGGAAGTAAGAAAACAATACCTGTCCCCAATTATAAATAAATTTTCCCACTGGGATGTAAGGCATAAATTAACATTTCTATTGAAGGCAGACTCTCCTCCCCTGGTAAGGGCTATCACTCGCTATCTTAATAAGATGACAGCAATACGAGCCAGCTACATTGAAAAGAATTTCATTGATTGTAAGAAAGATGAGTTGAGTTAGAGACGAGATATTTTATTTGGGTTATCCAGTTTTAGATATTTAGTTATTGAATTTTGATATCGTTGAATTTTGATGTCATGTACCATATATATTTTTGTATGGTTGTTTCTGTTTGTTCTGTTTTTTTTTAAAGGCCTTCGGGCTATTCAATAAATGTACTATACCCTCGACATACGACAGTTCATTTAGTGACCATTGGAAGTTACAACAGCACTGAAAACATTTTTCACACTTACGACCGTCGCCCCGTCGCCATGGTCACATGACCAACATTCAGACATTTGGCAACTGACTCATATTTATGACTCAATTGAGCTCAATTATGACCATAAGTTGAGGACTACCTGATCATATTTGTGGCTGTATTGTTTTGGACACACACACCCTGCAGACAGAAGCCATGATTTTAAACTGTCATGAGATACATTTCTATGAGCATCCTATGTTTTACTGCTGCAGCAACGTAGTTTGTGAATCCAGATTCACAGTTTAGAAAGTTTGGGGATTATAATGTCTTCCCCTGTGGATGTTTAAACTGTACACTGCCCAGAGCCCCTGTCTGAGAGAGATGGTCAGTTAAGAAGTATGAAATATAAATACATAAAAATGTTCCCACTAGGAATGGTCACATCTTCCTTCTTCTAATGCCTTGATAGGACTACGCTTGGAATATTCCATCCAGTTTTGGTTGCCACAATGTAAAAAAGATGTTGAGACTCTAGAAAGAGTGCAGAGAAGAGCAACCAAGATGATTAGGGGACTGGAAGCTGAACCATACAATGAACGGTTGCAGAAACTGGGCATGGCTAGTCTGGCGAAGAGAAGGACCACGGGAGACATGATAGCAGTGTTCCATGATTTGAGGGGATGCCACAGAGAGGAGGGGCTCAAGCTATTCTCCAAAGCACCTGAAGGACAGACAAGGAACAATGGATGGAAACTAAACAAGGAGAGAAGCAACTTAGAACTAAGGAGAAATTTCCTGACAGTTAGAACAATTAATCAGTGGAACAACTTGCCTCCAGAAGTTGTGAATGCTCCAACACTGGAAGTTTTTAAGAAGATGTTGGATAACCATTTCTCTGAAGTGGTGTAGGGTTTCCTGCCTAAGCAGGGGGTTGGACTAGAAGACCTCCAAGGTCCCCTAAAACTCTGTTTTTCTATTCTATTCTATTCTATTCTATTCTATTCTATTCTATTCTATTCTATTCTATTCTATTCTATTCTATTCTATTCTATTCTCACAGATACAAGTCAACACAATTTCCAGGAGTGACTCCTAAAAGCCTCTAAGCATCATTGGCTACCTTTAAACCAGTCTTCTATTATTGCTTCTCTGTCTTTCTTATATTCACACCACAGGCTCTCTGCCGCAACCCGTCCATAAGGGTTAGAGGAAACAGGTGCCTTCCCTTCCTCAGAAACCCATTGATTTCACATTTGAAAACATCCTCGCATGATGAATTTCTGCAAAGCCAGCCTTCCCTAATCTGACGCCCGGCCTAGATTTACTGGACTCATCATTCATCGCTGAATATGAGTCCAGTAAATCTGCCATAAAATGTCCCAGTTCATCTTCGAGTATGAACCACCGTTAGCAGACAAAGGAGGAGGGGACCCAACCGGAATTCATCCATCACTGGTTAAAATATTCCAGATTATTATTATTATTTTAGAATTACAGTTATGATTTACACACACACACCCCTGCAACAAGCTTGGATTTGAGACTTTTGTCTTTGAAAGTGATGGCTCAGCTCTTAAACCCCCCAAAACTGCCTACTGCTGTTTTATTTCAACCGAGGCCAGGTGCGCTATGAATATTTCAGAGAAAGAGATCCATGAATAAGTAACAGCGCAGTCATGAGAGAAGTAAATTTCAGCTGTCAGGCTGGAGGAAGATGAATCAAGGAGTTAAGAGCGAGTCGGAAAAGATAAATGGGCTTAATAGAACCAGAGCAGAGGTGTGGAAGAACCTGCCCATTGCATCAATGCTTCTTAGTCACAGCCGCCAGCCCCTTCCATCATCCTACAATGGACCGCCAGAGAAGTTGTTGAAGTTTGCAATCAGGTATCCATGGCGATGCTTCAGTCTTGTTCACCAGGCGTGGGTGTTACCTGTGCGAAGGATGGGTGCATAAATATCAACTTACCTGAAGGGGCTGACCTAGCCTGGTTGTCATGGAACCCAAAGGAGCATCTTCTGCAAAGGAAGGGTTGTCATAGCAACAGCATTGTCTGTATGGTACCCGGCGTGCCATTCTATTCTCTCCATCTAAGCTACAGTGGGGCAGCGGTGGGGGGGGGAGGAGATCCCGAAATTTTGGCAAAGCTTGTGTACGCATTAGGAGATGAGCGTTTTTCCCCAGGTAGGAAAGCTGGCTGGGGAACACAGCAGGGATGAACACCAGATCAAAAATCAGGCAGAAAACAATATCCTAATTAAGGAACTACTAAGGAGAAAACCACATACCCATCAACACTGGCAGGCAAGCTAGGGTATATGAACAAAGAGCAAAACCCACACTCCCTTGCACTGATGATGTTACCTAGCTGGGTAATGAAATATCTACAAGGAAACCTCCAAGTTCAGAGAGCACCAAGGACCCCACAGTCCCCCTCCTCTTCCTCTTCCTCCTCCTCCTCCTCCTCCCAGCAAACCCCACTCCCTTCTAACACTGATGATGTCACCTAGTTCGCTAATAAAACATCTGAAAGCAAACAGCCAAGATCAGAGAGCACCAAGGACCCCACAGTCCTCCCCCCCGCCCCACAAACCCCACTCCCTTCTAGCACTGATGATGTTACCTAGTTGGGTAATGAAACATCTGCAAGCAAACAATGAAGCTCAGAGAGCACCAAGGACTTCACACTTCAACTTTGAGTTGTATATATTATCTTTTATTGGAATATCTCAAAGTAGCATACATAGAGTGTAAACGATCAAATAAATAAGCGATAGGATTTGAACATGTCAACTTACAATAATTAAAATGTCCAGTGTAAAAAAAAAGGAGAGGAGAGATGAAAGGAAGAAACAAAAGGATATAAGCTGCAGAGAGTCTTGATTAATGCAACATAACAGGAAATAAAGAGAATCAGAGTAGAGATTTAACAGATTCACAGAGTTGGAAGGGACCTGGTAGGTCATCTAGTCCAACCCCCCGCTCAAGCAGGAGACCCTACACCATTTCCGACAAATGGCTGTCCAATTTCCTCTTGAAAGTCTCAAGTGTTGGAGCTCTCAATTTTGCAAACTTTTTTATGACAGTGGGTAAGCAAATCACTGCAGTTGTTAAGCAAATCATGCAGTTGTTAAACGAATCTGGCTTCCTAATACAATCCTGGGTTGTATAAACAGAGGCGTAGAATCAAGATCACCTGACGGTACCTGATATAGGACAAGAAGCAATGGGTGGAAATTAATCAAGGAGAGAAGCAACCTGGAACTAAGGGGAAATTTCCTGACAATTAGAACAATTAATCAGTGGAACAACTTGCCTCCAGAAGTTGTGAATGCTCCAACACTGGAAGTTTTAAAGAAGATGTTGGATAACCATTTGCCTGAAGTGGTGTAAGATTTCCTGCCTAAACAGGGGGTTGGACTAGAAGACGTCCAACTCTGTTATTAAACTCTGTCCCTTCCAACTCTGTTATTCTATTCTATTCTATTCTATTCTATTCTATTCTATTCTATTCTATTCTATTCTATTCTATTCTATTCTCATGTGAAGTATTAGTGTCACTTTATAAAACCCAAGTAAGGTCACACCTAGAATACTGTAACCAATTTTGGTCACCATACTACAAAAAAGATGTTGAGACTTTGGAAAAAGTTCAGAGAAGAGCAACTAAGATGATCAAAGGCCTGGAGACTAAAACATATGAAGAACGGCTGCAGGATTTGGGTTTGGCTGGTCTAGAGAAAAGAAGAATTAGGGGTGACATGATAGCAGTGTTCTGGTATTTGAGGGGCTGCCACAAAGAAAAGTCAAATTATTCTCCAAAGCACCAGAGAGCAAAACAAGAAACAATGGATGGAAACTAATCAAGGAGAGATGTAACCTGTAATTAAGGAGAAACTTCCTAACAGTGAGGACAATTCACCAGTAATTACCAACAATCCCTAAACAAACCGTTGTAAGTTGAAGACTTTCCTGTAGTTTTAATGTATTTTTATATTGCTTTGATACTGATATTTTTATCATTCTTGATTGGGAGCTGCCCAGAGTTTGGTATAAGATGGACAGCTACATAAAGTATTTCAAACCAGCAAATGTGTGAGGGATGTTGGGAAATGTAGTTCAATAACAGGCAAAGTCACATTTCAAAATTTCCAGATGGCACTGAAAGTTGGAGAGTGGTGTGGAACAGGTCAGCATTGATATTTGCATAATAAATAACATATGATAAATAGATCTGGAAGATTGGGGAAGGCTGCCTGTGCATCCTGATTGAAATTTGTGAATTAATTAGTTCCTTCCTCCCTCCCTCCCTCCCTCCCTCCCTTCTTCCTTCCTTCCTTCCTCCCTCCCTCCCTCCCTCCCTCCCTCCCTTCTTCCTTCCTTCCTTCCTTCCTTCCTTCCTTCCTTCCTTCCTTCCTTCCTTCCTTCCAGAGGTGGGTTCCTCCCAGTTTGGACCATTTCTTTAGAACTGGTAGCGGGAATTTCCCCCCGCTCGCCGAACTGGGAGCGATGGCCGGCTGGTCATGCCCTCAAACCGGCTCTCTCGGCGGCGCCATAGGTACCACCATCTTGTTTTTTTGCTTCTGTGCCTGCGCAGAAGCCGCGTTTTCAGTACTGTGCATGCGCACGCACCTGTGCGGCACGGGAGGAAACGAACTGACAGTGAGGTATGTTAGAACCCACCTTTCCTTCCTTCCTTCCTTCCTTCCTTCCTTCCTTCCTTCCTTCCTTCCTTCCTTCCTTCCTTCCTTCCTTCCTCTGCTTCTGATTATCACAATTTCCTGTTTTCTAAATGCTTGCAAATATAGAATAGACTTTGAAATGATTTCAAAGCCTTGGAAACTTAGCTTCGGCAGTGAAACCAAGCAAAGTTGACGGGGGAGGGTGTATCTCAACCTGATTTAAATAATTTGGTCCATTCAAAGAGAGGCAAAAATGTCATTTTTCATCAAGTTCAGGAAACTCTGTATTAGGGCCCTGTTGAAGCCTCCTACAGCCATAGCTACACTATGGATTTTGAGCCTCAACCAGCCAACACTATTGTAATATATTTCTAAGGAAGGCAAGTTTTATGTTATCAGGACATTATTTTATTATTAGTGACATTTATATACCTCCTCACAGTGCAAGCACTCTCTAAGCGGTTTACACCAGTAAGCAATGTATATTTATATTGCCCCCAACAATCTGGGTCCTCATTTTACCTACCTTGGAAGGATGGAAGGCTGAATCAACCTTGAGCCGGTGAGATTTGAACCGCTGACCTGCAGATCAGTGTCAGCTAATGTGGCCTGCAGTACTGCACTCTAACTGCTGCGCCACCTCGGCTCTTACTCTTACTCTTACTCTTACTCTTACTCTTACTCTTACTCTTACTCTTACTCTTACTCTTACTCGGCTCACTCTTATTCTGGTAATACTTTATGTTACTCTAAATATCTATTTCGGAAAAGAGTTTTACCAGCACCCTTTAAAGATCTCCTGCTTGAGCAGGGGGTTGGACTAGAAGACCTCTAAGGCCCCTTCCAGCTCTATTCTGAATTAATTAATTGAATCAATGTTTTCCAAGGCTGGTTAAATTACCCCAAATTGGGTAAAAGCTGTATTTCTTATGAACCCATTACCCAGTCAAAACAGGGACATTTAAACTGACTTAAAATATTTTACCTACATTGGGTAAAATGGACTTTCCTATGATTTTGGCTAATGAAGGAAAATGTTTGGGAAGCCCTTGCTTGTTTAAATTAATCCTAGCAGAATCTCCAAAATCGTTTTGGTGCTGACATCTTGTGGTAAAAAAAAATATGTCACTTCTGTTCAAGTGTCTTTATTAAAGACACACCAGCCATTTGCTTCCGTCAAATCTGATAATTTTCTGAGATATCTTTTTGACCGATTCAGAACATTTAGAGAGGAATTTATTCCTCCCATTTGGATTTTGCTTCCGATGGTCTTGAATGTCTTTTCTTCAGCTAGAAATTCTTTGGCTCGTATCTCTGAAATTTACTGAGTTTCAGATTATTAAAGTATTCTAGGCGCAGAAGTCTCCAACCTTGGCAACTTTACGGCTTGTGGACTCCAACTCCCAGAATTCCTCAGCCTGAGTTTTGTTCAGCAGATATATTCTCAGTGTGCCCAGAGAGAGAAATATCTGCCTCTACCTAGGATCGAACTCACAGCCTCCATATTGTGAGGCGAGATCTCCAAGGCTAGGCTACCGCACCACTCTAACCATCCTAATTACATGACAGTTGCCAAACGCCCGAATTTTGATTGTGTGGCTCTGTGGATTGTGTGACTGTTATTAGTGTGAGAACTGGTTGCAAGTCTCCTTTTTTTCAGGGCCCGTTGTAACTTTGAACGGTTGCTAAACAAATAGTTGTATGTTGAGGACTACCTGTTAATGTACTGGGTGGGAACAAGAGAGTGTCTGAGCCATAAGCTATCTAATTTGAGCTTGAACCCCTAACAGGGCTAAAATGTGATTGACTAGCGTTCAGTGCCATCATGTGAATCAGAGGTGGGTTCCTCCCGGTTTGGACTGGTTCTGTGGAACTGGTAGTAACTTGGTGGCCTGGGTTGCTGGAACCTGCAGTGACCCAGGCCTGCCAGGCCCCCGAATTGGCTCTCTCGGCGGCGCCATTTTGTTTTTGCTTCTGCTCACGTGCAGATGCTGGGTTTTTAGCACTGCGCATGCACGCATGCACGCACAAAGCACACCCGCGCGGTGCGTCAGGAAGCGAACTGGCAGCGAGGTAAGCCAGAACCCACCCCTGATGTGAATGCAGTTACACAATCACATGGGAGTTGGCATTCCAAGGCTTTTTTGTTCCTTTGTCTGCAAAATCAGCAGGCAAAAAGCAGATTTTCCAGAAAGTCCAGTTGCCTCTTGAAAAAAGCACCTTTGGGACAACCATGACCTGATGGATGGCTGAGAAATCTCCACAGACATTTAGCTGTGCACTATGGGACGAACGCCCTTCGAATGGTGAGGAAATGTGAACGGATTTCCAGAAAAATTGCAGACTGCAGGAACAATTTGCGCTTCAGTTTGAGAGGCAGACACCAGACTCATCCACCACAGCCTGCACCTGTGCTCAACAGGGCAGGAAACATCCTGCAAGAAAGCACAGCTCCAACTTCTCTTTTTATCAAACATTTTTTATTTAGTATTATAAAATACAAAATAAAAAAGTAAATAAGAGAGCAACGAGGAGGGAATGGAAAGGGGAAAGAGAAGGGAGGAAAGGTAGGGAAAAGAAAAGAAAAAGAAGCATTGACTTCCCACTAGAGTTGGTATTCAGCCGGTTCGGACCGGTTCAGGAGAACCGGTAATAGCCACCTGCAGGTGGGCCCACCCGCCCACCTGCCCCGGCGCTATGCCGTCCTATTTAGCCGCGTTTTCAAGCTGCGTGCATGCGGGCGAGCTGCGCATGCAAGCAAAGCTCGTGGGCGGAAGGCTGTGCGCATGCGTGGAAGGGCGCTCACATTTTCGGTGCTGGGTGAACCGGTAGGTAAATAATGTGAATCCCTCCTCTGCTTCCGACTCTCTCTGTTGCAGTTAAATAAGGCATTAGCATCAAATCACAGCCTTTTGTTTTTCCGACTTCTCAATGAAAGGAAACCAGAAAGTCCAGTTGCCGCTTGAAAAAGCACCTTCGGGACTTCCAAAGGTGGAGTTCTGAAAACGAAAGTTGTTCATGCAGATGTTTGGCCAGCAGAGGTCGCTCAAGACCGTCCCATGAACCATTCTGGAGCTTGCAGTAATATAGTTCTTTATGTGCACGTTTACTGCATGCCAGGGCGCACGTAACTGAGCCAAAGTAGCGACAGGGACAAGACTGGAACGACTCAAAATCCACGTTGAGGCAATAAAACCCCCTGATTAAGGAGAGACGAGGTTTACCGGCACTGTGAAAATTGCCGAAAGGGAGAGAAACAAGGATAAAGGTAAAGGTTCCCCTCGCACATATGTGCTAGTCGTTCCCGACTCTAGGAGGCGGTGCTCATCTATGTGTCAAAGCCGAAGAGCCAGCGCTGTCCGAAGACGTCTCCGTGGTCATGTGGCCGGCATGACTCAATGCCGAAGGCGCACGGAACGCTGTTACCTTCCCACCAAAGGTGGTCCCTATTTTTCTACTTGCATTGTTTACGTGCTTTCAAACTGCTAGGTTGGCAGAAGCTGGGGCAAGTAACAGGAGCTCACTCCGTTACGCGGCGCTAGAGATTCGAACAGCCGAACTGCCGACCTTTCTGATCAACAAGCTCAGCGTCTTAGCCACTGAGCCACCACGTCCCTAGAAACAAGGATACCTTGTTTTAAATTCTGGACCTGAGAAAAGCATAGCAGAGGTATCTCTCTGTCTTGTACATACGCCTCAGGGTAGCACCTCTGGTGTAGGGGCATGTCGTGTCCTTTTACGGCAGCTCATTCTAGGGCAGCTATTAGGGCAGCTCGTTCACCTTTGGTCCCCACCTGTCACTCAGCTCTCACCTGTGGCTCCTAGCAGCTGTAGCATGCGCAGCGGCCACACCCCGGGCAACAGCTTCGACAGGCTGGCCAAACCAGGTTGAGAGTAGCCGTTGGGTCATTGACCTTCAGTGAGATAGGGACTTGTCTATCTCGAGCATGTGAAGACAGATACCAGCGGACTGAGCGGATGAAACCTACTAGAATAGGACAACGGTCATGAAGGCGGTCTCGGCAAGCGATGTGGTACGCTAAGAGCACGGTCAACTACTGCGCCCAGCCCATCTCCAACTGTCTCGACTCTTGTCCTGCTATTTGGAGCAAGATGGAATCTGGGAAGAGAGAGTGAGGCTGACTATGCGCACCTCTCCCTCACTTTAATCCAATTCACGCGCAAGTCTTGACATCCCCCCCAGATAGATGTCAAGATCCTCTTCGAATACGATGGACGAACATCACATACGCCTCCTTACAGTATGTTGAATATAGATAGTCCTCAACTTACGACTGCAATTGAGTCCAAAATTTCTGTGGCTAAGCAAGACATTTCTAAAGTGAATTTTGCCCCATTAGAGTTAGGTAAGTCTAACCCTAATCCTAATGAGTGTTCATAGGACAGATGATTGCCTATCAAATAGCAAAGCGGCTGGTTACTGCCTTGACTGCGTCACAGCTCAATGGCGGCTAATTGGGTTATCCAAGCTCTCATCAACAAAGATCGAGAAGAAGCAGAAGTTGGAAGAATACTGCCATACACAAATAAATATTATTATTATTGATATTGTTTATAAGTAAAGTGACCCAGAAAATACACTGTTTATTAAACACTCATTTATGTCAAAGAAAAATGTACAAATAAAATTTATATTTAAAAAAGATTACTAATGGCAGGATAAAACTGCAAAACAACGTAGTCATTTAGTATTTCATGCAATTTATCCACCTTCTACAGTAGAATTCCCAGGGGACTCTCTCTGATTATTTTAATGGTTTAGCCTAATCCATGACTTACTGTAATTATTATGTCATGCGTTATAATAAATCAAGAAAATTTCAATGACAAGCGTGTCGTGTAATACATATGTAGGCAGCTGGGGCTACATGTTTAATCTCTGGCCAAAAGATCAGAGGTTATTCACAGAGCTGGTTCCGAGAAACCAGCAGACAGCAACACCAAACCAGGTGAAAATACAGTCATGCTAGCTCCCAGAACTGCCCAGCTAAAGCCACTGATAGGACTCCGAGACCCGAAGTCCACATAGTCGAAGTCCTCACTCTGTCAAAGACCTTGGAGTACTCGTATCCAACGACCTAAGTGCTAGAGCCCACTGTAACAACATTGCCAAAAAGGCACTAAGAGTTGTTAATCTAATCTTGCATAGCTCCTTCTCTGGCAATATTACACTGCTAACCAGAGCATACAAAACATTTGTTAGACCAATTCTTGAATACAGCTCACCTGTCTGGAACCCACACTGCATATCGGACATCAATACAATCGAGAGAGTCCAGAAATATTTCACAAGAAGAGTCCTCCACTCCTCCGCTCACAACAAAATACCTTATTCCACCAGACTTGAAATACTGGGATTAGACAATTTACAACTACGCCGCCTCCGATCTGATCTAAATGCAGTTCATAAAATCATCTACCAAAATGTCCTTCCTGTTAATGACTACTTCAGCTTCAACCGCAACAATACACGAGCACGTAATAGATTCAAACTCAATGTAAAGCGCTCCAAACTCGACTGCAGAAAATACGACTTCAGCAACAAAGTGATCAATGCCTGGAATGCACTACCTGACTCTGTGGTTTCTTCCCCAAACCCCAAAAACTTTAACCTTAGACTGTCTACAGTCGACCTCTCCCAGTTTCTAAGTGGACTATAAGGGGCGTGCATAAGCGCACCACTGTCCCTACCGTCCCTGTCCTACTGTCCTATTGTCCTCTTTTATCGTTACTTTTTACTTATGTTTATACAAACTACTACTATCCTATACATGTTTGACAAATAAATAAATAAATAAGTAAGTAAATAAATAAATAAAATAAAATAAAATAATAAAATAAATAAAATAAATAAATAAATAGTGTCCAAGGCCGGACTTAAAAGTGATGGTGGGAGATGGGGAGGGGAGGGAGATGTGCTTGAGAAAGGAATCTCTGGAAGGAGGGGCAACTTTTAAAGGCTCCTTCTGCAGTTCTTGATGTCCGGACATGGTTAAAACACAGAAGTTGTTCCCCTGTTGTTGTCCTTCAGTTGCTAAGTCATGTCTGTCTCTTGGTGACCCCGTCATGTCCTCCACTCCTGAAGTCTGGCCAAACCCATGACCACTGTGTTGATGACACTATCTAGCCATCACATCCTCTGCCGTCCCCTTCTCCATTCGCCTTCCATCTTTCCCAACCTCGGGGTCTTTTAGCAATAGCACTTTAGACTTATATACCGCTTCACAGGGCTTCTAAGCAGTTTACAGAGGCAGCGTATTGCCCCCAACAATCTGGGTCCTCGTTTTAATGACCTCGGAAGGATGGAAAGTTGAGTCAACCTTGGGTCAAGATCGAATTGCTGGCAGTGGGCAGAGTCAGCCTGCAGTCCGGCATTCCAACCATTGAGAGGGAGGGAAGTAAGGAAGCAAGGAAGCAAGATAGCAATAGCACTTAAGACTTATATACCACTTCACAGGGCTTTACAGCCCCTCTTTAAGTGGTTTACAGAGTCAGCCTCTTGCCCCCAACAATCTGGGTCCTCATTTTACCGACCTCGAAAGGATGGAAGTCTGAGTCAACCTTGAGCCGGTCAAGATCGAACTTCCTGGCTGTGGGCAGAGTTAGCCTGCAATACTGTTTTCTAACCACTGCGCCACCATGGCTCTTTTCTAAGGAGTCCTTCTTCTCATTGAGTGGCCAAAGTATTTGAGCTTCAGGATCTGTCCTTTCAAAAAATGGTCGATTTCTTTTAGGATTGACTGATATCCTTGGAAGTCCAGGGGACTCTCAATAGTCTTCTCCAACACCACCATTCGAAAACATCAATTCTTTGGCGCTCAACCTTCCTTATGGTCCATTTTGGTTCGCTCGACAGGTCTTAACCCACACATTACGCCTCAAAACAACCAACGTACATCTTTCATTGTTGTTAGATTTAAGAAGAGGCAGGACCACAGGACCGCACCAGGGATGGGAGCATTAGAATAAAAATAAAAATAAAATAAAATAAAATAATAAAAATAAAAATAAAAATAATAAAAATAAAAATAAAAATAAAAATAAAAATAAAAATAAAAATAAAAATAAAAATAAAAATAAATAAAAATAAAAATAAAAATAAAAATAAAAAAAATAAAAATAAAAATAATAAAAATAATAAAAATAATAATAAAAATAAAAATAAAAATAAAAATAAAAATAATTTATTGTCATTGTACGTATATACACAGTACACCCATACAACGAAATCCACATAACGCTTCAAGACCAGTCCCATACAACGAAATCCACATAACGCTTCAAGACCAGTCCCAACACACATCTAGATCGTGCCTGTGTTCAATAAAAACAATTGTCTACATTGTGACTGTGTTCTGTGATACCAATCATCATCATCATCATCATCATCATCTTTTAATTACCCCATAATCCCTTGCGGGGTGGAGTCCGGGCAACTGAATGCAGCTGGCAGAGTGTTTTAATGGCCGGATGCCTTTCCCGTCGCCAATGCGGAGTTTTGTTCAGCAGATATATTCTCATCGTGGCAAGAGAGAGAAATATCTGCCTCTAACTAGGATCAAACTCGCAACCTCCCGATTGTGAGGCCAAAGCTCCACCTCTAAGCCACCGCATCACCCCTGTTCTGTGATACCAATAAAGGAGAATATTTGTAGCTCAGAGTTGAAATGAGGGCTCCTTGGTGCTCTCTGAGCATGGTTATTTTCTTGAACTAGTTAGATCAGAGGTCTTCAAACTTGGCAACTTTAAGACTTGTGGACTTCAACTCCCAGAATTCTCCAGCCAGCTATGCCGGCTGGAGAATTCTGGGAGTTGAAGTCCACAAGTCTTAAAGTTGCCAAGTTTGGGGACCCCTGAGTTAGGTGAATACTAGTTGGCAGCCAAAATGATGCAGTTTGCACCCAGGGACATTTTGGGATGTCCTTTAACAGTAGAGAGATATAGCCAGTTCATGAGTGACTATTATCACATCTGAAGAGCTCTAGAATGGTTGCAGTTGGCGCACCAGCGGTATTTGTGCAAATGCATTCCTAGGCACAGCTGTCCTTCAGAGACAGCTGAGGATAAGCAGGCATTGGCAGACCAGGAATTTATTCCTGGTCAAGTCCCCGAGTCTGGTTTCCTACCAGTCAACAGCACATCTGCTAATTTAATTTGAGCTTCTTCGCTTTCATCCAGCTCATTGACTGAACTCGAGGTGACAGTCCAAGGGTATCAAGTGATTCCTTGAAGTTTTAAACAGCAACGGGCTAAATGTCCTGAATGTATTAGAAGCACCTCAATCAGCGGTGAAATGTACTTACCTTCCTTACTGGTTTGGAAGCTTGCTTCGCTCGTGCGTTGTGCACACTTTTTCACCCTCTGCGCATGCGCAGAAAGCTTTGCGCATGCGCAGAGGGTTAAAAACATGAAAATGGTGGCATCCTGGCGGGTGAACGGAGCCTTGCGCTGCCGCCAGTACTGGTTCTCTGAACCATCGGCGGCCGCCACTACCAGCCCACTCGGACTGCTCCGAACCAGTAGCATTTTACCCCTGACCTCAATCCAATGCTCATGTTGTAATATGTGATGATTGCGTTAATAGAGGGATAGAATCAAGATCAACTGAAGTTCTAGTACCGCTTTACAAAGTATTTATTTTATTTATTAGTGACATTTATATACCGCCTCACAGTGCAAGCACTCTCTAAGCGGTTTACACCAGTAAGCAATGTATATTTATATTGCCCCCAACAATCTGGGTCCTCATTTTACCTACCTCGGAAGGATGGAAGGCTGAGCCAACCTTGAGCCAGTGAGATTTGAACCGCTGACCTGCGGATCACAGTCAGCTCAAGTGGCCTGCAGTACCGCACTCTAACCGCTGCGCCACCTCGGCTCTTAGTAAGTAAGACCGTGCTTGGAATACAGCATCCAGTTCTGGTCACAATATAAAATAAGGTGTTGAGACTCTGGAAAGAGTGCAGAGAAGAGCAACAAAAATGATTAGCGGGTCTGGAGGCTAAAATATATGAAGAACGGTTTTAGGAATTGAGATGTCTAATCTAATGAAAAGAAGGACTAAGGGAGGCTTGAAAGCAGTGTTTCAATATTTAATGGGCTCCTACAAAGACGAGAGAGGGGGGCCAAACTATTTTCCAAAGCACCAGAAGGCAAGACAAAGAAACAATGGTTGGAAACTAACCAAGGAGAGAAGCAACCTAGAACTAAGGAAGAATTTCCTGACAGTGAGAACAATTAACCAGTGTGAAAAGCTTGCCTCCAGAAACTGTGGGTGCTTCAACATCGGAGACTTTTAAGAAGGGAATAGACAGCCATTTGTCTGAAATGGTATAGGGCCGTGGTGGCGAACCTATGGCATGCGTGCCACAGGTGGCACGCGGAGCCATAGCGGAGGGCATGCAAGCGTTGCCCACCGGCAAACCGGAAGTGCGGAAAAACGCACTTCCGGTTTGCCGGTGAGCTGTTTTTTGCACTCCGGAGGGTTCAGGGAAGTTCCCTGAAGCCCCAGAATGCAAAAAATGACGAAACGGACAAACCGGAAGTGCATTTTTCCGAACTTCCGGTTTGCCCGTTTTGTCATTTTTTAACGTCCCAGGCTCCGGTAAGGCCTTTGCGCGGGGGTGGGGGGGTGCGCATGCGCAGGGGACAGCATGGGGAGGTGTTGTGCGCATGCGTGGGTGGGAGGGAATGGGTGTGGGCATGTACGCGCGCGGTAGCGCGCGCACTCCCCCCTTTTTGGCACGCGAACCTAAAAAGGTTCGCCATCACTGGTATAGGGTCTCCTGATCGGGAAGACAACATTCCATTATTATTATTATTTTGCTCCCTAGATTTTATGGCCACCTTTATTTCTAGGTCTTCTGTGCACTTCTTTTAACCCACCTTTCAATCTAAATGGCCCTGGTTCCTTAGCCAACTTTCCAATTCACCCAAGAGCACTCAGAAATTCTCTGAGGCTCTTTTTCTTTCGTTTCCGACCTTCTTCCCTATCCTTGATTTCCTTCTTCGAGCATTTCATTTTCTCTTGGCTCAGCACTGTTCTTATTGTCCTTCTCTATTTTATCCCCTACGCTGTGGTTCTTTCAGGCTGATCATTAACCTGAGCTGTCAATCCCACCCAGAGATTCTGCTTCCTTTCCATCTCTCTCTGGAAGCACAACCTGCAGGTAAATTCCATGTTTTTTCTTCCTCTCATTTTCTGGCCAGTTAAAATGGCTGTGGATGCTTCATGACATCACCTCTGCTCAATTCAGTGCTAGAAAGTTTAAAACCGGAAGAGACAACGCAGTCTACTTCTGCTATCGGCCAAAGGCTTAACTCTACTTGGAAAGTGAAATCAGAAAGCAAATATAATTTCTACCACAATTCTTCAGCAGCGTTGCAGGGAGAATATTTCGTTGTATACATGATGTACGAGGGTGAGTCAAAACGTAATGCCATTTTCTTTAGGACAGGTATAATTCCCAACACAGGAACATGTAGTAGCATACATCAAAATGAAGCTGGTCCTCTGTGGATCACATCCCTACTTCTCAACATAGTCACCGTTTCTCTCAATAGCAATGTTCCACCTTCGAATGAGAGCATGTATCCCTGCCTCGTAAAATTTTGTTGGCTGTTCTTTGAGCCACTTCTTCACTGCAGTTTTCACTTCCTCGTCACTGGAATAATAATCCTCCATACTCACCAGATTTAGCGCCTTCAGACTATCATCTCTTCGGCCCCATGAAAGAGGGTTTGAGAGGCAAACATTATTCCAGTGACGAGGAAGTGAAAACTGCAGTGAAGAAGTGGCTCAAAGAACAGTCAACAGAATTTTATGAGGCAGGGATACATGCTCTCATTCGAAGGTGGAACATTGCTATTGAGAGAAACTGTGACTATGTTGAGAAGTAGGGATGTGATTCACGGAGGACCAGCTTCATTTTGATGTATGCTACATGTTCCTGTGTTGGGAATTATACCTGTCCTAAAGAAAATGGCATTACGTTTTGACTCACCCTCGTAACAATGACAATAAAGGCTTTGACTTGACTTGGAAAGAACATTCTCCACCACTGTTCCAAAGGTGCTTTTTCAGGAGGCAACTGGACTTTCTGTTTTTTTTTTCTTTTGAAGACGTTTCGCTTCTCATCCAAGAAGCTTCTTCAGCTCTGACAGGATGGTGGGGAATGGAAGGATTTATACTCCTTGCAGGCAGCTGGTCATTTGCATCCTTTTAGAGGGTCGTTGAGGCCACTTGGAGGTTTCTGTGTGTCCTCAGAGTCACCTGAGTGGTGCTCCTGGTTCCTGTAGTCTGCAATTCTTTTCCCTCTGGAAATCCATTTTCTCCCACACCATTCCAAGGGTCTTCATCCCAAATTGGATAGCTAAAAGTCTGTAGAGATTCTCAGTCATCCAGGTCTGGTTGTCCCAAAGGTGCTTTTTTCAAGAAGCAACTGGACTTTCTTGTTTTTTCTTTGAAGACATTTCGCTTCTCATCCAAGAAGCTTCTTCAGCTCTGACAGAATGGTGGGGAAATGGAAGGATTTATATTCCTTATGAATGACCTCTAATTATATTCCTCCTCCAATGCCCAGCTGTCTGCAAGGAGTATAAATCCTTCCATTCCCCACCATCCAGAGCTGAAGAAGCTTCTTGGATGAGAAGCGAAACGTCTTCAAAAGAAAAACCAGGAAAGTCCAGTTGCTTCTTGAAAAAAGCACCTTTGGGACAACCAGGACCTGGACGATTGAGAATCTCGACAGACTTTTAGCAATTCCCCCACCGCTGTTTTTGGTTCAGCTTGGCTCTCTCCCCCCCTTTTGCCAAAGGAAGGTTAGGGCAGCATGTCGAGCAAAGGAAAAGGCTGCAGAGAGAAACGCGGTTTTATTGGCACGTGGAATGCGATGCCTTTTTAAGGGTGGGGGCGCTTGGCACGCAGGGTGTGTGAACTCGGCTCCTGGGGAGGCTGCACCGTTCGTGCCTCGGAGCAGCAGTCACGTCCCGCCACGGCTGGAAGTTCAAGACGGGGATACAGTATACATGCACGCTGCCCCCTTTGCAGCCCGGACCTCGCACGACCCTCCGGCCCTTCCCCGCGCGGTCCTTTGGCTTCCATAGCGGCCCCCCTCCCTCTTTTTTTTCCTCAGCTGGGGATCTAGAACAGGCTGCACCGCTTCCCCATCCTAACAGCCCGGAGGAAGCCTGTGCATCACGTCGGGAAGGGCGTAAACACGTGTCTCGCTCCCAGGGCAGGGAGAAGCAGGGCAGTCGCTCCCGGCTTCCAGTTTGCAACCGAAAGCCTGGGCGACGACTCCCTTGGGCCCCCCGCCCCAACCCCAGCGGGGTTGGGAACCATTGGAGGTGTCGTCGTCCAGAACGAGCGGAGGAGAGAAGCGGCGCGCCACCGCCTCTGTAATTTCCCCGCGGGGACGGGGAGGAGAAAGGCTGCGCGCGCATCCGAAGGCGAGCAGGCGCGCGACGCTGCGCGCGCATCCGAGGGCGAGCCGGCGCGCGCGCGCGCGAGAGAGAGAGAAGGAGTGGATGAGGGGGGGAGAATCAGCGCGGCCTCGCCCTTGTCGCAGCGAAGCGGAAGAAGGGAGCGGGCGGAAGACGTCACCTCTCCGGCGTGGGGTGGGGTAGGATGGGGAGGTTCGCGCTCTGCTCTGTAACGGACTGTCAGGGAAGAGAAGAGGGCGGAGCTTTTAAGTTCTGTTGGGGGAGGGGGAGCTTCCGGCTCTCTCTCTCTCTCTCTCTCTCTCTCTCTCTCAATTCGCGCGCGGCGGTGCGCGCGCAGCCAGGTGACTGCCGGAAATCGGGTGGACGCGGCTTGAGGCGGGGCAGAGCGGCAGGGCAGGGCGGCGCGCGCTCTGTCGCTCCCTTCCCCCCCCCCCACCTCTCTCTCGGGGGCGCGCGTGCGAGCGAGCGAGCGAGCGCGTGGACGCCTGAGCGACTGAGGCGAGAGCGACTGAGGGGAGAGAGAGAGAGAGAGAGGCGGACGGACGGAGGAGGAAGGCAGACCGGGCTGGGCCTGACGGCAGCAGCAGCAGCAGCAGAAGGACTCGGGCGGAGGAGAAGATGGCGGACGGGGACAGCGGGAGCGAGCGAGGCGGCAGCGGCAGCGGGGGAGGCGGCGGCGGCGGCGGCGGCGGTGGCGGCGGGGGCTTCCAGGGCCACCGCGGCGGCGGCGGCGGAGGAGGCGGCGGCGGGCCCGGCCCGGAGCAGGAGACGCAGGAGCTGGCCTCGAAGCGCCTGGACATCCAGAACAAGCGCTTCTACCTGGACGTCAAGCAGAACGCCAAGGGCCGCTTCCTGAAGATCGCCGAGGTGGGCGCGGGGGGCTCCAAGAGCCGCCTCACCCTCTCCATGGCCGTGGCCGCAGAGTTCCGAGACTACCTGGGCGACTTCATCGAGCACTACGCCCAGCTGGGGCCCAGCAGTCCCGAGCAGCTGGCTCAGGCTTCCCCGGGCGGCGAGGACGGCGGCGGGGGCGCCGGGGGGCCTCGGCGGGCCCTCAAGAGCGAGTTCCTGGTGCGGGAGAACCGCAAATACTACCTGGACCTGAAGGAGAACCAGCGGGGCCGCTTCCTCCGCATCCGCCAGACCATCAACCGCGGGCCCGGCGGCGGCGGCGGCGGGGCGGGCTTCCCCGGCGGGCCTCCGGGCCTCCAGAGCGGCCAGACCATCGCCTTGCCGGCCCAGGGCCTGATCGAGTTCCGCGACGCGCTGGCCAAGCTGATCGACGACTACGGCGCCGACGAGGACGAGCTGGGCGGCGGGGGTCCCGGCGGGGGTCCCGGCGGAGGAGGAGGCGGCGGCGGCGGGGGCCTGTACGGCGAGCTCCCCGAAGGCACCTCCATCACGGTGGACTCCAAGCGCTTCTTCTTCGACGTGGGCTGCAACAAGTACGGCGTCTTCCTGCGCGTCAGCGAGGTGAAGCCATCCTACCGCAACGCCATCACCGTGCCCTACAAAGCCTGGGCCAAGTTCGGCGGGGCTTTCTGCCGCTACGCCGACGAGATGCGCGACATCCAAGAACGCCAGCGGGACAAGCTGTACGACCGGCGCGCAGGACCGGCCGGGCCGGGCAGCGGCAGCGGCGCAGGGGACGACTCCGACGGGGACGATGTGGACGACGATTGAGCTTCTTCCTCCTCGCCAAACGGTGCCCCCTCCTCTCCCCAGCCGCCGCCGCTACACCAGGAGGAGGAGGGGGCTTTCCACGGACCGGGGAGAAGGAGTGGATGGAAATAGGGCGCAACCCGATCCTACGCTTCCTTTTCCCCAGGAGGAGAGAGAGAGAAGCCCTGCCTGCCCTGCCTCCACCCACCGCTTCTGGAGCAGCCCCTCTCCCGAATTGCCTCCTTTCCCCACCCTGTCGTTGCCCCCCTCCCTCCAGGATACAGCATCTGTGAGTTGGCCCAGCTTTAAGCTCTCCCCCCACCCCAGGCTTGCCATCCTCCTCGCCCCATAGAGAGAGAGAGAGAGGAATCCCAGCGACCTCAGTTAACCTCCGTCCTGGCCCGCAGAGTGGAGAAAAGGGGATTCTTTTCCCACCGTCAAAACTGGATCCTTCCCACCATTGATCTGCTCGAGCTTCCCAAGGCTTCTCATCTGCCCCCCCACCCCCGAGGCTGAAATAATGTGTGGTGTCTTTTTTTTTTCCTTTTCCCCACCCGCCTCTCCCTTTCTTTTTTAATTTATTGGAGGGGGGGGCGAAATGGGGAGAGAATTTCATCTGATCTCCTCTCCCCTTTCTCTCGGTGCCCTCTCCCCTCTCCTGCATTTTTTGAGATCTCGTGTTCCTCTTCCTCCTCCTCCTCCTCCTCCTCCGCTCTCAAAACCAGCATTCTGGATGGAGACTGCATGGCCACTGAGCACAGTTGGAAAAGGAAGAAGAGAAAGCTGGCACAGCTAGCCAAATCCAGCAGCCGAACCGGGCAAGTTGTTTTTTAAAAAAAAAAAATCCACCAAGGATCGTGATTGTAGCCCAATGTGAATGGGAAGGTTGAAGCCCAAGGCAGATGGGAAAGTTGAAATGGGCTGGGAGGGGGGGGAAAGGGGGGAATAGACAGGAAAGATGGCCGAAGCAAGCCTGAGAATGTTCCGACAAGTGGGTTGGAGAGGGGATGGATGGAGCCTATATCTGGACCAACATCCACTGTTCTCCTCCTCCTAAATTTTTAACCGTAAAGCTACAGGTGCCTGAACTGGAATCGATATGAAATTATTATTCTAAAGTTTGGCAGGTCATAATGAGTTTTTCCCCCCCTCCTCCTTAGGGGTGGGGGTTTGCAAACAGGCAGGTTCAAAAGAAAAAAAAAGGCATAAAGCACAAGGAATGCAGAGTGGACTAGTTGCTGCTCATTGAAGTTCTTCCCCTTCTCTCTAAATAAGGCGAAAGAGCAAACTGGCTTTAGGCTTTAGTAGGAAGTAAAAATTGGAGCTGCCTTTCTCTGGGCTTTTTATTTTTTATTTTTTTATTTTAAAGATGATCTACTCCAGTAAGGTGGAATCTGTTCTGCTACTCAGCCGGGTTTGAAAACACACACAAAAAAGCATTAAAATCGTAATCTGGTAAAAGAAAGAATGTGAGGCTTCAAGTCTTAAAAAAAAAAAAAAAGAGAGAGAGAGAGAGAGAGGGAAATGGAAAAGCTGCTTTCACCATGCAAATAAGTGGACATGTTCTATAAAAATAGATACCAAGAACCTCAGGTCCAGAAGTCCAGCATCTGTTGTTGTTTTAACAAGATTTTTTTTAACAAGAAGAAGAGAACACAACCCATTTCCTCAGTACCTCACGTTAATGTTAACAGCAATGGATTGTTCAGAGCACTGTCTGCCCTGTGGGAGGTTCATCATCATCATCATCATCATCGTCACAAAAAAAGGAGCAGAATCAAGCCAAGTTCTGTGACTATGAACACGAGCAGGATTTTAACCACCTTCAAATTTTACTCTAGACTGGCTACTGCCTATTCGTCCAGTTGTCTTTCCCAAGCAGAGTTGGGTCTCCCCACCCAAAGAATTGCCTCATCTATATTTTAAATGGATTCTTACCTAAAATGATATTTTTTTAAACAAATGAAGTCAGTCCTTTTCCCTCTTAAAAAAAAGTGTTTTTAGCTACAACATTATATACTAGCAACTTTGAATTGAATGGAAATTGCATACTGTTCATTGCAAAGTTTCGGGTATGATTTGTGTGACATCTTAAAAGAGGCAGGTAAAGCTTCCTCTACAATCTTTTTAAATTGTGCATGCCTGTCCTTTATTTGAGCTGCCTTTTTAATTTATTGCATACCCTTATTTACCTTATTTTGGTATTGCTCTTGTCTATACTGTCTTTGTTTTATATTTATTAGAAAGCAAAGAGGCATATATAAAAGGCATCTTCCTTACTCAGTTCTTGCTGCGGTAGGGAAATTGGCTGGAATTTTTCTTCTTTTTTTTAAAAAAAAATTGGGTTTTGCTACAGTTATTATAAAGCTCAGCAAATGTCAGATTAGTTTATCACAAACATTGATTGTTTATTTTAAAAGCTGTTTCTTTTATTCCATGCGTTCATGGTAGATCTTATTATCCTTGGAAAAAAAAAACGAAACCAACCTTTCTTTCCATTTTTCTCCGTTGCAAGGAACTTGTTTCCTGGATTGTAATGGGAGCAATAGTATTTCTTGATGTTTTAATTACATCCATAAACTTGTACTGTATTTTGTACTCTCCGAGGCAGCTGTTTTCAATAATGTCCTGCTGTATTTACCTATGTATTTTTTTTTTTTTGGTTCTATTGTATTTAGTTCTTTGCTACGGAGAACAATATTCACCCACCACAAAAAATTTCAGCGTACAAAAAGGATCGCAGCCTGGCTAGGCCTGCAGAGAACTCTGCTTTTAACTAAATGAGACTTTAAAAGGCAGCAATGAAAATGGAGGCTGCAAATGCTTAATCTCTCTTGCTGTAACTCTTCATTCAATTTAAAACAGTGTATAATAGTTGTATAGACCAACATTTTTGTTGCGTTAGTGGTAATCGATTCCCTCCCTTCCCCCTCTTTTTTTTAATTGTTTTGTTTTGTTGCTCAGCTGCCATGAGCCAGTTCTTGCAAAGATGCAGTACCTCTCCTTTTCGGGAGAATCTTTTGGGGGAGGGGGGGTGTTTTGGGCTGAATTGTTGTGGTAACTAGCCTTACCTTTGTGTTACATGGTAGTGGCAGGATTGTGACTGTCCCTGGACAGTGGCTACAAGAAGCTATAATTAGCTGCCCAAAAAGTATGTTGAAGCAGACAGAAGCATATCAGTTGTTTAGCAAGGAAGCGTCGCCATATATGGTGTTGCCTTTGGCAACCAGGAAGGGCCATTGCAGACCAACTGAACTGATACTGAATATACCAAGCGATACATGACCCTTTCAAGGTGTGTAATTAGGGTGGCAGGGCAAGATGTCAGTGGGGATACTAAGGTGTTGGGCCTGCTTGTGCTCACGTATAAGTTATAGGTGTTTTAACTAATTCCACAAATGTTGAGGCTGTCGTGCTGCGTTAGGTTAATGCCCAAGATTCATTCTAGGGAGAAATTAATTCTGGTGCCACAAGCTTTGCTTAGATGCCGCTTATTTCAGCGAGGAAACCATCCCTTCTGCTTGTTGGAGAACGGGGGAAAGAGTTGCCTGAAATCTATACATATATATATATATAATGGTAATGGGTAATATATATTACCTTTCCCCTTTGTAGAGCTTAAAATGTCTGGGCTTAAACCATAGTGGAAGCTGCAGATACTTTTTACATTAATTTGGCCTGTGCTGGAGAGGGCGCCTCCATTGCTTACGGCTAAGCATTTAGAAACCTCTGCCTTCCCGGCTGCTACCACCATCTTGCACAGACCATATCTGAACGTATTGCATCCCTGCTCTCTACGTCTGGTAGTTCGCCTCAGCGACCGGTTTCTGCAGATTGCAAGCGGCCACTTTGGTGTCCCCTTTGGACGAGCCGCTGTCCACGCGGGGCCGTGTTCAACCACGTTAGGAAAGCCCATGACCCTGGCGATTCAACCCAACGCCAGTGAACTTTAGTATTCCTGTTATACTCCCGTGCTTAAATGTCCATTTTGAGTAATGAAAAGCTTCTCTATTCTCGGTGCTGCAGTTTTAACTCATATCCTTGCTCTCTTTCTGCAGCCATGTTTGTGGACCGTGTGCCGGTGCGTTTTACAAGCCGCCACATCCTGAACACCTAAACAATGGAAAACGGAGCTTGATCTCCCAGTGAAGTTTGGGAGTTGAGCTGTGGAACGTGAGGTGTGTCAAGTGAGGCGGCTTGTGGACTGCATTGTCATCTTTACGTGTAGATTTTGTGGGGGGGGATGGGATGGGTAACCTCTGTATCTGGCATTTCTAGGCGTTGCCCTTAGAATGGTGCACCTGCTGTACAAACGAAATGTAAATCTTGTATAGCACCAAAAATTGTAAATACGCGAGACATACAGGTATAAACGCCCATAGCTTTAGCTCACATCTAGTTATGGGCCATGTTCCTATTTCCATAGCTATCTGCTTCAGAGTGATTGCAGGCCCTAACCGAGGAGGCTGAGTCGTCTTCTTTTTTCCCTCAAAGAGAAAGCAATTCCCGTTGCTTACCCTGGAATCCTCTTTGCACAAAATCACAGATTATTTTTTTTAGCAAGATTTTAGCTTCCGCTTTAGTGTCTCTAAAAATGCAACTTAAAACGATCCTGTCCTTGCTTGTACTTTTCAGGGTAATGGGCGCAAGAGGCAGGTTTCAATAAACCCCTCATATTGAGTGGTCCCTTTGTTGACTGCACACTTCAGGTATTGGAATAGCTGAAGATGGTTTTTGATTTACTCCCGTCATTTAAGAAAAAAAAAGGTGTAATATATTTGACTATACAAGACATCTGAAAAGTGACTACTTTTCTCGTGTGAGGGTGGCAGTTTTGTGATTTTGGTAGAAAATTGTTCATTGCATAAACATGCTTTTGGACGTCTCAAAGTTTTAATAGAAAGATGATGGTACTTGATCTGATGCACAATTTAATCTCTCAGCAGATATTCGCTTTTTTGTTTCTTTAAAAAAAAATGTGGCCTTGATTCTTCAAAGAAGGAAAGAGAAACTTGCAAGTGGCACTTTTTTTGGCTTCAAAATTATTCAGATTCTGCAAGTTCTTCATAGACATGATATTTATATGCTTCCTTTTACAAGCAAATGAAATGGTCGATGTACTGAAATATGTTTGCTATGAATCTAGTTTTATAAAGGAACAGGAATGCCTGAGGCTAAATATCTAAAACCTAAATGACCATTACGCTCTATTTAAAATAGCAGTAATCACAATTATTTCTGAAGAAATGCAGTGTAGATCATTTTAGTTTCACCGAGCACAATCCTGCAGGCACAGCAGCTACAATACAGACTTGGTGGGTTTATGTCAGATGCCTTGCAGTTTTTGTAGCGTATCTGGGGGATCGTTTGATAGGAATGCTTCCAGATATCTAGTGCCCTTCTCAAAATCAGAAAAATTGTAGAAAGAAGACCGAGCAGTTGGGTTTGCTGTGGAGTGATAACTCTGCGCATGGATGTTCTCAAGTCAGTACAAACGCCAAGCAGCGACAGGTATATTTCTTGATTCTTCGTTCACACCAGTGAACAACCCGTGATGTTAAATGCATAATCTTCATGGTCGCATGTTCCCTTGGCCTGAAATATAATCTGTGGTAGTCTGTAGGTTCCAGGCGTGTGGAAGAGGTTTTCTGAAATCTTGCCGCCTTGTCGGTATTGCTGCTTTTGATAGTTTAGTGTCAGCAGAATTGCAATAGTTAGATGTTGTGCTTGAGCATTTGCTGAATCGTTTCAATTGAGGAAAGGTTTTTTTTCTTAAATTTTGCATTAGATTGCAATGATTTAATAGATTATGACTACAGGCGAGAGAAAAGTCTGGTTGAAGTGAAATAATTCGCATTCCCCCCCCCCCCCCCTTTTGCAGGTTCCAAGAAACCTCAGCTTTTGCACTTTGTAGCTTTTATGGCCATTAGCGATTAAACACACACACACACACACACACACACACACACACACACACACACACTCCAACATTATGCTTTGTTTTGTTTTGGAGATAATGTGACATTCAGGAGAGGAACGTAGCACAATCCAATAGCTGTCTCCTGCAGGATTAAAAGAAATTTTAATATCTGAAGCAAACATTCAAACATCGGGATGTAACCATGGATGGATTACTACCTCTTGTACCTGTAAAATCACGGTTATCTGCAATGGTGCTAGACTAATTTCACCTTACATATACTTACATTGCTTCTCTGTCGTAATGTATAGTGGAATTGGGTTTTTTTCATTGTGAAATTCCCTATTCTGGTCTAGACCTTAAACAACTATCATGTACGGTTGTAAAACAAATAGAACAGTTACCAAATGGAGATACACAGTGGAACAGCAACTTTTTATTAGCTTGAGCTAGACTGGATTTTTCAGGGAGCAACGTGTCCTCTCTATAGTCTGACAAGCCACTTTTCAAAAGAGCGGGTTTTCAAAATAAAATTTGTAGCACAGAGGAATTCTAGTTTGTCAAGAGAAAGAGCCTAAAATTGCGCTCAGCGTCTACAATTCCACTGAATACAATGAAAGATTTCTGGCCTCTGATTTTTGGCATAAATTCTATGTGGAATTTAAACCCAGCTATGTTTATTAATTTGTGCCTAATTTGACACTAATGTGAATAAAATAATAGACACTCCATAGGAGTAGAATTCTGGCCAATGGGATTGTTCCACCCTTGCTTATCTTTCACAATTTTGTTATTGGAGGTTTTCTATTGAGAACCATTAGTCTGCCAACATGTTTACTTAAATAAGGAATATTGGCGACTTTACATAGTGGTGAAAGTGTTCTTTTGCTACTCTTTTGCTCCAACACCTCCATTTTAAAATTTGACCAGGAGATAATAGTGCTCACAGTTCCAATGGCTGCTAACAAAATGCCAACAAAATTTTTATCTCTGAAATTCAGCGTAAGGAAGGTTTAGTGTGCTTTATCAAAGCCATTTGTAATATGCTGCTATGTAGCCTTAATATTGTAATGTATTGTGTGTGTATATATACCGGTATGTACATATACACTTAAATGCAAAGTAAGTAACCCACAGCCAAGAAGCAAAAGGTGGTGTGGTTTGTTGAAGCTGGCTCCTGCTTTGTGTAGCCAAGATAGGTTGTATTTAAAAATTGCAGAAAGAAAATAATTTAAAACAGCAGTCCCTGCTCATCATTTTCACCTTCCTAGGCAAATGTCCAAGGCCAAATTTTTAATTTCTTACCCTGTTCCCCCCCCCCCCCAGCTGAAAGGCCTTCGGGTTAGAAAATTCCCACATTTGAATTTAAGTGGGATTTACAAGCAGAATACGGCTTAAGATTTTTCATGTCTGTTTCCCTCTGGTGAAAATTAGAATTATCGGCCCATGATGTTTCAGTTGAAGATGCTATGCTAGGTGGGTTCCTTAGTGATCTAGCTTGTGCAGAATCCCTGAATAGTTGAACCCGGACACTTTGTAGGAGAAGGGGCGGCAGAGCTTTCTGTGAACTTTTTTCCTTCGGCACGTTGGTCTCGCGTTGAATTGAATAATCCCTCTTCTGGTAACTTGGTTAGTGTGTTGTTGCCGAAAGTAGAGGCTCATCGCTTCTAGTTTCTGGAAAGGTTAGCAGAAGGATGATCCTTAACACTTCTGCAATAGGAAGGTTTTTTTCCTAACTCAGGGGTCCCCAAACTTTGCAACTTTAAGACTTGTGGACTTCAACTCCCAGAATTCTCCAGCCAGCATAGCTGGAGAATTCTGGGAGTTGAAGTCCACAAGTCTTAAAGTTGCAAAGTTTGGGGACCTCTGTTCTAACTGATCATCTATGGATCCTCAGAGTTTAACAAGTGTACTAACTAGACAAAGCTAAGAACTCGTCATCTCTCCGTGAGAAGGCTTTTGCAGTGCACTTGGTTCTCCAAGTGATGAACGAGCCAAAAGAAACCCACTAGAATAGGTTCTCCAAGATTGGGACATACAAAAATCCAATGAGCTTTGAGCAGCTGCTGTTCTTGTGGTAAGGCGTTTATTCTTGCTAATGTTATGTTGCCAGGCCTTGAAATGCTGGCAGTCTTCCACGTTCTTCTCCCAAAAACCACTGGAACAAACGCTTTCGTTCCGATTTTGGAAACCCTGCTCTTTTTTTTTGCAACTAAGTTGAACAAACATTTGCACAACGGGTGGAATTTGCAAGCACATCTTCTGTATTGGAAAGGCCCAAATCTTTTTCCCAAGGAAGGGGCTAATAATCAATTCGTCGTCCCCCCCCCCCCCCACAGTAGTAGTTAAATCTGTCGCTAAGTGTTCTGCCAGTGGGTTTCTCAAAAGCTAAAGGTCAGGATGATGAAATAAAATAAAATAAATGGCCAAGTTGTGTGTAACCAGTACAGCCAGGGAGTGGAATTTTGCTGGGCTTAATGTATAATGTCAGGAAGTAAGCAAATAATTTGAGTTTGATGTGGCATTCACCCAAACTTGTGCAAGTGATAATTGATCATATACTGATGTAATCAGCCAACCCATTTGTAAATATACACATGTTTGTACATTGTATACATAGAAACAGATGTCCGTGTACATGTGTATGTATTTATAAAATTGTTTCTCTGCTAGATGCAAAAGTAGCTCTAATTTTATATTATATTATATTATTATATATAATATTATTATATATTATATATAAGCGATACATATATACATATACATATACACAAAAAGGCTCCCCTCTATAAATATATAAATGCTAGAAATTTGTAGTAATATAGGACTGATTTCAGGAATATCTGCTGAGAGACCAAAAAGTTCACTTTTAAAGTACCTTAATTAAATAAAATAAAGTTTATTCCTCTTGTTTATTTTTTTATTAAAATTTAAATGCACTTTAACTGGCAACCTACATACGCAGATCTAGCTGCATGGTGCAGTTTCAGACTTAGAAATGTGGTAAAAGTGCAGCACCCATTGAAACAACCGACAATTGCTTTCTCACCTGCCAAGCAGAGCGCTGGAAATGAGTTCAAATCCTCCACAGGGTCAAGAGCTGCCTGTTGTCTTGCTGCTCATTGGCTGAAGCTTAGATTCTGATTTCCCTGGGGGTGGGGGGGCGCGGAGGGGGGGGGCTAGCAGGACTGCTTTTTAAAGAGGCTGTTGTCAAAATAGGCAGGTCCTGGATTTACCACTAGCTAACTAGCAAAAGAAGAAGAAGAAGAAAAAGAAGAATGTCCACATGACCTGAATAATTCCTCATGCTAGTTGAGCACTCCTTAAAATAGCAGGTTTTTGCAAATGGAGTTTTACAGTCTATATTTAAAAATTGTATGTTTGTAACAAATAAAAGTATGCGGAAAAGTGAATGAACCATCCTTGATAAGTCTGTGTTGTTTTTTTGTTTTTTAATGCAGTGGGGTTATATTTTTCGGGCTGGAGGGATCATGTACATACAGGGGAATCTGTGTGCGTGTTTGTGTGTCGGGACTTTTGCAAATGGAATTATCGCAAGGTGAAATATGGCCAGGTTTTTTTTTGGGGGGGAGAGGGAATAGCCCAAGTCAGAGGTCTTCAAACTTGGCAACTGGCTGGAGAATTCTGGGAGTTGAAGTCCACAAGTCTTAAAGTTGCCAAGTTTGGGGACCCCTGGCCCAAGTGGACGAGCTAATCAAATGCAGGAGGGCTCTTCACAAAGGTTGTGCAAGGTGAGGAAAAGGAGGAGCCCGGCACGTGGAGTTTACTGCCAGTAACTCCTGAATTACAACTTTTATGGGGTGGGGGCCAGTTCTATTAAAATGCCATTTGAGGAACAGAGAGACTTGTGTTTCTAGATGGGTTAGTGCTGGCGTTTTCCTGTAAATAGTCTGGATTTATTCCACGCTGATGGAGTGTTTTAACAGTTGCCACCCCAACAGGCCCAGAGAAGGCCGGTAATGCCGTTTTACTCATTTTTGACCAGTGAGTAATAGTTGCACAACAGATTGGCTTTGCATGTGCTGCTAAGCGATGATTTATTGACTCAAGCCAAAATCTAGTTGCACAAAACCCTTTGCCATAAGCCAGACCTGTGAGCCATAGTGATTGGGTGTATACAATGTCCTAAGACAGAGGTCTTCAAACTTGGCAACTTTTAAGACTTGTGGACTTCAACTCCCAGAATTCTCCAGCCAGCATAGCATAGCTGGCTGGAGAATTCTGGGAGTTGAAGTCCACAAGTCTTAAAAGTTGCCAAGTTTGGGGACCCCTGTGACCTAAGCCCAAATCCAACTTCATTAAGGCGTAGCACAATAGAGCAATGTTTTCTCAACCATAGTAGCTTGAAGATGTGTGGACTTCAACTCCCAGAATTCTGGGAGTTGAAGTCCACACCTCTTTAAGCTACCACGGTTGAGAAACACTGCATCTGACTCCAGTTTTAGGAATAAGTACTAAGTCATCATTTTAGCATAGAGGAAACTGAGGCTGAGAAAGAAGCTGGTTTCCAGTCCACCCAAGGACTGTTGACCTGGAACTTGAAAGCAAAATTTTTAGGAATAATTGCTCTGCCGGAGCACACCATGTCTGTCTTTAAATCTCATCCAGAGATTTAAGTCTGCTCCTGTTCAGTAGAGAGATAGAGTTTGCCACTGTCTTCTTCCAAACAGTTTGTTGTGGCTTCCAGACTTCTGGTGCTTTGAGCCTATTTTAACTTTTTCAAGCTTGCCTTCAAAAGTTGTGGGAGCTTCATCACTGGAGGCTTTCAAGTAGAGACTGGGCTGCCATTTCTCAGAAATGGTGGAGGGTCTCCTGCTTGGGTGGGGGGGTTGGACTAGATCAGTGTTTTCCAACCTTGGCAACTTGAAGATATCTGGACTTCAACTCCCAGAATTCCCCAGCCAGCATTCGCTGGCTGGGGGATTCTGGGAGTTGAAGTCCAGATATCTTCAAGTTGCCAAGGTTGGAAAACACTGGACTAGATGACCTACAAGGTCCCTTCCAACTCTGTTAATCTAATCTGATCTAAACACTAAGGGCTGATTTTATCATCTGCCATGGAACTACTGGTACCAGTACTTAGGGAGAGCTATCTCCCGGATCACCGTTTTTGTCATTTCCATTCCAAATTTTGTAACTGCCAATATTACAAGCCAGATAATCAGAATAGGGCTTATTGGTTAGTTTTGTTATATTTTGTTTTATTTGTTTACAAAAACATTGGACTGTTCATAGAATGTAGGAGGAAGGTCTGTTGGATACATTCACTGTCAAGTTATTTGTATAATAAATAATAAAGGCAGGATGCAAGTTTTAACAGACTAGCAGAGTTGGAAGGGACCTTGTAGGTCATCTAGTCCAACCCCACCCCATCCCGCCCAAGCAGGAGACCTTACACCATTTATTACAAACGGCAGTCCCAATCTCTTCTCGAAAGCTTCCGTTAAATATTAAAATTAAAAAAAATAGCGGGAGCAGGTAGAACGTTCCAAATTTACAGAATTGAACTTGGCAATTTGGAGAATGATTAACCGATTGAATCATCCTTCATTTGAAAATGTGCTGAATAAAAAAAGAAAATATGCCCAAGAAATATGTACAATCCAGGGGTACAAAAATAAATATACTGTGCAATATTGGGCACAGAATTCAACCTGGTGATTTCTTTTTGCTTTTAAAAAGCAAAGGCAAGTTTTTAAGTCCATGTGACTGCAAATATTTATTTATGAAACGCATAACCTATCTTTTATTCAAGGTGGTCAATATAGCCTAGCTAGTAATCCTTTTTCCCTCTTTGGCCTCAAAATAGAGTGAGTTTAACAGGGAGTGCCTTGCAATCAGACGCTTTTCTTTAAGACAGGTTTTTTAAAAAATCTAGTTACAGAAGGCAGGCCTGTTTTTCGAAGTCACGGGGCCCTACTTTACAATTTTAGCAAATGGGAGGAATCTGAGTGACTTTGACCCAGTCTCTCTCTCTCTCACTCAACCCAACCTGTTTTACGGAGGTACAACTAAGAGGCACTCCTGCGTAAGCTGCCTTGAGCTCACGGAAGAAATGTGTGACATAAATCTAACAATATAAAAGTAAGAGATAACATTGCAGAACAAAGTGCATAGGACCGCTCTGTGCAAAAATGCTGAAAACTGCTTGCATATCACGGGATTCTCCCTACAGATACATCGGACATTATCACGGGATGATTCAACCCCGTTTTTGTTTCTCGGGGCACCACTGCCCCAATCCTTGATCAAACGTTATACTTGGACCCAAAGAAATACTCTGCAAAAGGTTTCCATGCAAAAGGTTGCAGCTTATTCGGCTCAGGTTACAGCACCTGATACCTGTTGATTTACCTGCCAAACACCTAGCTGGCAGACTGCTGGTAAGTGTAAAGGCAAAACTTTGTGAGTAGGAGAATTTGGGGTACATACTAGAAGGGGAAATAAATTGATTGAATCCTTTGTCACTCCAAAAGAGGCTACAAAGCACACGTAAAGCTTGAGTAGCACATGGAGGTTCTCTTATTGATAGAGTGCAGCCTCCATTGATTTAAGCCATACTTTTTTTCAATCTCTGAATTTTTTTTTTTTTTTGCTGCTTTGTGTTCCATAAAAAGCCATGTGAAATTCCAGAAGCCAAAAATTTCTGAAATTTTGGAGGGCCCTTACAAGTATTCCACTTTCTCATATCAACCCAGAGACCACACTGCAAACCAGAGTAAGCAATTTTATTTTGAAAGGAAATGGGAGGGGAGGATTTACAAGAACTGGTGGAATAAAAGGAATTATTTTCTGGGCCATCATTTTTGCATTTTACTCCTGTCTGCATCGTCTGACAGCAATCAACTCGATTCCCCATTTGGGACCAAAACAGTGGCTCCTCGTTTTTTTAAGAAAATGTCCTAAGTTATCAAATAAGGCAAATTACATTAAGCACGGAATTAAAAACCAGGCTATTAGGAGAACACACCTTGGAGCACTGTGTTCAGTTCTGGCCACCACACCTTCAGAAGGATATTTTGGAACTAGAAAAAGTTCTATAAATCTCCAAAGAGCAGCTCTTCCAGCCCTTTCAAAATCTGCATGTTAATCTGACAGAAGGAAGAAGCTGTTAAATCAATTGTGGCAAGGAAAGTCATAAAACTCATTTAACAACTGTCTTGTTTAGCAACAGAAATTTGGGGCTCAATTTGTGATAGTCCATCAAGGACTACCTGTATTTACCTCACAAGGTTGTTGCGGGGGAAACAGGAGGAAGGAGGACTATTAGGTACGTGCAATGCCTTTAGTTATTTGTAAAAATAATTAAGGCGGGATATAAATAAATAATAGCAAGTTATTTAAAGTTGCTGCCGCTTTCTTTTTCTTGTATTTGCTCTCAGCGATTCTCTTCATTATAAACCTGAAAATATAGAAATGAGGGCTTATCAGGTTAATTACATATAAAACCATTCTAAACGACATAAACTACATTTTTTTAAAGTGACAGGACATAAAAAGCCATGTGAAATTCCAGAAGCCAAAAATTTCTGAAATTTTGGAGGGCCCTGCAGATTATGAGCCCCTATACCAGTGATGGCGAACCTTTTTTTGCACGCGTGTGCCCACACCCATAATGCAATGCCCTCCCCCCGCGCATGCACGCACAACCCCCATGCACTACCCACCCACCCCCGCCAGTGATAGGTTTCTACCGGTGCGGTCTTGCCTGTTCATCGCCACAGAGCCGAAGAAGCTGTTGGCGTTCGCGACGCGGGGCTTCCCCCGCCCACTTTCCCTGCCCGCTGGGACGCCGCCATTTGCATTCTTTTGCCCTCTGCGCAGGCAGAACGCTTTGCACATGCACAGAGGGCAAAAGAATGCAAATGGCAGCGTCCCGGCGGGCGGGGAAAGTGGGCGGGGGAAGCCCTGCACCGCGAACGCCAACAGCTTATTCAGCTCTGCGGCGACGAACAGGCAAGACCGCACCGGTAGGAACCCACCACTGACCCCCGTGCATGTGCACAGGCCTCACTGAAGCCTCCGGACTTCCGGTAGGCCCGTTGGGCCGTTTTTCGCCCTGCCTAGGCTCCGGAAGGCCGAACATCAGCTGCGCTGGAGTTCACATAGGGCAACGCCTCACATGCCACAGGTGGCACACGTGCCATAGGTTCGCCATGACGGCCCTAAGCTATACAATAGCTTATTTAGCTTATACAAAAATCAGATAATACACTGGCTTAAAACCCCCTTTCAAAATAATAAACACCAGTAGGAGAAATGTGCAACGATGTACTATTCTATTCATTTTAGTATTTTATTCCATCAAGACTCCTGTGTGAAATTGGCAGCGGAACAGAGCACAATTTATTGTAAGAAATCAGTTTAATATCAAAATTGCTCGTGAATTTCCCCTTCCGGCTTTCACTCCGGTAATAAAGCTTTTCACTTTCTTTTTGATGATGGGGGTGGGGGGTTTATCCTAATGGAATAAACACATGATTAAATTAAGTATCTGTCAATGGGTTGCACAAACCCAAGTCTGCATTAGATAGACAGACAGGAGTAAAGATCCTGGATTAGAGTTGTAGATGAACAAACTATGATTTCCTTTTTTAAAAAAAAGCTTCCTATGGCGGTTTGCATGCTCATCCCCAAACTGTATTTAAACAAACCACAATAGTGGGCGATCACATAACATGGTAAACTAAAGCAATGCCCATTATGGTTTCCCATCCCGGTCTGCAGGACCCAAAACGTTAAGATGTAGATCCACGGAGCTCTCTTTTGAGCCATTGTGGTTTAGTTAAATTATGGTTGAGGGTTTAGAGAGGGGTGCAAACACAGCCTGTGCCCAACAACGGGGGGGGGGGTGTTTGCGTGGAAGCAAAGCCAGCTCGAGAGGATGAGCCCCTCGGCCCCATCCAGCAAGACGGGAGAGGGGGGTCCCTACTAAAAACACGGGAGGGCTGAAAAGCCGCAGCTGGCTGGATTCCCACGACAGGTTCGCCCACACGGGGCGCGTTTCATCACGGATGAGCCTGTCTTGGGGCGATGGACAGAGGGCATGTGGGGAGTCTGTGTTTTTTTGGGGGGGCGACGGAGGAAGAGGAGGGGGCATTGCAAGTCCGGCAGGCTGGAAATACGGGGGGGCCGAGGGTTCACCGGATAGGGGGGGGACAAAGGAAGAGGAGGGGGCGCTGCAAGCCCGGCAGGCTGGAAATACGGGGAGGGGGAGCGAGGGTTCACAGGAGGACGGGGGGGGGGAACGGAAGAGGAGGGGGCGCTGCAAGCCCGGCAGTCTTCAAAAATACGGGGGGGGGTGGTTCACAGGAGGACGGGGAGGACAGGGGAAGAGGAGGGGGCGCTGCAAAATATGGGGCGGGGGGGGCACGGTTCAAAGGGCGGGGGGGGACGGAGGAAGAGGAGGGGGCGCTTGCAACCCCGGCAGGCTGAAAATACGGGGCGCTGCAAAACATGGGGCGGGGGGGGGCGACGGTTCCTAGCAGGATGGGGGGACGGAGGAAGAGGAGGGGGCGCTGCAAAATACGGGGCGGGGGGCGTCGGGGGCGAGGGTTCACAGGAGGACGGGGGTGGCGGGGGGTGGGGGAGGCTGCTCCCCTTCCCAGCCCTTGGGGGCGCGCATCGGCCGCGGCGCTGGAGCCTCGACGCACTGCGGGCGGCGCTTCCCTCCCCTCCGCGGCCCGCGAAGGACACACGCAGGCAGGGCGGCGCTCATCCGGCCGCGGGAGCGCGGTGGGCTGCCCCCCCCTCCTCCTCCGGCAAGAGGACCGCCCCCCGCCTTACCTCAGATGAACCCTCGGCGGGTGCTTGTGCTCGGCCACGGATCGATAAGCCGGGCAGCGCGCCAGGCATGCGCGCTTGTGTGTGTGTGTGTGTGTGTGCGTGCGCGTGTTGGGTGTGTGTGAGCGCTGGGCAAGGCGCGTTGCCTCCCGCCGCCCGATTCCCACGACCCCGTTGCTCTCCCGTCTCGGTTTCCCGCTTCCAAGGCGGCGTGCCGGACTCGCCCAGGGGCTGCGCGGGTCTCTCCAGCGCGGAAAGCCCGTGCGCGGGAGCTCAGCCCGGCTAAGCTAAGGTGGGGCGGGTTAGAGCCCCGGCTCGCCTCCTCTGACCCGGGAGAACAGGGCACGGCCTGGGGTTCACGCAACGGGGAGGCGCCGACCCCTCGGGGCGAGCCTCATCTGGCCGCCTGGTCGGGATTCCGGCTAGGAGCCCCCGCCTAGTTAAAGCCCCGCAGCCCCGCAGCAAGGGCGGCTTCCCGCATCCTTGGTTAGAGGCGAGAGACAGCCACAGGCCGCTTGAGGAGGGGCGGTGGGACAACTGGCCGGAAGCTTCGGGGGGCTTCCGAGGATCAGGGCTGGTTTGGAGGAGGGGAGGGGTCGAGGAAAAGGGCTGGCGCTCCTCGCTCTTCCTTTTTCTCTTTCTCTCCCTCCCTCTCTCCCTACCACTCCGCTCTCCCTCCCTCTCCTTCAACCTCCCTCCCTCCTTTCTCCCTCTCTCTCCCTCACTCCTTCTCTCCCTCCCTACCACTCCTCCCTCCCTCCTCTCTCTCTCTCTTTCTCGCTCTCCCACTCCTTCTCTCCTTACCACTCCTTCTCTCTCCCTCTCCCTCTCTCTCACTCCTCTCTCTCCCTCCCTCTCCCTACCACTCCTTCTCTCTCCCTCTCCCTCCTTTCTCCCTCTCCCTACCACTCCTCCCTCCCTCCTCTCTCTCTTTCTCGCTCTCCCACTCCTTCTCTCCTTACCACTCCTTCTCTCTCCCTCTCCCTCTCTCCCTCTCTCTCACTCCTCTCTCTCCCTCCCTCTCTCCCTACCACTCCGCTCTCCCTCCCTCTCCTTCAACCTCCCTCCCTCCTTTCTCCCTCTCTCTCCCTCACTCCTTCTCTCCCTCCCTACCACTCCTCCCTCCCTCCTCTCTCTCTCTCTTTCTCGCTGTCCCACTCCTTCTCTCCTTACCACTCCTTCTCTCTCCCTCTCCCTCTCTCTCACTCCTCTCTCTCCCTCCCTCTCCCTACCACTCCTTCTCTCTCCCTCTCCCTCCTTTCTCCCTCTCCCTACCACTCCTCCCTCCCTCCTCTCTCTCTTTCTCGCTCTCCCACTCCTTCTCTCCTTACCACTCCTTCTCTCTCCCTCTCCCTCTCTCCCTCTCTCTCACTCCTCTCTCTCCCTCCCTCTCTCCCTACCACTCCGCTCTCCCTCCCTCTCCTTCAACCTCCCTCCCTCCTTTCTCCCTCTCTCTCCCTCACTCCTTCTCTCCCTCCCTACCACTCCTCCCTCCCTCCTCTCTCTCTCTCTTTCTCGCTCTCCCACTCCTTCTCTCCTTACCACTCCTCTCTCCCTCTCTCTCACTCCTCTCTCTCCCTCCCTCTCCCTACCACTCCCCATTCCTCTCTCCCTACCACTCCTTCTCTCTCCCTCTCCCTCCTTTCTCCCTCTCCCTACCACTCCTCCCTCCCTCCTCTCTCTCTTTCTCGCTCTCCCACTCCTTCTCTCCTTACCACTCCTTCTCTCTCCCTCTCCCTCTCTCCCTCTCTCTCACTCCTCTCTCTCCCTCCCTCTCCCTACCACTCCCCATTCTTCTCTCCCTACCACTCCTTCTCTCTCCCTCTCCCTCCTCTCTCCCCCCTCTCCCACTCCTCTCTCTCCCTCTTCCTCACTCCTCTCTCCCTCTCTCCTTACTACTCCTCTCCCTCCCTCCCACTCCTTCTCTCTCCCTCTCTCCTTACTACTCCTCTCCCTCCTTCCCACTCCTTCTCTCTCCCTCTCCCACTCCTCCCTCTCCCTCACTCCTCTCTCCCTCTCTCCTTACTACTCCTCTCCCTCCCTCCCACTCCTTCTCTCTCCCTCTCTCCTTACTACTCCTCTCCCTCCTTCCCACTCCTTCTCTCTCCCTCTCCCACTCCTCCCTCTCCCTCACTCCTCTCTCCCTCTCTCCTTACTACTCCTCTCCCTCCCTCCCACTCCTTCTCTCTCCCTCTCTCCTTACTACTCCTCTCCCTCCTTCCCACTCCTTCTCTCTCCCTCTCCCACTCCTCCCGCTCCCTCACTCCTTCTCTCTCTCTCACTCTCCCTCCTTACCACTCCTTCTCTCCCTCTCCCTCACTCCCTCTGCCTCTTCCCAACCACTCCTTCTCTCTCTCTCTCTCTCTCTCGCCCTCTCTCCCCCCCTCGCAAGATCCTTCCCCTCCCCCGATGTCAGTCGGCTGTTGCGGACGTGCAGAATCGCGGCGCGGTGACGAAGGAACGGGCCGGTCCCTGCTGCCGCCTGCGAAGGAGCCGAGCGCACGATGCAGCCGCCGCCGCCGGGACACTCGGCGCGCACATAAGACCCGCCGCCGAGCTGCGAGCTGCCGCGACGCAAAGCCCAGACAGTCAGCTGTCGTCGCCGCCGCCCCTGCCTCTTTGGACGGCCTGACTCCCCCCTCTCGCCCCTCCAAGCCCCCGGGCTCAGCAGCCTTCCTTCAGGACTTCCCTTCTCGCAAAATCCATGGGAAAACAAAGAAGCGCCTTGAGTTGCGAGATGGAGCTTCCCCTTTTCGAGGCAGTCTATCTCTGAATCTGGGAGAAGCCTGGTAAAGCAAGAGATACGGAGAAGCCTCCTTAGTGCTAGCCTAGGCTTGCTGGGTCTGTTTACCCATGGTTAATTGAATTGTGGTTTACCTCATGGGGCCTCAAGCAGATTGCAGCTCTTGGCTGACCTTGTCTGGCGCCAAGACAGTATCCCGCTGGAGTCAGGCCTTGGAAAGGAGACCACAAGGAAACTTTAGTCTGTAAGCTGGGTTGAGGAGTGGACAAAATGTCCCAGAAGTAGTCAGGATTTCACTGTTGCAAGACAGCTACATGGACATTCCCGTGAAATTGCCGGGAGTTGAGGCTTCTCTGAGAGGTCTCCAACCTTGGCAACTTTATGAGGTGTGGACTTCAAATCCCAGAATTCCTCAGCCAGCCATGCTGGCTGAGGAATTCTGGGAATTGAAGGCTACACCTCATAAAGTTGCCAAGGTTTTTTATTTATTTATTTATTTATTTATTTGTCAAACATGTATAGGATAGTAGTAGTTTGTATAAACATAAGTAAAAAGTAACAATAAAAGAGGACAATAGGACAGTAGGACAGGGACAGTAGGCACAGTGGTGCGCTTATGCACGCCCCTTACAGACCTCTTAGAAACGGGGAGAGGTCGACCGTAGACAGTCTAAGGTTAAAGTTTTGGGGGTTTGGGGAAGAAACCACAGAGTCAGGTAGTGCATTCGAGGCATTGATCACTCTGTTGCTGAAGTCGTATTTTCTGCAGTCGAGTTTGGAGCGGTTTACATTAAGTTTGAATCTATTACGTGCTCATGTATTGCTGCGGTTGAAGCTGAAGTAGTCATTAACAGGAAGGACATTTTGGTAGATGATTTTATGAACTACATTTAGATCAGATCGGAGGCGACGTAGTTGTAAATTGTCTAATCCCAGCATTTCAAGTCTGGTGGAATAAGGTATTTTGTTGTGAGCGGAGGAGTGGAGGACTCTTCTTGTGAAATATTTTTGGACTCTCTCGATTGTATTAATGTCTGAGATGCAATGTGGGTTCCAGACAGGTGAGCTGTATTCCAGAATTGGTCTAACAAATGTTTTGTATGCTCTGGTTAGCAGTGTAATGTTGCCAGAGAAGAAGCTACGCAAGATTAGATTAACAACTCTTAGTGCCTTTTTGGCAATGTTGTTACAGTGGGCTCTGGCACTTAGGTCGCTGGATATGAGTACTCCAAGGTCTTTGACAGAGTTGGTTGGAGACCTCTATAATCATAGTCATCCCAAAGATCTTGGTTTTTCCAAGAACTATCAATCATCGGTTGAACATATCCATTAGATGCCAAAGGTCCTTTTTTTTCAAGAGGCATCTGGACTTTCTGGTTTTTCTTTGAAGACCTTTCGCTTCTCATCCAAGAAGCTTCTTGGAGAATCAGCAGTTAACAAACTCGCAGCCTTGTCAAACCCCAGTGCCCTCGAAACATGGTGGAATTGGTCTCCTAAGATCCCCAACCCCTCTAGGGTAAGCTTACGAACATTTAAGCAACAGCCTACCTTGCAGGGTTGTGGTAAAGGAAAATAGGACAAGAGAGAGGGTGTTCTTCACCTGAAACTCCTGAAGGAAAGGCAGAAGAAGAATCTAACAAAGGTGTTTTTTTCAAGAGGCAACTGAACTGGACTTTCTGATTTTTGTTTGAAGATGTTTCGCTTCTCATCCAAGAAGCTTCTTCAACTCTGTGCATAACTAAATGTCTATGGAGATTCTTAGTCATCCAGGTCCATGGTTGTCCCAAAGGTGCTTTTTCAGGAGGCAACTGGACTTTCCTTTAATTTTACCAGCTGTCTGCAAGGAGTATAAATCCTTCCATTCCCCACCATCCGGTCAGAGCTGAAGAAGCTTCTTGGATGAGAAGTGAAACGTCTTCAAAAGAAAAACCAGAAAGTCCAGTTGCCCCTTGAAAAAAGCACCTTTGGGATAACCATGATCTGGATGATTGAGAATCTCCATAGACATATCTGTTAGATCAGCGGTTCTCAGCCTGGGGGTCGCGACCACTTTGGGGGTCAAACGACCCTTTCACAGGGGTCGGGAGACTTCGCCCAGATACCGCCATTTGGGTTATTTTACCCTCTGTGCATGCGCAGAATGCTTTGCGCATGCGCAGAGCGTAAAAGAACTCAAATGGCGGCGGGCGCGGTGGAGGGGCGCAGCAGCGGGGTGGGTCGCAGTGGGGGCGCGGGTGCGGGGGGCGACATTAGGAAGGTTGAGAACCACTGGTTAGATATAGAGTAGTAGGTCAATGCAGGATAAGGACTCAGGAGACTCTGAGTAGACCAGCCTACCTCACAGGATTGTTGTTGTGCAAAAGGAGTGTTAGGATAAGAAAATAAATCTTAGAGATGACGAATCTTTTCCTTTGGAAACCAATCTTTGATAAAATAAAGCGCGAGTAAGAATCTAAATAACAAGATATTTATTTCGGTACAAAAGAATATAAAAAACACTAAATCTTAATAATTACATTCAATGTAATTACAATCTAAGAGAACCTCCTTCCAGGGAGGGTAGCAACAAGAATAACAATGGAGGATGAGAATGGAATGTAACATCTGCACAGTTCACACTTCACGTGACCCGCTCTACTTTGTTAAGAACCTCTGGGTCATAAAGTCTGATATATGAGTACAACTGACAATCAAAAAATCACCTCGTGACAAGGAGGAAGAAGTTTCTCCACACTGCTCTGAGTTGTATAAATAAAGGCAGGATAGAAATCTAATAGGTAAATATTTATTATTTATTTATTTATTTGTGAGATTTATATACCGCCTCACAGTGCAAGCACTCTCTAAGCGGTTTACACCAGTAAGCAATGTATATATTTATATTGCCCCCAACAATCTGGGTCCTCATTTTACCTACCTCGGAAGGATGGAAGGCTGAGTCAACCTTGAGCCGGTGAGATTTTAACCGCTGACCTGTGGATCAGTGTCAGCTAAAGTGGCCTGCAGTACCTGCCTCTAACCGCTGCGCCACCTCGGCTCAGGTGATACAGGTGATCCTTGAATTATGACAATAATTGAGCCCAAAGTTTCTGTTGTTAAGTGAAACATTTGTTAAGCGAGTTTGCCCCATTTTATGATTTTTTTTCTTGCCACGGTTGTTAAGTGAATCACTGCAGTTGATAAATTAATAAAACGTCCGTAAGTGAATCTGGCTTCCCGACTGATTTTGCTTGTCAAAAGCTTTGAAAAAGGGATCACAGTGACTTGGGGACACAACAACAGTTATAAGTACAAACCGATAGCCCAGCATTCGAATTTTGATCACGTGATCGGGGGGGGCTGCTGCAACGGTCGTAAGGGTGGAAAACGGTCATCAGTCACTTTTTTTCAGTGCCGCTGTAACTTTGAACGGTCCCTAAATGAGCTGTTGTAAGCCAAGGACTTACCTGGAATTGGAATGACACATTATGCTAGGGCAGTGTTTCCCAAACTTTTGACATATGTGTACCCCTTCTATAATTTTCGTAACGCTGAGTACCCCTCATAAAAAACATATGCTTTAATAAAAATCAAAATATATTTATTTTTTCTAATGATTGCTACTACAATCATTACTTTCTTTCGGTTTAGTAGTTCCAGATTTCTTTTATTAAAAAGTTTTAAGAGTACAAAGTACATACATTTTTACCTTTTCTCCCCCCACCTTTTCCACCCTCCACCCTCCCCCCCTCCCCCACCCCCCTCCCACCCACCCCGGACTTCCCAGAAAAAACACAAGGTATAATTTCAAAACAAAAAGTATAAAGCTATAAAAAACTAAGACAAATTATTAATTCAAGAATACCTTATCCATTCTTAACTCTTTGTAACTCCAAGAGCTTGAAAGTATAATCTAAAATGTCTCAAACAAATAATTATTAAACTATTTGGGCTATCTTAATCTGATACTTTTTCTGAATATATTCAGAACGTGTACCCCCACCAAACTCTTCCCGTACCCCTGGGGGTATGCGTACCACACTTTGGGAAACACTGTGCTAGGGTGAAAATATGGTGGTCTGGTTAGTGGCCGAGGGCGTCAGGCCGGCCGGCCACAGGAAAACCAAATGAAAACTGGACATCCAACTCATCCCGGCGCAACTTGAATCAAACCTTTATCCAAACTCAGACAAGCACCATCTGGATTTCCAGAAACAGGAATGCAAAACCACACTTCGGATTCAATTAGCGTAATATTACTAACCACACCGGCTCTGCTCGTGTAAGAAGCTGGCTCAGGGGTGAAATGCTACCGGTTCAGCCCGGTTCGGGCATACCGGTAGCGGCGGGCGGTGGTGGTTTGAAGAACCGGTAGCGGTGGCAGCGCGAGGCTCCGCCCACCTGCCTGGATGCTGCCATTTTCTTTTTTTAACCCTCTGCGCATGCGCAAAGCCTGAATTTGAGGAAACCCTAGCCCAGCATGTCCCACAGATCCAGAGCGTGTAATTAGTTCACAATCCCTGGTCATATAGATTCAGAAAATCAGGTTCACTGAGCAAACCAGGTTTATTTTAACCATATTGGGTCAGTATGTTGTGTCAATACAGCCCATTATATGATGCGTTTGGTTTCCTGCAGCTCCGAGAGGCTAAAATTGGTTCTTAGTATGAAACGTCATTGAAAGCAACAGAGAGCAAATAATCCAGCAACCTTTTTAAAAGCAGAAATAGAAGACAAGCAGTACAGAGAATGTTAGCGCTCAAAACGTAGCCTGCGTCCCTGTTCCCTTGAACTCCCATTTTATGCAAAGTTACTCACTTCTCAATCTAATCGTGGAATCTAATCCGTGGAATCATGTGGCTTAATACATTCATTAATCTTTAAAGGGCCGCTTTGCTGCAGAGAGTCCTGTCACGATAAAATAAAAGTAAGGACACTTCCTGTAGGAAAGGGAGGATGCAAGCATATTATTTTAAGCCAGGATGGGAATTAGGATGGAGAAAAGAATTCTAAACACTGGCTTGTTCAGACAGCCATTCTTATTTTATTTTATTTTATTTTTACTTTATTACACGGCTTTCCCCTTCTCCCTCTTTTTTTTTTTTACATTTTTATTTTTAAGAACACTATTGGCAACGGACGCCTCGCCTATCTCCTCTGGATATCTTTCAGGGAGGCTCTCGTTCATAAGTGCCTTCCCTTCTCCAAATGCTCCTGCTCACGGAGGACACAAGATTGGCACTGCCAGGGGTCAAGATGGGCAATTAGATGCATCCGCGCTTTTCAAAACAGGAAATAAATAAATCGCTGTCACAGCCTATTTATTTATTTATTTATTTATTTATTTATTTATTTATTTATTTATTTATTTATTTATTTATTTATTTATTCATTTATTCATTTATTCATTTATTTATTTTATTTTATTTTATTTTATTTTATTTTATTTTATTTGTCAAAGCATGTACAAGACAGTAGGTATGGTATAAACATAAACAAAAGCAAAGTAGGTACAGGTAAATTTGGACAATAGGATAGTAGGACAGGGATGGTAGGCACAATGGTGCGCTTATGCACGCCCCTTACAGAGCTCTTAGAAATGGGGTGAGGTCGACTGTAGACAGTCTAAGGTTAAAGTTTTGGGGGTTTGGGGAAGAAACCACAGAGTCAGGTAGTGCATTCCAGGCATTGACCATTCTGTTGCTGAAGTCGTATTTTCTGCAGTCGAGTTTGGAGCAGTTTACATTGAGTTTGTATCTATAACGTGCTCGTGTATTGCTGCGGTTGAAGCTGAAGTAGTCATTGACAGGAAGGACATTTTGGTAGATGATTTTATGAACTACATTTAGGTCAGATCGAAGGCGACGTAGCTCAAAGCTATCTAAGCCCAAAATTTCAAGTCTGGTGGAATAAGGTATTCTGTATTCTTTTGTCGCTCCCTGCTTTGCAGAGTAAAAACGAAGCGGCTTAATTGGAGAAAGGCAGAGGAACACAACACACAGTCACCTCCCCCCCCCAAAAAAAGAAAATTCCACTGTGACCCCCATCTGAGAGGAGGGCAGGGGAAGGGCATTGTTTTGTGCATTGTTCGAGGCAATGGTGGCTGCGTTGTGTGCAGATCCCTCTCCTCCTCCTCTCCAAACAAGCTACTCCCCGGTTGTGCTGCGCTTATTGGCACAATCTGTTTTGCTAGCTGGGAGAATAGAATAGCTCTTGTGCATCGCCTCGTCCTTCAGCTGCAGCCAGGGAGCATGCTCAGTAGAGGCTGGGGTGGGTGGGGGGAGCTGTGCTTCGCCGAGAGAGCCCAGGCAGCTGCCCCTCCCAGCCGCTGTCCTCAGATGCCCTCTGATGCGCTTCCATCTGTTCTCGGCTTCTCCCATGAACGAGTGCGCCAAAAAGATAAAGATTAATGGACGCAATCGATGCGGGGACTGAATGCTGGATCACCACATCGTTCGAGAGACACCTGCAGGCCGCCAGGAATTGTGGCCAGGCAGCAAATAGAGCCACCGGACCGACAAAGAAGCCCTGTTACGTGCCTCCCATCAGAGGCGACATCTCCTTTTGAATTTTGGAATGCTTCCTTCCAGAATCCATTACGGGTAATCCTGGACTTACAACCAACCGTTCATTAAGTGAGCGTTTGGAGTGGCATTGAATGAAGTGACTTACAAATGGTCCTTGTCAGGGGTAGGTTCTACTTACCTTCCCCACCGGTTCACATTGTGACGGAAGTGCACATTTCCCGGAAATGACCCTCTGCGCATGTGCAGAAGCCTTTGCGCAAACGCAGAGGGATTTTTTGCAACCCGCGGCAACCAGAGGACCGGTTCGGGAGCGTGGACCACCGGTCATTGCTGTCGGTTCGGCGAGCGGCACCAAATTTCCGCTACCGGTTCTAAAGAACTGGTCCGAACCAGCAGCAACCCACCTCTGGTGCTTGTGTTTGCAACCGGTGCAGGGCAGCTGATAAAGTCAATAAATTACCTCCCTCTCACGATTGTGCAGGAAAATATTGTTTATGCATATTTCGGACATATGATGCGACACCCAGAAAAATACGGCAGCCTCTGGAGTGCGAAAAGTGGCCCAACAGGCAAACCGGAAGTTTGGAAAAATAGACTTCCGGTTTGCCCGTTGGACCATTTTTCGCCCTCCGGAGGCTTCAGGAGGCTTCCCTGAAGCCTAGGGAGGGCAAAAACGGCCTTCCCCAAGGCCGAAAATCAGCTGGCCAGCGTGCGCATGCACACTGGAGCTGACATAGGGCAACGCCTCGTGTGCCCTCAGATATGGCTCCGCGTGCCACCTGTGACATGCGTGCCATAGGTTCGCCATCACGGCTCTAGCCTATCAAAATGAAGGATTCAGGGCAATGGTGGGTTGCTAACGGTTCGCACCGGTTCAGCGAACCGGTAGCGGCGGCGGTGTGAGGCTCCGCCCACCCACCCGGACGTCATCAAAAATGCTCTGCGCATGCGCAAAAGCTTCTGTGCATGCGCAGAAGCATTGCGTGTGCGCAGAAGTGCTCTCTCGTTCCCGAAGTGGTAGCAAAGGTAAGTGGAACCAACTACTGATTCAGGGTGACATAATAGCTGTCTTCCTTGAAGGGCTGTCGCAGAGAACGATGGATTGACTTATTCTCCAAAGCGCCAGAGGGCAGGACAAGTAGCAATGAGTGGAAGTTTGTTAAAACACATTTCCTGACAGTGAGAATAATTAGTGAGTGGAATACAGCTCGCCTCCTGGAGTTGTGGGTTGTTTTTTTATTCAAAAAAGACTGGACAACCATTTGATCAGGAGGATATCAGGTCTCCTGCCTTGAGCTGAAGGTTGGACCAGTTGACCTTTGAGGGTCCCTTCTGTCCCTGATTCTGTGTTCCAAACAGATGCAATTGTGTTGAAGCAACAAGACTGCACAATTCCCCCTCAATTTCTTGTTTCTTCCGTCTAGATCAGGGGTGTCCAACTCAAGGCCCGGGGGCCGAATCTGGCCCATGGGGTGCTTAGATCTGGCCCGTGGGGCCACCCAGGAAACAGCAAAGGACCGGCCCACAGGGCCTCTGCCAGCGAAAACGGAGCTCGGGAGGGCTGCATACATTTTCACTGGCAGAGGGTTGTAGGAGGTCATTGTAGCTCAGGAGCCTCTTTTCGCTGGCAGAGTGCTCGGCCCACCAGAGGCGCCCCTGACACGAGTGAAGTTGAGCTGGCCACACCCCTCCTGCCCCCCCTGCCCCTCGAGGTCAAACACAACCGTGATGCAGCCCTCATTGAAATCGAGGGTAACACCTCTGCTCTAGATCCCTCGCCTGCAGCCAGGGCAGCGCTCAGCGCAGTGGCTACAGCATATCCTCCTTAATTTACTTGGTTCGTCTCTCTCTTTCTTCTGCAGAGAACCTTGGCCCCATCTTTTATTGCATTTGATTAATTTGTTGGTGGCAGTAAACGCTCCTCCTTTTGCTAGAAGAGGCCTCCAAGCTACTTAGCGCACGGCATGCTAAAGTGCAATCAAATCCAATAATTATAATACAAGATAGCAATTATATATATAATAATATATATATAAATAAAAAACAGAGAACACAGCACTGGCAGCAAAACACAATCCCAGACCCAAGTAGAGAGGCGGAAAACAAGCACTTAGCAAGCTGCTCGGTGGAGCAAATCTTCGGAACCACAAAGTACACAGCAATCGAACGTGCAAAGAATCTCTGTGGACATCCGAGGGAGAAGCTCAACACTGTCTCCCGTGGCATTGATGCTGGCTGGCTCAGAAATGGATAGCAACCACGGGGCAGGGGTGAAATGCTACTGGTTCGGCCCGGTTTGGGCGTACCGGTAGGGGCGGCCGCCGGTGGTACAGAGAACCGGTAGCGATGGCAGCGCGAGGCTCCGCCCACCCACCCAGACATCGCCATTTTCTTGTTTTTAACCCTCTGTGCATGTGCAAAGCCTTCTGCGCATGCGCAGAGGGTGAAAAAGTGTGTGCGATGGTGGCGCGCATACGCACAGCAAGCGCTTCAGAACCGGTAGGGAGGATAAGTAGATTTCACTGCTGTTCCAGATGTTTTATCATCTTTGTTCCTCTCTACTCTTTCTAAACTTTCTAAACTTGTCAATTCAACCCTATGAAATCTCTGGTACCTCAGAAGCAGATTTCTGTGTCTCCTGCCTACTCTGGGCTCTGAGTTAGACTCGTATCCAGGGAAATTTCTGTTCGTTGGTTTGAAATATTTCCTGGAAACTTGCTCAGTTGGCTTCTCCAGAGCGCTGGTCCTCCTCGTTTGTTTGAGGACGAAGTCTGCCATCTGGTGCTGAATCCACAGGGCTGTTGCGAATGTGTTTTAAGCATTGGGTTTCACCAACTTGATTTGAGAACAGGTAGAATTGAACACAATTTGGAGTGGGGAGATAGTGATTGATGGGTGTTGTCCAGGTTTAGAACAGAGATGTCCAACCTTGGCAAATTTAAGAATTTGTGGACTTCAATTCCCAGCATTCCCCAGCCAGCATTCCCACGTATCAAAATTTGGGACTGCATGACCATCCTGGTTCTTTTGGATTGAATAAGCAACTGTACATCTATTCAATGTCTTTCCAAAGGATTATTTTTTAAAAAAACCCAACATTTTTAAAGTTGTAAAGCTGCCGTGGACATTTATGTAATCAGAGGAAGTAGTTAAGAATTATGAGCATTGTCCAACTGGCACCGACCTTCACCTGTGGGTTTTCCCCTCCCTGTTTCAAAGGATAGAAGCAGCCCGTATCCCAACATCCTTAAAGCAGAATAAAAAGAGCATTGATACTTAACATGACTTGTTTTGAAATATATGTCTGTTCGTCACTCTAACGCAATACCAAAGGGCATATCTTGGCTGCTTGAATGCTACAGGCTTAACCAGGTTAGCTAAAGAGAGACTGAGTAGATTTGCATGGCATGCTCATCTTAGACAGAAAGTTTAGCCTCCCTGGTGTGTGTGTGTGTGTGTGTGTGTGTGTGTGTTGTGTGTGTGTGTGTGTGTGTGTGTGTGTGTGTGTGAGAGAGAGAGAGAGAGAGAGAGAGAGAGAGAGAGAGAGAGAGAGATTTAGCATCTTTGAACCTTTAAAATGAATTCATTCATTAAGGAAGTCTGTTGTGCAAACATAATCACTGTGTTATTTCCACTTTAAGCCAATAAAAATGATCAGTGAAGATGAAAGAGGATCAAAAGTGGTGGGATGAACAACATTATCCCCAGAGGTTTTATTTTTTTAAAATTTCTGTTTCTTAATCATAATCCATCTCATCTTTTCTGCTCCTTGGAATCCAGGCACATCCACGGGACGGGCGCAAATGATGCCACGTGTCTCATAAGTCAAAATGGAACCCATTTTGTAATTTGCGTCCATGGAGACTAAGCTAGATTGCATAATTCATGTTATCTGTGCTGGTGGGGGCATATGATGCTACTACTGTATATCTTTCTGTACTGTAGATGTGATGATGGAATTTGGGTTTCCCCCCCCCAGTTTCTTCCTATTAGTAATATGTAAGGGATGCTCTCTTTGTAAACAGCACTCTGGAGCAAATGAGCGAGGTGGAGACCCAAACTCATTGGTAGCCTCACATTTATTTATTTATTTATTTATTTATTTATTTGCCAAACATGTACAAGATAATAAGTATAGGTATGAACATAAACATAAACAAGGAAGTAAGTACAGATAAATGGGGAGAGTAGGACAGGGACGGTAGGCACGTTGGTGCGCTTATGCACGCCCCCTTTATGGACCTCTTAGGAATGGGGTGAGGTCCGCGGTAGACAGTTTGAGGTTGAAGCTGTGAGGGTTTGAGGCTGTAACAACGGAGTCGGGTAGAGCATTCCAGGCGTTGACCACTCTGTTGCTGAAGTCGTATTTTCTTATTAAAACATTACAATGAACAAGGACACACCACCTACTTGGACTTTGCCCTAAGTTTCCCATTATGTTAGATTAGAACAAAGTCTTCTTAATAACCCACAGATGATCCGATGCATGCCAGCTGCACCAATGGCACTTGGGAGGGAATACAAGGGTTCAAGGTGATCAAAATATCTCCCCTGCCAGGTAAGTGGCAAATCGGTTTTAATATTTGACGGTTGCATTCTTGCACCCCAAGCCAGTCCCTTTTTCTCTATCCAATTTGAGAACAGAAGATCGACTTCCAGAACCTGTTTCAAAGGAGGAAAAATATTTTCTAATAGGCGGAAATTGTGGTGTTGTTGTTTTTGTTTTAAATCACAAGGCAATTGAGAAACATATGGGAATGTTCTTCCTTTCATTGTATCAGCATCTTTGGGGCTTCTCACACTTCCTTCAAACTGGAGGGGAAGATTCCTCTTCGGATGGGGAGAGAAAATGTTCTAAAATTCAGGGGTCTCCAACCTTGGCAACTTTAAAACTTGTGGACTTCAACTCCCAGAATTCCTCAGCCAGCAAAGAGACCCCTGTTCTAAATCGGTAGCGCTACTGTCATTCCCAGCGCTGAGTTTTGCCTTGGAGCCAATATCAGAGATTTTCCCCATTCCTTGCAAATCAGGGGTGAAAGGGACTTTTTTTTTTAATGTCGACAAAGTCACATTTCAAAACGCTATTTGTATCCACTTCCAGGACTTGGTTGAGGCCCACAGCAGGAATTAAATTCTGAGCAATTGTGCAGAGATTTTGGATCTTAGACAAAAAGAAGCTGACTTGGGCATCTCACACACAAAAGGGCAGCTGTCTTCCCACTTGTCTTCTCCATAATGTGGGGTTTCTCTCCCCCCAATCCGCCTTTTTATACCTTTACTCTCCCCCCCGCCCTGCCCTTTACAGCGTTCAGATGCCAAAACAGAGAATAATGTGCAACAGGTGCCAGGATGCCTGTTGAGTAACGGGTGCTACTCCTGCCAGGGCTGAGCCCATCCTGGCCGTGATCTCTGATGTGGGGTGGGGTGGTCACAGATGCTGGCTCTTCTCCCAGAAGGGCAGGTGCATGATGATCCACCAAACACAGCCTATTGTGTGAGTCTCTGGTGTGAGGTCTGGCAGGGGGCACATATGGAACAAGTACCAGCTTATGTAGGCGGGTTTTACCAAATGGGCCCATGCCAGCTGCAAGGAAAGAGTTTTGGGACAGACTGAAGCAGAGTGGGAGGGGTCAACTTGACCCACACATTCCCTGCCTTACTAAGTGAGCTGTTGTGGCACTGAATCAATATATGCAATCAAGCTAATGATATTGTGATCTTTGGAGCGCTGTGGTTTTTGTTTTATTCTATACAAACTCAGGCCTGAGGTTCCTGGAAGAGGAATCTCAGGCAAGGTAAATCAGTTTGCATCTGCCCTATAAAACGGTTGAGGCTTGGATTACCCGTATGGGCTGGAGCAGGGGTCCCCCAAACTTGGCAACTTTAAGACTTGTGGACTTCAACTCCCAGAATGCTGGCTGGAGAATTCTGGGAGTTGAAGTCCACAAGTCTTAAAGTTGCCAAGTTTGAAGACCTCTGGGCTGGAGATATTTGGATAACCACTAGATGGCAGTAAAAGTGCAATCATTACCCATGTCATATAGTAAACCATGTTTTAACCATGGCATGTTAGACATGTCATAGTGGCCTGTACTCATATAGTCTGCTACACCAAAATACATTTAATTGCAAATGTCCCAGACAGTCCTCCATCCATACATATCCAGAGAGAGCCCGCAAAATACAGGTAGTCGACTTACAAGTTCATTTAGTGACCATTCAAAGTTACTATGGCACTGAAAACATCTTATGATCATTTTTCACACTTACAAGCATTGCAGCATCTTTTCAGATGGCATCTATTTCATTCATTCACTCACTCACACACACACACACACTTTGCTTTAATGAACATCTAAGTGGCTTACAAACCTGTTTAAAGTAACTAATACAATATTACGGTAGCCACATTAAACATTTGCAGTGGTCTGGTGCGCCCTCTCATGGCCAGTGAATTTTATTGCATCTGATGGAAATTATAGAACAAATCTGTAGATGATGCAGGGAATAAAATTCACAATCACCATGACAGAATACGCTAGATGGCGTTATGAAAACTGAATTCAGCCAAGAAAAATATAAAGTTTTGCATTTAAACTCATTGAATAAACTTACAAAGGACTGTTTAGGATGAAGGACTCCTTGGCCTGTCAAAAATATAAAAGGCAACAAAATTGTGGTTGACCACAAGCTGAACACAAGAATTCAGTGTAAGGTAGTTTCAAAAAATGTAGATATAGCTGTATTACCGGAACTATGGTTCATAAGAAGTAATCATTTTACTGAAGTACTATCCGTTTTGGAGTGCTGCACTTGTAAATATAAGCAAATTGGAAATAATTTAAAAGTTAGCACCAATATCTTTGGGGTATTTAGGTTTTTTTCTTTTTTGTATACTTTTTTTCTTTTAGTGTTGGATGTTTTTAGTCTATTTTCTTTCTTTGTTTTGTATTTTGTTTGTTTATTTATCGAATTCATATTGCCGCCTATTCGCCCATGGCGACTCGGCAGCTTACGGAATACAAGACCACATTTAAAACAATAAAAACTAACAAAAAGAATCAAATAATATAGTAAATATAACAAAATCACCTCCCACCCCTGCGACAGCAGATCACATGAGCCATTTAATGGGCTCCATCCTGCTCTGGGTTTCTCAGGCCCGCTGGCAGAACCAGGTCTTCAGTGCCTTCTGGAGGAATATTAGAGTGGGGGCCATTCTAATCTCTGGGGGAATGATGTTCCAGAGAGAGGGAGCCACTATGGAGAAGGCCCTTCTTCTGGGTCCCACCAGCGGGCCTCCCCCCTTATTATTGGTGATAAAAGAATGTTTAAAAAAGTCAGCACCAAAAGAACAGAATACAAAAGACTTTATATACCAACCAGAAAGATGCAAAATTTTATTTTTCGCTGCAACAAGGACTAAATCTACAGTAAAGGGCTTAAGACATTTGTGACACATTTTTTTACCTTACAATTAATGTTAAATATGGTTTGATTATATATCTTCTTATACAATCAAAATATTTTGATTTTCTTCCCCAAGATTTTTTGTGTGTGGTCTGATGGCTTTAAATGGCTTAAGTTGACTATCTGGACTGCTTAAGGTTCACATATCACACTAAGTCATAGTTAAATTGAAGAAGGCTTTGATGAACATACTGCATTGACTGAGTTCTAAGCCAGAACTTGTGGCTTAGCATTGTGAATCCAACATTGTGTTTATTCAATAAATCATAGTTAAAGAAATGGCTTAGAGTAGAGTCATAACATTGTAACTTCCAGATATATGGATGTTTCTTTAAAATAGGCATTATTTATTTATTTGGTAATTTAGGACTCAGGGCAGGACTCGGGGCAGCATATAAATGTGTCACTTAACAACCATGTTACTAAATTAACACGCGCAGCGATTCATTTAACAACTATGGCAAAAAAGATGGCAACAATGGGGCAAAACTCTCTTAGCAAACGTTTCACTTAGCAACAGAAATGTCAGGCTCCGTTGTGGTCGTAAGTCGAGGACTACCTGTATAACTAAAAAAAAAAACCCCAAAGTTCCATCCCTTACTATCACAGAACCGCAGGGCTGGAAGGGACCTTGGAAGGTCTTCTAGTCCGACCCCCTATTATATATACGTACAATGACAATAAATTATTATTATTCCAGACTCCGATCCTGCCGGTCGTGCGAGGCCCCGGGAACCCCCGACGTCCCGCCTCACCGCTTTCTGCCCTTCCAGGGAGCAAGTGAGGATATGCCACCCAGGCACTTCCAAGGCATCGGGTTCAGGAAGGCGCTGGGGATGATGGGAGTTGAAGTGCAACCCCCACCGGAGGGCATCGGGAACCCCCGCGACCCCTTTCAATTTTTAGGCGCGTCTCCCTCTGAAGACCCCCTTCTCGTCCCCCGGTGGAGTCGATGGGGCTCCCTTCCGCGAAAAGGCGGCAAGGGGAGGGATCCCGCGGGGCCTCCCTCCCTCACAACGTCAGATGTTTTCGCCTCAGGTTGATGGACGAGCCCGCTTTTGGCGGGGAAAAAGAAATGGAAGCTCCGCCTCCCGAAGAGATTCCTGTCAGCGTCGGGTCTGTTGTCCCTACACGTAGAGATCAGCTTACGGGGCACCCCGGCTGGAGCGCCCCGTCCTGCGTGTGTGAAGAATGTAACTGTCAACAGCCTCCGGGATCCATTTTTAACCCTCTCCGCGCAAACAAACGGGAGAAGAGTTAGGGAAGGTCACAATATGGGCGGGAAACTCGGCTTGCTGCCGATTGGTTCTTGGCGCTGCCCTTCAATCGGTGCCGCCCTCGAAAAACAACGGCTCCTCACGCTTACTGGAGCTCAAGCCTGTCACTCCACCTTTTTCCTTCGGCGACGGGGCAACCTCTCGTTCCGCCTCTCCCTTTCGCTCACGCTCTGACGTGCCGTGTGCAAAGGAAGAGGGGGGGAGGAGGTTGGTGTTTGGTGGAAAAAAAACAGCCGTTAAACGGGCCGCGGGGCGGGGCCTCCGCGAGGAAGTAAGAAGCCTTAATTGGATTGGTCAAGGCGGGAGGTTCAAACTAGCACGGGCAGCCCTGATTGGCTCGGGGTGGCCGCGGCAGGCCAGGCTCCCTCCTCGCGCCCAGGCGGGTTTATTGTCTCTCGACTTTCGCAGGCGGCTCTCGCGCGGAATCGGGACCGGACTTCGCCCAGGAGCGACGTAAACATGGTAAGGAGGGCCGAAAAAGCCGCGCGACGAGCGGGCCGGAGCGAAGCGTGTGAGTGGAAAAAGCCCCGCTCCCGTTCGGCGGGAAGCTCGTGAGGGGATTCCCTCACGCCGGCCGTGTGAGGGACGGCTCCCGGGGGGGGGGAAGCTTCGAGTCGTCGCCGTCGCCGCTTTCGTGGGAGTCGTTCCGGTAGGGAGCGGCGGGCCGAGCCGTCTTTTCTCGCGGGCGCGCCGATCATGAGGGTGAAGCGGCGGCGGTGGCGGTTCTCTTCCGTTTGGCGAGCGGCCCGGGAAGCCCCGCCTCTGGGTTACCGCGCCGCGCGGGGAAATGTTTCTGCCTGCCTTTCCCTTTGGCCCCGGGAGCGCCTCATCCCGGCCGGTCCCGGGAGCGGAGAGAGAAAAAGAAAGAGAGAGAGAGAGAGAGAGAGACGGACTCTGCGGTTCTCCTCAGACTGCCGAACCCCCCTTTCCCCTCCCGCGGCGAGGGGTGTCAGTCAGCGCCCCGCCGAAAGAGTCTTGCCCCCCCCCCCCCGGTCCGAGCCACGCCGCTGGCCGGCGCTTCTCGGTTTCCCGCGCGCGGCGCCTCCCCCATCAAAACGCGGCGCTGGCCGGGACGTCCAAGCGGCGGGCGGGTGTCGCTTTCCCCCGCGCGGGGCTGAGCCCGGGTGACGGGCCCTGCCGAAAGCGGCAGCTCCGGCGGTGACAGCCTGGCACGCTGCAGCCCCTATCTGCCGCTGCGGGAAGTGGCGCGGCGGCGGCGGTTCCTTCCTTCCTCCCCCCCCCCCCTCGCCCATTTTTTTATTTTTGGCTCAACGGGACGGTGCCCGGAGACAGGGCGGCCGTGGGTTTTCTTCCTGAATAATCCCGGGTAATTCATATTCGTCCGCTTTGGCTGAGCTGAGAAGCCATCGGTTCCCCCGAGGGTGACATTGTAGGGTTGCTGGGAAAGTTTGTTTTTTTTGGGGGGGGGGTGTTTCCTGCTTTCTCTCCCCAATATAAGTTCCCAATGGGGTCAGGAAAAGCCGCAACTGCTGTTTTTTTCCAGTTTGAGGTTTCTGAATATGATTTCTGTAAAGTGCTTTTTTTTGCTGCTGTTTAAGGAGAGGTTGCTTTTGGCTAGAAGGCTCAAGATGGCCTCCCCCCCTTAATAACTTCTGGGATCAGGGGTGTCCGGCTTTGGCCACTTTAAGACTCGAGGACTTAATCTCCCAGAATTCCCCAGCTTGGGAGTTGAAGGGCGTAAGTTGCCAAAGTTGGACAGCCCGGGTGTAGATAATATGTACAATAATGGTCTTCTCTGTTACTTGCAAAGTGCAGAAGGGGGAGTGAGAAATAGATTGTTTTGAGATTGACGAAGAATGTGAGAAAAGAAAAAAGGTACAGCAAAATAAATTTATACCGTCATGAACTGCATTCTCCGTAACTTTCTAAGCCATCCTTGTTTCTACAACTTCACTTCATACTTCTCTTTGTTCTTTAGCTTGTCTCACTTCTTCCTCATGTGGGTTTCATCAACTCCATCCAACCAACCACAACTTTTTCAGTTTTATCCATTCAGTCACTCTTACACATTTGCTTTGGGATCTGATCTTCATAAATTTGGTCTGTTTGACCGTGCCACCTTAATGTTGATACTGGCAGCTCATCGTTCTAATTCATTCAGCCCCAGTATATTTTCTAATCTCTTCTCGCTTTAGTTTATACCCTGCTTTAGATTCCATTTTTGCTCAACCTTCCTGCAGGCTCAGTTCATTTTGTCTTTGATATGTAACATTACTTGTTACATCACATAGTCTTTCTGTCAATGGTTGAGAATAATTTTGATTCTCCGCTAATAACATGTCAACATCCAGAGAAAAGTGCATGCATGTTTGTGTATGCAGTTAAAGCATCTCTGCTAGTACCATAAGTATATCATACATTTATGTATAAATATGTTCGCCATGGAAATATCACATTTTCATCTTATACTTAATCTTTCATTAAGCATGCCATCTATTTTCACCCATGCTTTATTTCTGTAATGTATTGTTCTTATCACATTCAGCAGTCTTCAATCCCATATCCATATGAAACATTCCTTAATTCAAATCTATCCACACTCTCATACTTCCCCCCAAAACCAATGAACATGGAATATAGTTTATTTCTCATATTCATATATTTCTTGAAAACCTGCTAAAGAGTCTACACGTATGCTTGACATATGCATCGCATTCCCATGTTTTGTCCATTATCACCTCTTGCAATCTTGTAATTAGAATTGTAACAAGAAATTTTCAAGGACATTCATAAACTAATCTAATAGTTTTGTTTTTACCTTTCCCTATGTATAATAGAAGAAAATTAACAGCATTCTTCCACTTATCAGGCATAGATATAGTCTTCACATGTTAAAGAAAAGTTGCAAGGCCATTCCATAAATAAACCACTGCCACATTTAAGATTTTCCCAATTATGCCATCAACAGCTGCAGTCTTATCATTTTTCAACATCCGGATAGCGTTTGTGAATTTCTTCTCAACCATTTTTTTTTCTTTGACAGTAACAGTTACAGCTTTTGGTTCAACTCCACACTTTGACATAACAATAACACTCCCATAAAATACACCATTCCTTTCAGTTCTCTCATTGCCACTTTAAAAATATATACTTAAGTTTTTTAATACTGCACATTTTAGCCTATGTTAAAAGAAAATACTGTAATTCCTTTCTCTAACTATATTATTTGCAGCAATATGTTTTGTCATTATATTCTATGCTTTACACAATATCTTTCATCTTCATTTTTCACAATTATTCTCTTTTTTTGCATTTTTTCTTGCCTATAGCCTGACAGACTTCATAATTCCAACAAGTATTTTTCATATTTCTCGTTAACCATACATGCTTTTGTGGCAATTTATAATATTTCTACTCTGTTACAAGTTGCTTCCACATCCTCTTTCTTTAAACTCATTTTCTATACATTCAGTTGGGAAATTAATCTGTTTTTTTACATACAGGACCCATGCTTTCATTTAATGTGGCCATTCTACTTTCTTTCAGGTCTTCTTTTTCTTTCATATCCACTTTTTCCAAAATCTATTCTTAACACAATGTCTCAGATTCAAAAGTTCTCGTCAACATTGTAACTTTCATTATTTTTTTAGTCTTTCATTATGAATAATCAAAAATACGTTTATGTTTATATTCATTCCTTCTGTGTGTACTTATGAATACAGTTCTTAAACCATGTATTTAAAACAAACATCTTTTTTTAATCAAATACCAAAACAGTAATTACTTTCATTCATTCTTGGATTTCCAGGTAGTCCAATTTCTACTTGTTCCCAACTATCCATTTTATGTCATCAAAATCATGGGTTTTTTTCCCCACCATAAGTGCAGTCAGAATGTTGTACACTTTTTCCAAAATTCATATTTGGTTCTTTCATTATCACTGTTCATTAGAATGCTGCATGCAACTGTGTTTTCCCCCAATAAGAATTCCTATTTCATATACATCCACATGTATAGATGCCACTTACTCATACTTATTGATATATTTTTAGCACTTTCATTCATAACAAAACCTATATTTTTATTTCCCAGCCTTCATTCATCAATTCCACTCAAGAACATTAGACTACCCTCATTCACATCAATTACATCCCTCTCCTTTCTCTTAGTTTCACAAGTACACAACATATCTATTTTGCTTTCATTCTTTTCATTTGCTAATTCATGCTGTTTATTATTTAGTCCATTTGCTTTCCAAGTCTCAGTTTTCCATGTTATGCAGCTACTATATAGGCCCATAGGTTAGTATCCATGGTCCTATATAGTAACCACCATAACACATGAAAAATTGAGACTTGGTGTTGGTTAATCAAGATTTTTACTTTATATTTTTAGGAATGTAAAGAATTAGACTAAGTTACCCACCTAAGTTATATCTGCACTGCAGGGAGCATTCTCTGTTAATGATAAGGATAGTGCTGCTGACTTGTTGAGTATTTTAGCTAGTATGATGCATGAAATAAATTCCTGTTTTATGCCAAGAATATTTACACTATTATTTTTGGAAGCTAGGACCTTGAATCTAGAGCCTATCTTGCAAAAACAATATACTGTTGCTTGCATCCCACTGCATGCGCTTGGGTTGTAGCTAATTTATCCAATAATTTTAGAATAGAATGTACCTAATAGTAGAATGCCCGTTAGAAAGCTGTTTTCATTGTATTTTTACAACAAACTTTAATCATAACTGTCACTGTGAGATAATACTCAAATGGGACCTTTTATACAGCCCCCCCTTAAATAAATAAATAAATTATATATATATATATATATATATATATATATATATATATATATATATATATATATATATATATATATATATATATATATATATATACACATACACACACACACACACACACACACACACACACACACACACACACACACAGAGTATTGTTGTTAAACAAATATATTGAAATCTTGTTTTACAAGTCAGTTTATGCCTTGTCATCTGTCTTGTATCTATGCTTAAAATTACTAAAATTAGAGTAGGTTCGATAATAGTGTTACAAAAATAAATAACTTGGCAATTGCCTGTTTATATTTAAAATTAGCATTGCATATTAGAGTAAATTGGGTTTAGGAGTGTATTTAAGGAGTCTGGTCTGGGATTGTATTTTAGAGGATAGAATGGAGCAACAATCAATTTCAGTGTTAGAGCACTATTGCATATTAATAAACTAATTATAACAATTGCTGTACTGATACTAATGGCTGACAGCAATTAAAGATATTGTAGCCCCAAATCTAACTTGGATCACATTTTTATCAGCACATGAATTAAATATCTTACCATTAAAGCTTACCTTGAATGGATGCAGGGAAGGCTGATTAGGGAAAACTAAAGCTGACCACCTGCTTTAGTTTTGAACAGGAGTTTTGACATTCATGTCCTTATTTGATGTAAAGAAGGATCTAGTCTGGGGCTTAAAGAACGGATGTTTTGATAATTCACTGTCAGTTGTATTTATTAATAAACCCTTTTCCCCCATATGATGAAAAAATTGCATACCAGGTTTCTTGTAGCATTTTGCAAAAGTGAGTAATATTTGCGCATGTAACAACTGTGGGAAGTGTAAAGGGGCAATATATGAACAAGTTAGGTGATGCAAGAATAATTTTAGAGAAAGTTATACAAGGTTGCAGTTCCAAGTGTACAAAGTAGGAAATGAGCTCCCCCACTTTTGTATGTGCATTTTGGTGTTGCATGAATAAAAAGAGTGGAATCTATGGATGAATTTGTCATTTTGACAATATTGCTGAAGCCTCTGATGCTGAGTGCTCTTCAGGATTCTAGTAGCCTGGGAAAAGTTGATGTCTGATATAGGACCTCCTTTTTCGACATAGCTGCTGTTAACTGATAAGCTTCTGCATTGCTAGACTTCTGGAAAAGGTTGATAGGAGGGTTAGAATCAGCCAGGTAGACATTGTAATTAAAAATGCAAAATCTCCTAAACTAAATTCTGATGTCCTTGGTTCTAAACAAATCTCCAGAATGAAAGGACTCTTTGGAAAGTAGTCATAATTCACATTCCCTTTTTGCAATCACCACCTGCCTAAGGTGACCAAAAGTTACCCTCAAAAGTTCATAAGTGGGCAGCATTATCATAAATTAGTCTCTATAACATAAATTGTTGATTATATATAGGAGCGTATTCAGGCTGAACAGTTCTCTTAATTTAGTTTAGATAAATAAGAGAAATGTGGACATTTACATGCTAATATTATCTGTTAAAAAAAGGCAAACGTAACTTAGGAAAGCTCAAATGTCAAAATGAGATAAGACCTTGTCTCTGAAGTGCGTGTATGCTACAACAATCTATATCTGAGAGTTGGAAGCAAGTGGTTATGAAGGATGAATATCTTAGTTGTTTTTGAACGACTTTTTTTTGTCTTAGATTCTAGGATATTGACCCTTTTTAAATGTCCAAATAGTATCTTCATGTGCTGAACTATAGTTTCAATCACATCTCTTCTGCATTAAGACCATTGAGGAATAATTCCTAGTATCAAAGAAATTGTGGGTGGGTATCAGAGTCCGTACTATTGTACCATGGACACTTAAAAGTTTTGTGATCTGAACATTCTTAAAATGTATTTCATGGCAGACATTTATGAATAATACCCAGTATTGCAACAGGATTGTTGTTGTGAGACAAATGGAAATCTGGTCATTAAAAATAGGAGTTTGCACAATTTTAATTGTCTATATAATATTAAAAAAAACCTCTGCTGTTAAATGACGTAAGTGGAGAACTACCTGAATTTAGTTTGAGTTTGGAAGGATAAATAGCACTGTAGAAAAAGCAGTTATGTTTATATAAGCTAAAAGTGGAGGCTACTTTGTTTTTGTTAGCAATGAAATAATAAGCTTTTCATCCAATAATTGTAGTAGGAGATGTTTTGCTTAGCAGATCTGGGGAGAAAGTTTTGGGGAAAGTATATGTGAGAGTAATGAAAAAAAGAACCTAACTGGGATTGGTAAATATGTTTTAAATTTCACCAGATCCAAGGCAAAGAGACTATTAAATGTTCTGTGCTTGGTTGGAACATTGCGATGCAATAATAAGAGGATTTGGGGTCATAAGAGTCACTTGTTTAATTGAGTGGCTACAGAAATCAAGTAAATAAATAATGCAGTACTAGACATGTAAATAAAAAGTCAATATGGGCCATTTCACATATATGTGAATAAATAGGTTAATATGTTCATAACTCTTCCCATAAATTTATCTCTCTGTACAGCCAACAGCTATTGAGAACAGCTGCAAGTTGTATCTATGCTTACATGCTCACACTAAGTAAGCACACTAAGTAACCAACAGCTTTCAAGAATGAATTGCTTTTAAATACACCTGTTTTTTGAAAGTCATAGTATCTTCTTTGGGGCACAAAGGATGAAAATGGAAAAAAGGTTCACTGAGTATTGGCTTTAAGTCTTGTCCTACATGCGTTTCATAACAGCCATATACATTTAGAAAAAATTTAGCAAAAGTTTAGTAAAACAATCCACTTACATTAATTTTCGGGGGGAGTAAAAATAATAAAACTAAAACATAGTTTTAGGGCTTGGATAGATACGATATTTTGGCATGTATAAGATTTTATTTAAAAATAGCTGGTGTTGTCCTGCAACTTAGCAACTTCCTGAGATTTTGACCCATCTCAGAAAGTTATATGGAGTCAGACCTGGTTAATGCTTAGTTTATAAGACCATTAGGAAATTCCTGGGCTGTAGGTTAGACCAAGATGAAAAACCCTCCCCACTCAGAATGATACAACAAGAAAATGGTTTTGAATTTTGTAAGAGCTCAAGCCCATATATGCAGTTCTCCTTCTTCCCATTTTTACTCCACAACGATAATTGTGTCAGGTTGTGTTTTATGTGATTTGAAGAGAAACCAGAGCTAACTTTATAGAGTTTCTTTTTTTACATATAAGTTATGTATACAGTATATGCCTATATGGTTAGTTATGCATGTACAAATGATGTGCTATATTTTCAAATTCTGTGACTTGGTCTTGGACAAAACCAAACCAACCTGCAAGGTTGGTTGAGAGAATCAGCCATTGTCTCTAGGTGTAAACGTAAGCTAATGTTGCTGTCCTAAAACTCTTTTCTTGAATTAATTGTCCCAAAATATACACGCTTACATATGTTTACAGTATTAAATTGGATATATGCCTAGATTTACTTGTGGCCAATGTTTGATCTTGTGTCCTCCCCCCCCCCCCCCCAAAATACTTTTGTCTGCATGTTTGCATTGTGACAGGAAAAGTTCTGAAGAATGTACTTTCTTTTGAAAAATTCCATCAAGATTGTAAATAGGAGTTGGTAGCAGGAGAAAGGTCATGACTAAATTTGAACATGTGACATGCATTTCAAAAGTAGTAACACAATGGGCATTATGGAAGGAAGATATGTTAGGATTGATTGATCTCCTGTTGTGCTTTTTGTAGGCTGGAGGCAAGGCTGGCAAAGACAGTGGAAAGGCCAAGGCCAAGGCAGTATCTCGCTCGCAAAGAGCTGGGCTTCAGGTAAGTTTTCAGGCAGCCTTTCACAGACACCTTTATTTGTATTTTCTCACGGTCCTAATTAAATTTGGGAAGCATGACATTTTCTTGTTTGGGGCATAAAAGCATTCATTATGTATTATTTAATTCTGGGGTGTCCAACCATGGCGACTTCCAAGACCTGAGGACTTCAGCTCCCAGAATTCCTCAGCCAGCCATGCTGATTTAATTTATTTAATTTTGTAATAGATTGTTTTAATTGCTTTTTCAGTCAGACAGAATTCTAAGCATCTCTAAAAGTCTGTTTACCTGGATAAAAGAAAGCTGGGACTGTCTTGGGAGGAGCTTCTTCGCTTTCTCTTTTCCGAGGTTGATTGACATATAAAGTTAAGCCCCATTGTGGTTTGGCTTATATTGTCCTAGCCACTTATATATTTTTTTAAAAAACCATTCTGGTTGGTTTTATGTCTGTAGTAAACCAAGTCTTAGTGGATATTTTTTCCCAGGTGATTGGAGTGTGACTTGGCTTTCTTTTTAACCAGTTCTTGCCCTTTCTTTTTAATTGGTTTTCTTTATGGTATCTGGCTATATTCTGTCAACAGAAAATTGCCCTTTTTTAAAGCTATCAAATCTGGGCTTCAGAAATTCGAGTGGCACTAGGTGGCAGCATCTGGTGGTTGCCCAGAATTTTGAGAGCCTAAAACTAGTCTCTGTGTGGCTTTTCAGTTGGTCGTTAATTAGAGGGAATTTCCATACTTGTGGTGGTGGTGGTGGACAACCTCAGACCACGGGGTTTAGGTCTGACCTGTGGAAGCTTTAAATGCAATCCTCTTCCCCCCCGCCCCCCAAGAACTGATTATAATTTTTAATGCAACAGAAGTGAAATGCATGCAGGACTGGATTCTTCCTCGTGCCATTCAAAGGCTCAGTCTGATTTTCAGCTGTGTAAACCTGATCTGCCTTTAGACACTAAGAGATGCTGAATAAAGTGAGCAGTGCTTTTCCTTTCCACCAAATGAACTGAAGGCTTAGCCGTTTTAAATATCGGAGCGCTAAACGCCCTAAAACAGTGGCCCAAAGTCATCCAAGGCAAGTGATTTTCTTTAGAGACGGGATTCCACCTTCCTTTCTCCATGCACGAGTGACCCAGGAGAATGCAAAATCCCCCCCCCCCCGTCTCCTAAGTCTCCTCTAACAGACCCTCCAGATCAGATGCCAGAGGAGGAAGCCCAGATCGGAATGCTTGCAACAAGAATGGGCTACTTAAAAGCAGGCAGGACTGTACTTTGTACTGCCTAACAGGGCCTGAGGGAGAAATATGCTTCACTGACCTGGGTATTTAGAAGAATTTCTCAGGAAGATACTCGTTCTCTGGCAGTTGCAACCATGCGTAAGAAGAAGCTCATCATCCTTGCTGATTCCTTGGCCTTCCATCAGAGCCATTGCTTCTGCAGATCTTTGAAGTTCAGGGGGCTGTTTTGGTCCTGTCTACAATGTAGCTGTTTCATTGGCTTCCACATATATCTTTTAAGAAAAAGACCTCTCCTTACTCTTGCCCTCATTCTGGAGCTCTGGTTCCCTAAATTTTAAGTTTACCTATTCAAAATGTTACATTAGTTTCTAGGAGGAAGCTCCTTAATTCCATATTTTAGTCATATTTCAGAAGCTACTGCCCAAAGAATGTTTCCATTCTCTAACAGCTGTTTGCTGTTTCTAGTTAAAGCCCCAGATTTGTGAACTTTGTACAGGTTTCTGTTCTTTTATTGACTCATAACAAAGCAGCATTAAGGAGGAAGCTCTTCTTTCCATAAACACGGGCTTGGCATCTTATTCTTGAAGGGAATTTGGAAATTAGAATATGTTAGTTTAAAAAATTGTGTGCCGACTCATGTTCTTTCCTATAGTAAAAGCATTCTGGTTGTATTATACAGTAGTGTTTATATCTCATATTACTTTGATGTGGGATTTTAATCCTGTGTATCTTTGCAAGATCTGCTGCATTGCCCTAAATTTGTAGAACACAAATTAATATTTTTAAAGTTAAAAAACTATCCATTGACCTTATATAAGTCAATGCTAGTTTGCCAACATTATCAATACATCTTATACCAGAGAACTCCAGATTTTTATGCCTACACCTTGAACTCTGCCAAATAAATTGTGTCATTTTCTTAGTTGCAATTCCAGTAATAGTGCAATTGTGTACTTTGGCATTTGGTTGTCCGGTGTAAAAAAACAGCCACTTACATCCAGACTATACATTACTATAGAGTATGCCTGGATCAAGTGCCTTCTAACTCTCTGGAAACAGGTCACAGATACGGACTGTCAGTTGAAGCCTCTTGAAAGGGCATGTATGCTAAAGCAGTCCTTGTGCTTCTAGTTCCCAGTGGGCCGTATCCACAGACACTTGAAGACTCGCACCACAAGCCATGGAAGGGTTGGCGCTACAGCTGCCGTATACAGTGCTGCAATTCTTGAATACCTCACTGCTGAGGTAAGTTGCTGGAATATGTGATATTCCTCTAATGTTTGGGTATTGAATGCTTCAATTCTTTATACCTACCATTTCTTCATTTCCCCAAACATTTATTTCATTTGATCTATTCTAATAGTTGTTTGCAAGCTTACAATTTTTTTGCAAAAGCTATTTTATTGTACACCTTCCTGTTTATATTTATTAATATCATTATAAACACAGCAGAAAATTTAGAACACAAAATATTGAAATAGCAAATACTTTCCAATTAGAAGAGGTTGAGTAAGTTCCCATTAGTTCTCCCTTATGTTTTTAAAACATTTAAAATTTAATTCATTACAAATATTACTGAGGAAAAGAACATATGTAATAATGAAGGTATTGCTCATCAGTGTATACATTCTTCTGAACTGAACTTCAGGGGGCATGTTTTTAATCGGAGAAAATTAATATTTTCCCTAGCTAAAAAAAGGATGAGCCAGATAGATATATTTAGACTTTATACTGCTATAAATATATATGCATCCATTTTTGCTACAATTATTCCAAAAGTATCAATTACATACTTCTATCCAACTATATTTGCTTTCAAATTCCACAAAAAGCTACCAAAACAATTATCTCCAGTTTAATTCGCTTGTAGCCTTTATTCTTTTTTGTTACATGGCAAACTTTAGAAAAACACTCTTATCAAAACACTTAATGATCTTAGCTGCAGTTAACTATTTCCCCCTTTAAATCTGGAGTGTGTTCTGTGTGCCAATTTTGTGCAACACCTTAGTACTATTGTGGATCTTCTTGATAAGTATAATTGTAATATTCATATTATCAACATTTTAGATCAGAATTATCATAAGAAAGGGTTTATCAAGTTTGCAACAATCATATATGGAACACTGATGTTCCTGTAAGAGATATTAGTCCTTTGCATTATTACTCTGAACATGTCAGGCACGAAAGGCCAGCTCCACATGAGAAAGTGCAATTAAACTGATTTATTGCTAAAGGTCTATGCACAGGACTCTTCTCAACTAATGGTCAGCACCTGCTTAGAGTTAGATAAGGGTCAACTGAATTTAAGGCTGTGTGGGGATTCTAGGCTGATTCCTGTTTAGACTCTGCCACTCCTCCTCCTACAGAACTATGAAATGCTTACCGCTATTTGCAAAAATTAAAATAGGTAAGTTAAACTAGCTTTAAAAAAAACCTAGGAAACTAAAATATGCCGCTATATTTATTCCAACAGGTGTTGGAGTTGGCAGGCAACGCTTCAAAGGATCTTAAGGTAAAACGTATCACTCCACGTCACTTGCAGCTTGCCATTCGTGGTGATGAGGAGTTGGACTCCCTTATTAAAGCGACCATTGCTGGTGGAGGTATGTATCACCATAACTTCTGAATTCTAACTATTTATCCAAGGCAATTCAGTAATGCCTGTGTCAGAGGTTCCCATTTCAGTACACAGGTAGTCCTCGACTTACAACAGTTCATTGAGTGACCTAAGTTACAACGGCACTGAAAGAGGTGATTTATGACCATTTTCATACGGCCGTTGCAACATCCCCATGGTCATGATATTTACATTTGGATGTTGGACAACTGGTCCATATTTATGATGGTTGCAGTGTTCCAGGGTCACGTGATCCCCTTTTGCGACCTCCTGACAGGCAAGGTCGACGGAAGCCAGATTCACTTAAACGTGTTACTAACTTAACAACTGTAATGATTCACTTAACAGGTGTGGCAAGAAAAGTCATAAAATGGGGCAAAACTCACTTAACACATTTCTCACTCAGCAACATAAATTTTTTCTCAATTGTGGTCGTAAGTCAAAGACTACCTGTACAGGTATTTGGACTACATTCTTTGATGTGGGGAAAAAAATGAAATCCAACCTATTTTATATGGAGAGAAATATTTGAATGTTGGAAACAACGTTTGGCATCAGTGAAATTTAGGGGACTTTTAACTTAATGTTTCAGGACAGTTGATAAACACTCTACAAGTTTGAAGTTGCCCAACATTCCTGAAGTGAAAAATAATATTACAAAATGTTCCAGCTCACATTTTTGTACAGGGTATTACTTTATATATACATTAGTTCTGTATTTTTGTCCTTAAGATTTGTCTTTAATTAAATGACAATTTATTTAGCAGCGCTATATTCCCAGTGTTAATTTTAATAGAAGCGCAGAACAAACATTGTGTAGCCTTTCCTGAAGAATACTCCATCTTTCTATTCTTCTTCCATGTCTAGATCAAACTTTAAACTGCCAGAACGAAGCCACCTTCTTGGCTTTGGCCAAAAATAAGTCATTATTGGTACATGTTTCTGGTAGTAGCCGACATACCAGCAGATGGGCCGGGTTCTGCGCCTCTCCACATTTACACACTGTTGTCATTTGCTAATAGCCTCCACTTACACATATTGGTTTTATACTTCGGCATTCCAACTCTCAACCTATTCAGGGTCCTCCAAGTAGTATAATGACGTTTTCCTCTTCCATAAAAACCCTTTTAAATATTGGTTGAAGCGTGCAATTAAAAGAACGGTAGTTGCTTGAAAATGTGAAGTTGGAATGGAGGGAAGAAGAGGCGTTGACGGGCTTGTATCAGTATTGATCAGTATCTTAAATCTTGATGTGATCGTGGCTATGTCTCCTCATCTTTTGCTCTCTCTGCAGGCGTAATTCCTCACATCCACAAGTCTTTGATTGGAAAGAAGGGACAGCAGAAGACTGCGTAAAAGAGGCGCTTTCGGCAGCCCGCTTCCTCCCTGTCATTGTACTGTAATTGGGACAGAAGAAATATGGGGATATGTGGAATTTTTTTAAAAGAATAGTTAAATGGAAGAGCATAGACAATTGACTGTAGACTTAAAACATTTGTATGTTCTAGATTTAAAGTTTGACGAAAAAAAGTACCCTGTTATGTGGCAGCAATTTGTGTGTTGATTGGCTAGGTTTCTCCCATGTGTTTTATACAAAAATGGAACTGATAAAACCATTTTTTACAAAACCTATTCTTGTGTGTCATTCTGGTATACAAGGGATAAATCCAGTAAAATTAAATGTTTAGAAACAGTCACACATTCTAAACTTGGATGTAAGTTATATATATAACTTATATATATATATAACCACAATCATGGTTAACTTTGTTTACTCTTGCTTATTAACATAGAAATCAAAGTCCAGATTTTAATGTCACTTAAAATAACTTTTATGAAGTTTAACAATACAGCTTTTTTTTTAAAAAAAAATTCTTTTTGCCTAAAATCTTTTCTCTAAATTCCTACACTGCATAAACATGGAAAGTGTTGCAGTGTCATATTAGCAAAGATGCCCATTCTGAATTTTGCTGCTTACGGCTGATAATCTCATTGAAGGTGCGGGCTTTGCAGTGGATACTGCTGTATTATTGAACCAGCAATTTCAGTATTATTTTGTTTTGTTCTGACAAACACTTCATCTGTAACAAAATGCCAAAGGAGCAATGCTGCCTTGATTACAACTGGAAAGGTTACCACTTTGGTACCCCTCTAAACAAGAGCCAGTGTTTTTTTCCACTACCTATTTTCAGAATTGCTTTACACAATAGAATTGTAGGCATGTTGCTGATTAAACATCATGGCAGAATGGTCTCAAATCTCCAAATTCTTGGCTTACCTATAGTTGTTCTCAAATTAATTTGTATGAGATTTTATCTCCGTTATAATTCCAGGATTACTCTGAATAGTAATTAGTAATTTTAGATTAGTTATCTAAAACTATAAGGAGTTGCAGTCTTTAAAGGAGATTATTGTTAAGAATTTTGGATTGAAGGAGGTCAAATAGGGTTTCGGTGGTTTCTCCATTCCTATCCGTGTGGATGGCTATTTGTATTTTTTAAGTACTATTCACTATATTCCTGTGCATTGTAAGTAATTTTAAACACTGTCCTTATTAAAATAGCTTTCAAAAATGCTACATATGGTAAAAGTGAGTGAGGTGAAATTATTTAGGGAAGTTAGATGCAATGGCCAATTTGAATACGGAAGGGGACTTTGCGTTACATTTGCTGATTCCATGGTAACTGGTAATTAATAAAATACTGTCCTAACAAAGGCAATATTTATATAACAAAGCATATCTTTAAATTTGGCATTTTTCCCCAGATGTCCAGTAACAGTGTCGTAGCAGATGAGCACTGTTATAGTAGGAGTAGTGTTTCTTTTCTTAGGAACATTAATCAATACCAATCTTGTGTAATTTATAACCTGGACTGATAGCTACAGAACACACAAGGCTTCTGTTGCTAAAGGCTCAGCATTCCAGGAGTGGGAACATCCATACTGAAGATGCTGCAACTTTTTATTTTTGATGATGGATTAACAATGTCAACAATGCTTTGCTAATGAAAGAGGCTGTTTTCTAACAGATAAATAAAAGAGAAAGGATTGATTGGAGTGAAAGGTTATTTTTGTCAGGAGTTGAAAACAACTAATTTCCAGACCGTTTAATGCATTAATCACTGCAGAAAATTAATATATTTGTTGCTAAGATCCACATATTATTGTTACTTGGCCACATTTTAGGCAGATAGCTGAAATGGATCCGAGTGTAATGGAATACATGTAGGTCCTAGGATTAATTTAATTTACTCTTTATTTCTTAGGTGTTGATTGAAAGAAATACTAAAGGTCTACAATCAAAGTGCCAGTGTCTTGGACAGAAAGGCCTGATTTTAAACCTAGTTAAATTATTTCTCATGGCAAAAGTCTTACCTGGCACTTTTGGATCCCTGCCAGTAAGAACTGAATAACCTACCGTAAATAGGCATGCAAATAGCTTAGTTTAGAGTGTTGAGTCAATCCAGTGTTGGCTAGAAAAGAGACGCTGAATTCAATTCTTGCAAGCTGGCTGTGGGAATATGGGGACATAGGTCAACAATATAGCTTTCCCATGGCTCATTAAATACAAGATTTTCAGGAAGAACATTGGATCGATATCCTAAAGCTTGAAGTTTTTTTTGGGTGGGGAACCATAAAGAGCATATCTTCACCTGCTGGGATTGCTAGAAAATTTAAAACACTTTTATCAAAAAAAAAATGCTTTTGCCTCAAGTGATTCCCCAAGGATCTTAAAACCTCCAAGTTCAGGTTTGGCTGTTTCACTATAAACCGATTTACCATACAGTGGTAGAGTTGAATTTCCATTTTGAAAGAAAAATGGGAAGATTTTTGGTGGAATATTCATGGAACGCCCAACTTGGTCTTGACGCAAGACTCAGCACCAGTTGAAAGTCCGTCCCACCATGGCAAAAAAGTCCTCATTGTGCTGACTGAAATAGGTGCAGAGCCTCTCCAGCAGTAATTCATCCACGGTGGGGTGAGGCCGGCCTTTCGACGGGTCAAGGCAGTGCCGTTCTCCTTCGGCCTGGAGGCAAAAGAAGCCTTTGGTTTCGTTGAAATAAAAGTTGTTTGGGCCTAGGTAAGGCTCCAGCCCCAAAAACTCTTCCACGTGACGCATCTCCGAGAGCGGCTGCCGTATTAGGCCGCCTCCGTCCACCACATGAATCTGTGTTGTAGGGAAGAACTCCAGCCACCGGGACAAGTGTAGCGCGTAGAGGCTGCGTTGCATGGCCTTGTAGTCGGTGTTCAACTCTTGGCCCCTTTTCAGGATTTCCTCCAGGGACTGGTACGGTTTCTGCCGTGCTTTGCGGTTGTAGAGGATCTGGGTATAATCGGACACCAACCTTTCCACAGGATCTCGCACAATCAAAAGGAGCTTCACGGATCTGTCCATGGTATAAATCCGTTCTGGAGCCTCCAGGGAAGCAAAATAGCCTGGCGTTTTTTCCACAGTGATTTGAGTGCTGTGAGAATTGGGCATCTGTTGGCTGTACCAATCCAATCCCTTTTGGTAATTCTCATCCACGTTGAAGAAATGGATCTCGGAGTGAGCAGCCGCCACCTGGGGATGTAGATTCAGCATCTCCAGCAAAGCCCGCGTGCCCCCTTTCCTCACTCCGATAATTATGCCTTTGGGTAGCCGCTGCTTCCAATCCTCATCCAGGGCATCGGAGTCGTTCCTTTTCCACTGGTCCAGCAGGTCATTCATGACATCGGAGTGGTTCCTTTTCCAGTTGGTCTCCCAGCGTCCTTCTTGTGTATGAATTTCACACATCTTGAGACACAGCAGCAGCAGGCAAACTCTGGCCATTTCTGAACCTTCTCTGAGATCGGAAGCGACCAGTATACAGATGCAGTAGAGGTAAACGCTGCAATTCTCAATCCTTCATACCTGAGCTTGCTGACAGTTCTATTCCCCCACCCACCCCCTTTCTAGCTAGGAAGGGATCCTTCACAATGTCTACTACCAGCTGGTATTTCACATTCCAGTGCCCAGACTCACAGCAATGCAAATTAAACCTTCAGCAGAAAGATGAGGCAGTTGTTCTCACCTGAAAAAGATAGAAATATCATCACAAAGCTCAAGTACCTTCCAAATCTGTTGTTCTGTTACTGAAAGGCCAATGATGCAAGGCAAATATAAACAGGTATAGTTTGGATTCACCTCTTGGGCTAAACCATCACATATTTGGCTTAGCATATTGTGTTAGTGAGTGGTACGGTGGCCTAGAGGTGGAGCTCTCGCCTCACAGTCAGGAGGCTGTGAGTTTGATCCTAGATAGAGGCTGATATTTCTCTCTCGGCACAATGAGAATATATCTGCTGAACAAAATTCCGCATTGGCGACAGGAAGGGCATCCGGCCAGTAAACACACTGCTAGCTCCACTCAATTGCACAGACTCCACCCCGCAAGGGATTATCGGGTCGTTAAAAAGAGATGATATTGTGTTAGCCCAGATTGGTACTTTGCAAACCATAACTTGTTACGTGTTTTTATATTTTATCTTTGCAAATCACCTGGAGTTGCTTTATCAGTGACATGGGCAGCATATAAATTTAATAAATAAATATAAAGACTTAATAAATAAAATATGGATGCTAGTTAGCTTTGGGTTTATTGAGTCAGGGAAACCTCGGGAAGGATCGTTGTATCAAGACTTTAAGGCTCCGGCTAGACCCAGGTCAGTGTTTTTCAAATTTGGCAACATTGAGATGCCAGAATTCTGCACTCAGCAAGCTGGCTGGCAAATTCTGGAAACTGAAGTCCACACATTTTAAAGTTGCCAAGTTTGAAAAACTCTGATCTACATCATTGCACAGTGTTAGCGTTTTTCTGTCTTTTAAAAATCTTTGGGGTTATCTAGAGTTTTGCAGTCCTCCCCTGCCCTCCACCCATGGCCTATCTTGTAAAATATGGATTTATGGATATGGATTAAACCTGGATACACACTTATCCCAAAACTTTGGTTCCTCTTACAGTTTGCTATTGATAGAATATACTTGGACTTCAGTAAGGCTTTTGACAAAGTAGACCACAGCCTACTTCTTGGTAAAATAGAATATGAAATAGGCAGCACCACCACTAGATGGAGTCAGAATTGACAGACCCACCGCATTTAGAGTATAGTCCTCATTGGAACTACCGTATCGGGGTGTGGGAGGCCTGCTGCAACTGTCTAAGGCAGTGTTTCCCAACCTTGGCAACTTGAAGATGTCTGGACTTCAACTCCCAGAATTCCCTAGCCAGCGAATGCTGGCTGGGGAATTTTGGGAGTTGAAGTCCAGACATCTTCAAGTTGCCAAGGTTGGGAAACACTGGTCTAAGGTAAGTGGGTGCAGGGCACCTGTGGCAGCTCCACCCCCCCATCCCCACCCTAGCTTGATTTTTACCCATGCGCCTTGCCTCACCTCGTGCAATTGAGTGAGGGGCTGCCACAGAGAGGAAGGGGTCAAGCTATTTTCTAAGGCACCTGAAGGCCAGACAAGAAATAATGGATGGAAACTGAACAAGGAGAGATTCAATCTGGAAATAAGGAGGATTTTTCTGACAGTGAGAACAATCAACCGACGGAACAGAAGTTGCCTTCAGAAGTTGTGGGAGCTTCATCACTGGAGGCTTTCAAGAAGAGATTGGACTGCCATCTGTCAGAAATGGTGTAGAGACTCCTGCTTGGGTGGGGGCGGGTTGGACTAGATGACCTCCAAGGTCCCTTCCAACTCTGTTAATCTGTTAAAAAACCTCCAAGGTGCCTTCCAGACCTATGATTCTATCTCTAGTCCATAAAATTGGAATCTCTGATTGAGAAATGGATTCCCAGGAAGCTCACCTTAAAACAAAACCTGCACTCTCCATTGTTACGGTTAAGAGAAATCTGAAAATAAGAGCAGCCATACCTGTGATTTTCTTCCTCAGGTGGCACTTTCCTCCTTGTTGTCCCGTCAACCATTCCTCTCTCTTGCTGCTTTCAAGTTGTAATGTTTTCTTTTTACGCTCCAAGGCCTCGTAGCTTAGTTGGCTGTACTTTTTGTCCTTCAGACAAAGACACACCGACCTCCACTTGGAGGCTTACGGCTTGCCAGATTCAGCGCCAAGGAGAATTCCTCAGTCCGCATGAATTGAGCAGAATTGCACAACTTCTCACGGTCTTGCGTAACTAAACAAAACATCAGGAAAATGCTGAATTTCCCGACTTTGGCTGGAACCTAAAACTACATGCCTTCCAGCTCTCAAGTTTCTGTCCATATAGATAGTCCTCAATTTACGACCCCAATTGAGCCCCACAATTTACGTGGCTAAGTGAGACATTTGTTGAGTCAACTTTGTCCAATTCTATGACCTTTCTTGCCACTGTTAAGTGAATCAATGCGGTTGCTAAGTTAGTAACACGGTGGTTAAGTGAATCCCTGGAACACTGTGACTGTCATAAATATGAACTAGTTGCCAAGGATCCTAATTTTGATCACATGACCATGGGGATGCTGCAAAGTTCGTAACTGTGAAACATGGTCCTAAATCACTTTTATCAGTGCTGTTGTAAGTTTGAACGGTCACTAAATGAACTGTTGTAAGTTGAGGGCTACTTGTACATACAAAAATAAAAACATCGGAGAGAAATAATAATTATCTGCGATCCTCCTCGGTTTCCCTCTACAAACTGCACCAGGGGTCTCCAACCTTGGGAACTTTAAGACTTGTGGACTTCAACTCCCAGAATTCCTCAGCCAGCAAAGTTGCCAATCTTGGCAACTTTAAGACTTGTGGACTTCAACTCCCAGAATTCCTCAGCCAGCAGAGCTGTCCAAACCGGGAGCTCAGATAAACAATAAGCCAGAGGTTGACCAGATTAGCTCAGGCAAACACTAGGATTTGCATTTCCTCTTTTGCCTATACAGCCAGCTATGACCCCTACATGACCCCACGGGAATCTGACAACAGCCAAAGGAATATTAAAGGATATGTTGTTCTTGCACAGGAATAGGAAGCTCAAGTACAAAGCCCAAAGAGTGTATAAACCCCACCCACTCTGAACTCCATTTTGTCAGCTGCCCAGGACCTCAAACCCATGTGGTCCTGTCCATCAATAAACCATCTTTCCAATCAGCCTCCATGTTTCCAGTGTCTTTTCTCCCAGCTTGGAACTGAACCAGATGGATATTTCTTGCTACAAGACAAACACCTACCTTTGTGTTAATCGCACCACCATTTTTGCTTCAACCTTTGGGCTGGTTAGCCCAGCTCTGTGAATTTCACCCAAACAGACGAACGAATGATACGGCTGCGTTCCTGTGGGTGCTGATCCCCCTCCGTGCTTTCTCTCCTCTTCCCCCCACCCCCACCCCAGATTCATGGAAGCCTCACCTCCTTTTCCTGTTAAATGAGACCCTCAGGGACCAGCCTAGTCTTCTCACTTGCGTGAATCTGCCTGCTGAAATTCCTCCCCAGAGCTCAGCCTGGCGTCACTCCGAGCCTTTGGGTGCCTTGAACGGCGTGAGGAACTTGCCTGGCAGACCCTCAAGGCCCATCCAGTTTCGCAAAAGTTGCGTCTGCTGAGCTCTACACAATTTCACGGCTGCTAAAAAGCTTATGGGAGGGGTTTGGGTTAAGTCCAATATAAGGTCTCCTGCTTGAGCAGGGGGTTGGACTAGAAGACCTCCAAGGTCCCATTCCCTTCCCTTCATTTCTATTACTTCTATTTCTATTATTATTTCTATTATTTCTATTTCTATATCCTATCCTATCCTATTATTATTCTATTCTATTCTATTCTATTCTATTCTATTCTATTCTATTCTATTCTATTCTATTCTATTCTATTATTCTATTATTCTATTCTATTCTATTCTATTCTATTCTATTCTATTCTATTCTATTCTATTCTATTCTATTCTATTCTATTCTTTGTTTTCTGTTCCGTTCCATTCCATTCCATTCATTTTCTGTTCTGTTTCATATTTTCTATTCCATTCCATTCTATTCTCTGTTCTGCTCCGTTCCACATTTTCCATCCCATCCCATCCCATTCTAGGGAACCAACACTGGTTGATTTCGTGAGACCAACCCTGCCAAGTGTATAATACCTTGGTAAGGCCACACTTGGAATACTGCATTCAGTTTTGGTCGCCACGATGTAAAAGGGATGTTGAGACTGGGTGCAATATTCCAAGTATGCTCTCACCAGTGCAGTATAAAGCAGTACTAATATTTGACTTTTCCAGGGTTCTTGCTATTACTGCTGTAGGAATAGGATAGCGACTAGAGAGGAACAGATCTTAGGGAGAAACAGTGACTTGGCTTCATAAATTACAGAAAGTGTCATGACAGAAAGCAATAAAATATGAAGGACACTGGCCTACACTTAAATTAACCATTCATCCATCTGGTTTTTTCAACCCTGTCTAAAGATACAGAGATTGAATTGGGGCCTGGCTGCATGTCGACACCAAGGACTTTTCCCTTTCTAAATCCTGAATTGTCCTAAGAACGGAACGGGAAAGCAACAAAATGCACAGGTACAATATATGTGGTACCTTGCTCAACAGTAGTAACTGTGAGAGGGATCTTGGAGTCCTAGTGGACAACCATTTAAATATGTGCCTGCAGTGTGCAGCAGCTGCCAAAAAAGCCAACACAGTTCTAGGCTGCATCAACAGAGAGATAAAATCAAGATCACGTGAAGTGTTAATACCACTTTATAAGGCCTTGGTAAGGCCGCACTTGGAATACTGCATTCAGTTTTGGTCGCCACGATATAAAAAAGATATGGAGACTCTAGAAAGAGTGCAGAGACGAGCAACAAAGATGATTAGGGGACTGGAGGCTAAAACATATGAAGAACGATTGCAGGAACTGGGTATGTCTAGTTTGATGAAAAGAAGGACTAGGGGAGACATGATAGCAGTGTTCCAATATCTCAAGGGTTGCCACAAAGAAGAGGGAGTCAAGCTATTCTCCAAAGCACTTGAGGGTAGAACAAGAAGCAATGGATGGAAACTAATCAAGGAGAGAAGTAACTTAGAACTAAGGAGAAATTTCCTGGCAGTGAGAACAATTAATCAGTAGAACAGCTTGCCTCCAGAAGTTGTGAACGCGCCAACACTGGAAGTTTTTAAGATGATGTTGGATAACCATTTGTCTGAAGTGGTGTAAGGTTTCCTGCCTATGCAGGGGGTTGGACTAGAAGACCTCCAAGGTCCCTTCCAAGTCTCTTCTATTCTGGTTTTAGAGGTTTTTGCAAAGGCCTCCTTAGAAGTTGTTTTCAAGCTTGCTCTGATCTAATGAGAAAGATCCTCCTATGGGGAAAGTTTTCCACTTCCTAACACCGGCTAATGACAGGGTATGACACCTTTGGGGTCCCAGGAGCAGAGCGTGGAGGTGTGCAGATTGTTACCAGGGTAACTGCAGCGGAGATATTGCAAAGGCAGCGCGAGAGATATGCCTGCGTTTTCCAGGAAGGCAGGAGAAGGCTGGAAGGGTGGAAGCACTTGAAAATGGCTTAAGTAGGGCTCTCGAATTTGGGCTGGGGAAAATCAGATGACCAATAGATGGCAATAAAACAGGGCTGGGCACCTATGGCCCATTTAAGACCTGTGGACTTCAACTCCCAGAATTCCTGTAAATGTTCATTTACAGTTAGCCGTCCCAAAGGTGCTTCTTCCCACCAACAAGATTAGCCAAAATGGGTACACATCTTTCTTCATTATGTTGGAAATGTAAAATGCAACCCGGCACATATTATCATATGTGGTGGGAGTGCCACAAAGCACGAGAATTCTGGACAACAATCAAACAACGGCTGGAAGAAATATTAAAAATAAAATTGGACCTCAAACCAGAACTCTTTTTATTAGGGATAACATTAGATAAATATGACAAAAACATAATATACTTAATGCTACATATATTGACTGCCGCAAGGTTAACTTTTGCTCAAAATTGGAAAAAACAAAACAGAAGAAGAAATTTTACGCAAAATATTAACATGTGCTGAAATGGATAGGTTAACGTCAGAAATGAAGGGAAAAGATTTAGATTTAGATTTATTATTAGAGTTGGAAGGGACCTTGTAGGTCATCTAGTCCAACCCCCTGCTCAAGCAGGAGTTCCTACACCATTTGAGACAGGAACTCCTGCTTGAGCAGGGGGTTGGACTAGATGAAACAGAATACATTGAAACCTGGAACAAATTATATCAGTGGTGGGGAGAAAGGAGAACCAAGATTAAAAATTAAAATGGGGGAGATGAAAAGAAAAACTATAACTCATTCTTTGCAATTTAAGATAAATAACGATGTATAAATTAGTGGAATGTAAATATGTATACTAGATTACGATTCGTCATGTACTTGTTCTTTACGTTTATTGTATGTTTTGTCTCTTTGTTCTTTTATCTGTTTTATAAATAAAAAACTTTTTAATAAAATAATAATAATAATTTAAAAAAAGAGGCAACTGGACTTTCTGGTTTTTCTTTGAAGACGTTTCACTTCTCAGCCAAGAAGCTTCTTCAGCTCTGAAGAGCTTCTTCAAGAGCTGAAGAAGCTGCCTTGGATGAGAAGTGAAACATCTTCAAAGAAAAAAACAGAAAGTCCAGTTGCCTCTTGAAAAAAAAAAGCACCTTTGGGACAACCGTGACCAGGATGGCTGAGAATCTCCAGAGACAATTTACAGTTATCCCTTTTCCATTATTACTTCCCCAAATGCTCCCATCTTAAAGCTGAATTTAATGGCCTTAGAACTAAGAGAGCCGGAATGGGAGGGAGAGAAAGAGGGCTATTGATGTATGAAGATAAACGTTTTATAAGTTTAGTCCAGGCATCCTTGGTGCCTGATAACCTGAGTTCCTGTTGGCATTTTTGAACAGCTGCTGAGTACCTAGGAGAGGCCACTGCTACACCCCAAACCAGGCTTGACTGCTAAGTCCACCCCTGCATTAATTTCCCACAATACCTTGAAGTAACATTATCCCAAAGCATTCTGGGAGATGGGACTACAGCCACACGCCCATCTTGGGAAGGGTAATTGCCCACCCGTGTTTAAAGAAGCATCTTCTGCAACAGGGGTCGCCAACCATGGCCACTTTAAGACTTGTGGACTTCAACTCCCAGAATTCCCCAGCCAGCATGGCTGGCTGGGGAATTCTGGGAGTTGAAGTCCACAAGTCTTAAAGTGGCCATGGTTGGAGACCCCTGTTCTGGAAGACAATCCTGGCAACAGGATGTCCATTAGAACATTTAAGAGTTGGAAGCAACTAAACCCCACCCGTAAAGTCACAAGATAACCCAGTATCTTACCACTTTTGCCACGGTTAAGCATATCACTGCAACTGCCACGGTTGTTAAGCCCCATTGACTTTGCTTGTGGGAAATGGCCGCGAGAGTTGCAAATGGCGGTCACATGACCCTGGGATGCTGTAACCAGGGGTTGGTTCCAACTTACCTCGCTGCTAGTTTGCTCCCTCCTGCGCTGCGGAGACTACTAATGCGCAGTAATGAAAAATCTGGGGGGGGGAACACCCCAAAGCCAAAAACAAGATGGCGACCATATGCACAGTGCCGGGACTCAGCTTCTGCGCATGTTCAGAAGGAGAAAAAAATTCAAAAAAATTTCAAAAAAATTTCAAAAAAATTTTCAAAAAAATTTCAAAAAAAATTCAAAAAATAATGGTGGGCGTCCACGGACCGGCACCGACTGAACTGGTTTGATGACATCATTGTGACATCACCAGCAGGTCGCTACCAGTTCGGGCGAACCAGTCTGAACCGAGAGGAACCCACCCCTGCTGTAACCATTGTAAATTAGTTGCCAAGCTCCTGAATTTTGATCTTTTACCTGTGGGGATGATGCACTGGTCGTAAGTGCCAGGACCAGTGAGAAGTCACTTGTCTCAGCGTAGTTTCGAATTGCTGCTACACAAATTGGTTGTTAAGTCGAAGGCAATTTGTACTGCTTGACAGTTTGCTTGGAGGGTGTCTGCTCAGGAAAGAGCATTGTAAAAAATTGCCACGAGATGAATGGCTAACAAATTATAAAATAAAATAAAAGAAATAATAATAAAAGAAAAGAATAAAGAAAAGAATAAAAGAAAAGAATAAAAAGAAAAAGAAAAGAATAAAGAAAAGAATAAAAAATAAGATAATATAAAAGAATAAAGAAGAAAAGAATAAAAATAAAAGAATAAAATAAAAGAATGTAAAGAAAAGAATATAAATATAATAAATAAATAAAAAATAAAATAAAAGAGTAAATAAAATAAAAGAATAAAATAAAATAGAATAAAAATAGAATAAAATAAAATAATAAAGAAAATAATAAAATAAAATAAAATAATAAAGAAAAGAATGAAATAATATAATATAAAATAATAGACAACTAGAATAGAGCTGGAAGGGACCTTGGAGGTCTTCTAGTCCAGCCCCCTGCTCAAGCAGGAGAACTTATACCATTTCAGATAAGTGACTGTCTAGTCTCTTCTTAAAAACTTAAAAACAAAAGAATAAAATAAAAAAAACAAAAATAAACAAAAATAAATAAAAATAATAAAATAGGTCACATAAAGTGCATCAGGTCACAGAGTTTGTCAAAGGACCTTCTGCATCTACTGAAGAATTTACAGCGGCTCATCAAGGATTGGGTGGGTCCCTTTCTCAATGAAGAGCAAAACTACAAGCCCCCCCCCTCCGCCTCGCTAGAATCTCTGGTCTAAACTTAGAATCTGGGGTTATCCAGGTGTTTGACCCCTAGGGCAGGGGAGGGGATGGTCATGATTCTCTCAGGTAAGGTCTTGCATGCTTCCCTTCTCCAGTTTACAAAGGGTAGAACTAGAATTCCAAAATGGGCCCTGGTTGAGTAGGAGCGAAGGGAACCGTAGAGGCGAAAAGACAACCGACTGGGGATGATTTTTAGAAAAACATTTAAAGCAGCCAAAAGAAAGAATGGGATGGATGACAGAAAGCCGGAATAAAAAGCAGCAAGGGAGGACCAGCAATTTCCCGCTGGAGGGTATAATTTGGGATTTAAGGGGAAAAAATGTCTAAAGATTTTCTAAAGAGAATGTGAAAAGTGCCTTATGAAAGCATCTAGATGTGCACAAGGAAGGGAGCAAAGGCCCTGGAAAATCAGTTATGATTTACATGCAGAAATAAATGCATCCTTTAAATATCCATTAATTATTTTAAGGCAGCTTCTCACAAAAGGGCTTCCATTCCCTGCCTTTCTCCCAAAAGAAAAAATAGGAAGGATCTAATGGGAAAAGACGGACCTAAATCAAATACAGATAATCCACAATTTGCAACAGTTCATTTAATGACCGTTTGAAGTTATAACAGCACTGAATATTTTTTTTTCATACTTACAACTGTTGACCGACTGTAAACTGAAGGCATAAACGGGTCCAGTATCTGCTTTTTTAAAATACAGGTGGTCCGTGACTTACGACGATTCATTTAGTGACCGTTCAAAGTTACAAAAGTGACTTACGACCGTTTTTCACACTTACAACCTTTGCAGCATCCCCATCTGATCAAAATTTAGACACTTGGCAACTGACTCATGTTTATGATGGTCACAGCGTCGCGGGCTCATATGATCCGCTTTTGCGACCTTCTGACAAGCAAAGTCCATGGGGAAGCCAGGTTCATTTAACAACCGTGTTACTAACTTAACAAGTGCAGTGATTCGCTTAACAACTGTGGAAAGGAAGGTCGTAAAATGGGACAAAATTCGCTCAACAAATGTTTCACATAGCAACGGAAATTTTGGGGCTCAACTGTGGTCGTAAGTCGAGGACTACTTATATAAACGACGCTGTGCTTCAATGGTTAGATGGCCTAGACATTGATATTTAAACCCAGATCTTTTTAACATTTTTATTTTATTGGGTCCTACTAACCTAGTTGAAATGTTAATATATCACTGCTAGTCCATGTATGATACGCCATACACTAAATAAATAATCACACTCCCAAGAGCAGACAATACATTTTTGCAATAAATCAATTAGAAGCAACACCAAATAAAAATCTGTTTGAAATTCCCCCCCCCCAAGAGGACATTGGACTCAAGCTCTTATGAACTCTCCCCATGATATCAGGGGTGATGGGAACTGTAGTCCCAACAGCATCTCAAAGGCCAAAAACTCCCTTTTCCTAATTTATGGGGAGACGCATTCTGCATAAATTATTCTCTTCAATCCACCACCTTTGTTTAGAACACAAACAAAATCAAAACTCAAGATTCATAGTCTCACTTTTTTTTTTTTGAAGAAGAAGAAGAAGTGAAAACTGTCTTTCTCCCCAAACTCTTCAATTCTTTTGAGACTTATCTCCCCTGTTCCATTTCCTGGCAGGGCTTTTGCAAAGCAGTTCAAAAAGAGAGAGAAGCGAAGAGTTTGCATTAACAATACTAAATATTAACATTTTTATAGGGCGTTAAAGGACAAGGCACTTAATCTGCCCTTAATCTGCTAGCAGCAAGCAACAAGCACATTGAAAAATTCCAGCGACCCCCACTCCTTCCATAGGTCAAAAGACTTCCCGATTTCCTGTCTTACTCCCCGATTTATCCCAAATTCTTACCTTTTGCAACTAAACCACAGCTACAGGGCCCACTTTGCTTCTGTCCAGGTGTGCGCCTTCTTTGTACTAAATCTCCAGCCCGCCCACAACACCAGGCAGTCTCTTGGCACTAATCCCATCCTGCTCTCCCCTTCCTTAGGGGGAAGAAAGAAATTACTGCAGTCTTCAGGGGACAAAACGACTGTGAACAACAAACCAAACCGTGGTTTGAAACAGCAAAGCAGTGACCAAGGAAGGCAGGAGCAGAGCTACTGAGCTTCGGAGCGAACATAGGTATCCATCAGGAAAAACCACCCATATCAGTGGTCGGTTGTTGCCGGTTCGGACCGGTGCGCCCGAACCGGCGGCGGAAATTTGCACCCGCTTGCCAAACCGGCAGCGATGGCCAGCTGTCCACGCCCCCGAACCGGTCCTCCGGTCGCCATGCGCAGAGGGTCATTTCTGTGAAGTGACGTAGGGAAGGTAAGTGGAACCCACCCCTGACCTGTATCCACAGTGGAGTTAGGGCAAAGGGATGTGAAGACCTCAGGTTCTCCAGAACGTTTTCTCAGCAGAGCAGTGGCCAAGAATAAGGGACCAGGAAGAAGCAATGTGGAGCTGGCGTCTTAGCTGTGGCTAAATCCCACTTGCAGAAAGGGGTTGTACAACTGAATAGATGTGGAAGCGAGAATCATTACCTGACATTCAGGGGCAGCACTAAGGATCACTTATCTCCAGCTCTGAAAAGGCTTAGGACCTCTGGCCTCCAAATTTTTTCGCTATGGTAATGTTCATGGACTCAAGGTCTGGAAGAGAATGGAAATAAGGACGCTTTATTTAGATTACTGGGATGGGATGGGAGTTGCAATTATAACATGACCAAAGACTTTGTACACAGGTGGTCCTCGAATTACAACAGTTCACTTAGTGACTGTTTGAAGTTACAATGGTACTGTTGTGGTCCGCCAGTGGCCTGTGCAGCTGGTCGCAGATTCGGACAGCGAGGAGGCTGGTGTTGTGATTCGCCAGCAGCCTGTGCAGCTGGCACCAGAATCGGACAGCGAGGAGGCTGGAGAAGGCTCAGTGCAAGAGGCAGAGGCAGGGATTCAACCAGGGCTTTCAGAACCTCCAGAGGCTGCCATGAGTGAAGAAGAAGAGGAGGAGGAGCCTGTTCTCAATGCGCGTGTGCGCAGGGCTGCCAAAAGGCAGAAATGGTTCCAGAGAAGAAGGATTACTCGGGAGTAAGGCTTGGGGATAATTGGCCACTCCCATAGCCTATTTAAGTGATGAAAACGAATGAGGAATTTGCAGGAAGCAACTTTGTTCATTTCAAGTCCTTGTCTTTGAATTCAAGCCTCTGTTTTGATCCCGTTTGAAATTGTCAAGCTTGCCTGCAAATTGTTCCTGGGCGTTTTGCCAAAAACAGTAAGGTTCATGTGGTTTATCTGCTGTTATCTGAAAGACTCTTCGTCAGACTTGTGTTCTTTTGCTTGGACTATTGCCGACTGTTAAGGAGACTATTTAACAGCCATTGCACAAAAAGGACTGGTTTATACTTTATTTGAATTTAGGACGACTGCTAAGTAAGACAATTAGTAGCCGTTACTATTAAAACAAGGTTTGTACAGACGCTGTTGTGCTGTGTTACTTTGTCAGGAAGCTGGATCAGAACAGGTACTAAAAAAACTGACTTATGACCATTTTTTACACTGATAACCGTTGTGGCATCCCTATGGTCTGTCTTGGCCACTTTTTACAGTGGCATGATTGCGAACGTTTTAACAAACTGCATCCGTTTGGTTTGGTGGCAGCAGTGCCTCAGATAGAAAGTCCCTACAGAGAGTGGTAAGGACAGTGGAGAAGTTTATAAGAAGCTCGCTTCCCATTATTCAGGATGCTGCTTATAAGCGCTGTGTACTTAAAGATTGAAGCATTGTTAGAGACCCCAGATACCCACTTCATGGCCTGTTTCTGTTGCTCCCCTCTGGGAGGAGGTTTCGAAGTATTTCTAGCAGGATTACCAGATTCTGTAACAGCTTTGTTCCCTAGGCCATCCGTCTGGTAAACTCGCAAGATTCGTTTTTCTCGCCATGTACATGTATACATCCAAACTAGACTGTGTTGTTTCTCCGTGTCATATAATATATGTAGGTACATGCATAATTTTGTATTTATTTATTTATTCTGTCATGTTTATGTAGTGTATATTGGAGGTGGTGACCCTTTGAGAGCTGTGTGCAATGAAATGTCATTTTAATATATGCCGATTAGTGACAATAAAGTTGTCTTCTTTATTGTCTTCTCCAAAACCAAAGTTTGATGGCTTCAATACTCTTACAGGGAGTAGGGCGGCATATAAGAACAATAAAATAAAAAATAAGAACAATTAATTAATTAATTAATTAATTAAATAAATAAATAAATAAATAAATAAATAAATAAATAAATAAATAAATAAGCAAGTCTGACTTCCCCGTTGACTTGTCAAAAGATGATCCCACTCCCTCGCCACACTGCAACCGTCATAAATGTAAGTCGGTTGCCCAGTGTCTGAATTGGGATCACATGACCATGGGGAGGGCACAATGGTCGTGGTAGGTGTGAAAAATGGTCACAAGTCACTTTTTTCAGTGTTGTTGTAAGTGTTGTGAGTTGAGGACTTCCTGTATATGGAGGAAGCAGGAAGCAGAGAGGTTGCTGGTGCTTGGTGTCACATCCTTTTAGAAGCACCTGCATTTGTAAATGCTGTTGTGACCTGCTCCCCAGGGCAAAACTTTCAGAGCCAAATGAAGAACCAGGATGATTAGGGGACTGGAGGATGAACGGTTGCAGGAACTGGGCATGGCTAGTCTAGTGAAGAGAAGGACCAGGGGAGACATGAGAGCAGACTACCAATATTTGAGGGGCTGCCACAGAGAGGAAGGGGTCAAGCTATTTTCCAAAGCATCCGAAGGCCAGACAAGGAATAATGGATGGAAACTGACCAAGAAGAGATTCAACCTAGAAATAAGGAGACATTTTCTGACAGTGAGAGCAATCAGCCGACGGAACAGAAGTTGCCTCTAGAAGTTGTTTTTTTAAATTATTTTAAATTATTATTTTTATTACATTAAAACATACACAACATACAAACATATATATTACTATCACTATTACAACTGAAGATCGGTTTTTCAAAATCTCTATACATATTATTTATATATCTATCTAATACACAAACATATTTTATTTTCTGCTCTCATATATGTACACATTTATTTTCTGCCCCTTACTAACACTGGAAGTTTTTAAGAAGATGTGGGATAACCATTTGTCTGAAGTGGTGTAGGGTTTCCTGCCTAGGCAGGGGGTTGGACTAGAAGACCTCCAAGGTCCCTTCCAACTCTGTTATTCTGTTCTGTTCTGTTCTAAAGGAAGAGCCAGGTGTTCAATTATGTATTCTTTGGCTGAGGTTTACCTAAGCGTATCTCCTGCCTCACTGAACGAAGCATCAGGAAGTGAATTCAAGCCAAGAGTGGGGTTGCAAGTGAATCTTACCACCCTGGGCTAGGTTGCAAAAACTCCCTCTATGGCCCAGCTTAGCCATGAATGATGGCTGGATGACTCTCTGAGTGACTCTCTCTTTCTCTCTCTCTCTCTCTCAGCCCAACCACCTCACAGGGCTGTTTTGTGGCTAAAAGAGGAGGAGGAAGGTATGTTGGGACATGTTGGCTGTCTTATTTGCAAAAATAGTGACCATCTGCCTTAGGTCAGTGGTGGGTTGCTACAGGTTCGACCCGGTATGGCGAACTGGTAGTGCCGGCGGGAGGATCCGCCCACCAGCCCGGATGTCATCAAAAAATGCTCTGTGCATGCGCAGAAGCTTCTGCGCATGGGCATAAGCGTTGCGCATGCAAGTGCTCCCGTTCCCGAACCGGTAGAAAAGGTAAGTAGAACATGCTACTGCCTCAGATGGCATTATGCACCTCTGTAATTAAAATATTTTAAGTAAAGAATGTCAAAGGACTTGTAGGTTCATTAGCCCATGAGTTGAGTCTCTGTTCTGACCTAGGCTTCCTGATAAATCATAAAACACAAATGTAGTCCCCAAAAAACGTCTTTTTATTTCAACGGCTGTGAATTCTGTTCATTCCCAGCCGGTACTAAGTCCCAAACAGTTTTAATTAGTCCAACAGAAGTCTGCCACAGACTTTTGGAAGAATGCTGATAATCACCAACCTTTATCTCTCTTGACACGCTGCCAAAGACCTAATTGGCAAGGAGCTTTGCAAGGCCAAACAGAACAGAATGGAGCTGCTGAGTTACACCGACCAGAATTGAACCAAGTTGCTTCCTGCAACGAGTACATCCGTTTGCTCCACTTTTATATCCTATGGGAGGGGCCAATTATCTCCAAGCCTTACTCCCAAGTAGTCATCCTCCTCTGTAACTGTTCTTGCCTTCTGGCAGCTCTGCGCATGCGCGCATCGGGAACAGGCTCCCCGTTCCTCTGCCTCGCTCATGTCAGCCTCTGGAGGCTCTGGAGTCAGCACAGACCTCCCAGATGGCCCGGGCTGGATCTCTGCCTCTGGCACCGAGCCTTCTCCAGACTCCAGGCCTGGCCCATGTTCCTCCCCAGCCTCCTCGCTGTCAGACTCTGCTGCCAGCTCCACAGGCTGCTGGCGGACCACAACACTCTCACCTTAAATTTGGATAATTCTACAGGATATCAATAGCACCTAGACTTATATACCGCTTCACAGTGCTTTGAAGCCCTCTCTAAGCGGTTTAGAGAGTCAGCATGTTGCCCCCAACAATCTGGGTCCTCATTTTACCGACCT
>JALIGW010000024.1:8115099-8120099 GCA_023053685.1 Diadophis punctatus similis | reverse complement strand
CCCCGGGCGCAAAGAAAACAAATATCTGCTGTGAACTCCGCATAGGCGTCAGGAAGGGCATCCGGCCAGCAAACGCTCAGTTCCATCCAGTTGCCCTGACTCTACCCCGGATTAAGGGATTACAAGGTTGTAAAAGGGAGTTTCATTTATTTATTTATTTGCAAATTTTATTGGTACCCATCTTACCACAAGGTATCTCTGGGCGGTTTACAATCTGTATCATCTCAATCTCTGTCTGTCTCTATCTCTATCATTATCTCTATCTCTAGAATCTGTGTGTGTATAAATTAATACCAACTGCTAAAATCTGCTAAAATCCAATTACAAATGGGGATGACGGGGGGCAGGACAGGGGGGAGGTGGGACCTGTTGTTACTCGATCAACTACCTCCACTGTAAGGCCATTAACTTGGTTTAAACAAGGTTCCAATTGCCATTAAAAAAAATTGCCCCCCCTGTGGGGTGTGGGCCCCACGTTGGGCACCATTGTTCTAGACGAACTCTCTAGGTGATTTAGTGCCATCATAGGGCCCAGAGCCCTCTGTGGCCTAGAGGTAGAGCTCTTGCCTCATAATCAGGAGGTTGTGAGTTTGATCCTAGGTAGAGGCAGATGTAGGGTCTCCTGCTTGGGCAGGGGGTTGGACTAGATGACCTGCAAGGTCCCTTCCAACTCTGTTAATCTGTTAAATCTGTCTGTCTTTATGAGCTTCCGATTCTTCTCAGGTACACAAACATGTCACAAACCGCATATCCCCACTTAACAGAGAGGAATGGAAAGTTCAGAGTTTAACAAAGGAGAATCAAACAAACCTCCTGGTGGAAGACTGGAGGGATTTTATGGAGGTAGATCAGGAGAAGAACCAGGACATCGGTCTATGGAGCTTCTCGGTCATCCAGGTCCTGGTTGTCCCAAAGGTGCTTCTTCAAGAGGCAACTGGGCTTGCTGGTTTTTCTTTTGAAGACGTTTCGCTTCTCATCCAAGAAGTGTTGTGACTTGCCCGCATCCCGCGCAGATGATGGAGGACCCGGAGGACGAGGAGCCGCTCATGTCGCAGCAGGACCACCCTGTGTACCTGGCACCTGAGTCTGCCAGTGATGAAGACTCAGTGCCAGAGGAGGAAGACCAGCCAGGACCTTATGCACCTGCTCAGCAAAGTGAGTCGTCAGAGAAAGAGGAGCCTCTGCTGGATGCTAGGGCTCGTAGAGCAGCCAGCAGGCAGGATTGGCTTAGCAAACGGAGGTCTCCTCGGAGGTAGCACTGAGGGCTAATTGGGTCACGCCCTCAGTGCCTATTTAAGCCCGGCGCAGTCAGAGATCCGTGCTGAAAACAACACCAGTGTTTCTTGAGCACCATCGGAGTTTCTTGTAATCAGAATTCTTGTGTTTGGAAGCTAACATCATCTATCTGGGACGCCAGCCAGCTCAAATAAGACATTGAGATAAGGAAGCTAATTGCCTCTGTATTTGAACTTAACCCACGAAGAGCCCCAAGGACATTTGAGACTCTGTTCTTTGCATCTGTTCTGGACCTTATATCTGTTGTGCCTTTACTAAGAAGCTTTATTAGTAAAGAGATACTTTTATTTGGTTATTACAAACGGTGTGTGTGTGTTTCTGGTTGGGTTGCGGTGCTGGGACACAACAAGAAGCTTCTTCGTTCCTTGAAGAAGCTCTTCAGAGCTGAAGACGCTTCTTGGATGAGAAGCGAAACGTCTTCAAAAGAAAAACCAGAAAGACCAGTTGGCTCTTGGAAAACCACCTTTGGGACATCTAAATGCAAGATTTCCTCGGCATTTTGGCGCCAGGATTTGTATCCAGGTCTCACTACCTCTTCTAATGACACCATCTAGCCCTGAACCTTTGCAGGGGGAAAAAATGGTCTAGTCAAATGCAAAATCCTTCCTTCCTGAGATTCTTGCTCCAGGGATCCTTTACCTGCTCCAGGTGATAGAGGCCATGGCTGTTGAGGGTCATTTTTTTCTCCCGCTTAGAGAAACGGCGGAGGTCGCGTTCAAAATTCTGAGAAGGGAAAGGGAAGGAAATTAAAGAACTTAGTCCCGAGTGAAGTGCCAAGAGGATTCCCATTATTAATAAAGGCTCCTCCAAATGTGAAATATGTGGGAATGGAGGAGTTTGACTGGTCTCTGAAAGATTACCCGCTCCCTCCCAATCTTTGAATCAGTTTTAGAAGGCTGGAGAATGAATTTGGCATTTCTAGAAATGTCAGACTACGGAACATCCCAAATTAGATGTCAACTTTGGTAGCTAGTGAATGGGAATAAATCCTCAAACAGGTACCGTATTTTTTGGAGTATAAGATGCACCTTTTTCCTCCCTAAAAGTGGCTGAAAATTTGGGTGCGTCTTATACTTCGAATGTAGCTTTTTTGTCCAGCCCTAACTAGGTACTAACAGATCTTCCCAGCTCTTACCTTGCAGGCTCTTTCATTGTTACTCTCTCCAAAGAAGGTTTTTCCAGCCCTAAGTCTTTGCAGAATTTTTTTTCATTGCTCTACTTGCTCCGAATAAGTTTTTTTCTAGCCCTAACCAAGGTGCTAACTATCTTCCCAGCTCTTACTGGCTTGCAGGTTCTTTCATTGTTATTCTCTCAGAAGAAGGTTTTTTTAAGTCCTAACCAGGGGATAAAATAATGTGCTGAAGCTGACCAGACCAAGGATGCTAGCCAGATGAATACCTGGTAGGCAGATTGTTTTCCCCTATTTTCCTCCCCAAAAACTAAGGTGTGTCTTATGCTCCGGTGCGTCTTATACTCCGAAAAATACGGCACTTCAAATATCCAGGTAAAACAGCTTTGAAAACTAACAAGATGATAACCAAATAATCAAAGAATTAGAAGAACCTTTCCACCTTCCTCTAATTGAGATCTATTATTCCATGGAACAAATAAGAACAGGCCTTCGGATGTTTGTTTCTACAGAAATCTGAATTAAATTTCATTTTTTTAAAAAAAAAAAAATTCACCCTGGTTCTTTAACATATCCGTTCTGAAATTGATTTCAGTCTTCTGCAGTATTACAGAAGGGAAATGCCTAAGATTTCTTCCTTCTGCAGGAGAGTATGTTGAATTTGAGAATAGAAAGGAAATACCTCAAAAAGCAAACAAGCAAAGGACAGGAGATTCTATTACAGACTTATACAAATAGAAACGACTCTTAATCCTTCGTACAAACATTCCAGGAAGAAGAAAGTCGAGCGTTTCAAAGAGATCATGGCCAAGAATTCGATAACAATGGAGGCCCAGAGGGTTCCTATTTCAGCTGGCTGGAGAATTCTGGGAGTTGAAGTCCACAAGTCTTAAAGTTGCAAAGTTTGGGGACCCCTGCTCTAAGCTCTGATCTTTGGCACTGAAACTCCGAGAAAGTCTGGATGAATCTCCTTGGGTGCAGGAGCACCTAGCATCTCCAGGTAAACTAAAGCAAACAAACAAACCAACCACCTGTTGGAAATTGTGGATGGAATGGAGGAAAAGAAAGAAAAAGAAAAAGAAAAAGAGAAGACAGAGAGAAAGAGACAGAGACACACACACAGAGAGAAACAGAGAGAGAGAGAGAGAGAGAGAGAGGCAGAAAGAGAGAGAGAGAGAGAGAGAGAGAGAGAGAGAGAGAGAGAGAGAGAGAGAGAGAGAGAGAGAGAGAGAGAGAGAGAGAGAGAGAGAGAGAGAGAGAGAGAGAGAGAGAGAGAGAGAGATTTGGAGTCCTAGTTAATTTAACATCCCAAATACCTGCATGGTTTAACTACAGGATGGATGAATGGATGGATGAATGGATAGAGATAGATAGATAGATAGATAGATAGATAGATAGATAGATAGATAGATAGATAGATAGATAGATAGATAGATAGATAGATAGATAGATAATTGATTAGATATATAGACACATAGATATACAGTATATAAATAGATAGATGGTAGGCAGGCAGGCAGGCAGGCAGACAGATAGGCAGATAGATAGGCAGGCCCTTCTCCCCAATTCAGACTCCTACTTAATTTGACATTCCAAATACCTGCATGGTTTAACTACAGGATGGATGGATGGAGATAGGTAGGTAGGTAGGTAGGTAGGTAGGTAGATAATAGTTGATTTGATATATAGACACACAGATATAGATAATAGATGATAGAGATAGGTAGATACAATAGATAGATAGATAGATAGATAGATAGATAGATAGATAGATAGATAGATAGATAGATAGATATTAGATAGATAGATAGATAGATAGATAGATAGATAGATAGATAGATAGATAGATAGATAGAGATGATAGATAGATAGATAGATATGATAGATAGATAGATAGATTGATTGATTGATGATAGATAGATAGAGATGATAGATAGATAAGATAGATAGATAGATAGATGATAGATAGATAGATAGATAGATAGATAGATAGATAGATAGATAGATAGATAGATAGATAGATAGATAGGCAGGCCCTGCTCCCCAATTTGGAGTCCTAGTTAATTTAACATCCCAAATATCTGCATGAAAAGCTCCTTAGGAACCTTCTGACACCAACCTTTCCCCCAAGATCACGCCCAAATGAACACGAAACCACCCCAAACTCAAACCCAGGACCCAACCCACGTGGAACTCACCCGTGAGCCGGTCCAGCCGAGCAAAGCAAACGGAAACTGGCTGGAGGGGGTCACAACCAAGTCCACCCGCACAGCTTTCCCAGGACAGGACGTGCCAGACCCCACCGAGGTGCCAAACTTCTGAACCCCAGCGGCACCAGTCCCTGGATGGCTTCCAGCAGGGTGTCCGAGACGGAAGATGGAGAGGCAGCGTTCGAAGTGGTCCATGGTGCTCGAACCGCCGCTAACCCACAGCTCTTCATCTTCCAGGGAGAGGAGGCTGCTCCGGTGGAAACTATGATACAGCAAGAAGCCCTGAAAAGAGAGAATCCCAAAGATGATCATCACGCCCAGAGGTTTCAGGTAGTCCTCAACTTACAATCGTTCGTTTAGTGACA
>JALIGW010000024.1:8003420-8114999 GCA_023053685.1 Diadophis punctatus similis | reverse complement strand
GAGAAGAAGGAAAGGAAAGAAGGAAAGGAAAGGAAAGGAGGAAAGGAAAGGAAAGGAAAGAAGGAAAGGAAAGGAAAGGAGAAAGGAAAGGAAGGAAAGGAAGGAAAGGAAAGGAAAGGAAAGGAAAGGAAGAGGAAAGGAAAGGAGGAAAGGAGGAAAGGAAAGGAAAGGAAAGAAGAAAGGAAAGAAGGAAAGGAAAGGAAAGGAGGAAAGGAAAGGAAAGGAAAGAAGGAAAGAAAGGAAAGGAGGAAAGGAGGAAAGGAAAGGAAAGGAAAGGAAAGAAAAGAAGGAAAGGAAAGTAGGAAAGGAAAGGAAAGGAAGGAAAGGAAAGGAAAGAAGGAAAGGAAAGGAGGAAAGGAGGAAAGGAAAGGAAAGGAAAGAAGGAAAGGAAAGAAGAAAGGAAAGGAAAGGAGGAAAGGAAAGGAAAGGAAAGAAGGAAAGGAAAGGAGGAAAGGAAAGGAAGGAAGGAAAGGAAGGAAAGGAAAGAAAAGAAGGAAAGGAAAGTAGGAAAGAAAGGAAAGGAAAGGAAAGGAAAGGAGGAAAGTAAAGGAGGAAAGGAAAGGAAAGGAAGGAAAGGAAAGGAAAGGAAAGAAAGAAGGAAAGGAAAGTAGGAAAGGAAAGGAAAGGAAGGAAAGGAAAGGAAAGAAGGAAAGGAAAGGAGGAAAGGAGGAAAGGAAAGGAAAGGAAAGAAGGAAAGGAAAGAAAGGAAAGGAAAGAAGGAAAGAAAGGAAAGGAAAGGAAAGGAAAGGAAAGAAGGAAAGGAAAGGAGGAAAGGAAAGGAAGGAAAGGAAAGGAAAGGAAAGGAAAGGAAAGGAAAGGAAAGGAGGAAAGGAAAGGAGGAAAGGAGGAAAGGAAAGGAAAGGAAAGAAGGAAAGGAAAGAAGGAAAGGAAAGGAAAGGAGGAAAGGAAAGGAAAGGAAAGAAGGAAAGGAAAGGAAAGGAGGAAAGGAAGGAAAGGAAAGGAAAGGAAAAGGAAAGAAAAGAAGGAAAGGAAAGTAGGAAAGGAAAGGAAAGGAAGGAAAGGAAAGGAAAGAAGGAAAGGAAAGGAGGAAAGGAGGAAAGGAAAGGAAAGGAAAGAAGGAAAGGAAAGAAGGAAAGGAAAGGAAAGGAGGAAAGGAAAGGAAAGGAAAGAAGGAAAGGAAAGGAAAGGAGGAAAGGAAAGGAAGGAAAGGAAAGGAAAGGAAAGAAAAGAAGGAAAGGAAAGTAGGAAAGGAAAGGAAAGGAAAGGACACATCAACCCCACAGGTGCAAGGCCTTGCCTTTTTAAAGCACCCAAGTTCCTTTCCTGCCATTTTAGGGGAAAAGGGGCAGCAGCAAGGAACGCAGTGAGAAACAGCCTCACCAGCAACAAGCCACATTCCCAACCTTAGTCTGTAGAGAATCTCAGTCCTGCAGGTCCTGGTTGTCCCAAAGGTGCTTTTTTTCAGGAGGCCACTGGACTTCCTTGTTTTTCATCTTTTGAAGACCTTTCGCTTCTCATCCGAGAAGCTTCTTCAGCTCTGTCCAACCCCCACTATCCCGCCAGAGCTGAAGCAGCTTCTTGGCTGAGAAGCGAAACGTCTTCAAAAGAAAAGAAAAGAAAAAACAAAAACAAAAACCAAGAAAGTCCAGTTGCCTCCTGTTGGATTCCCAGCATTACTTTTTTTAAAAGAGAAGGAAAAACGAAAGTGGGTTTAGCCCAGCCCCCAAGTGAGACACCCAGCCGGTCTCAGGTAGCCTCCTTGCTTTCCTTTTCATTGTTCTGGGTGGGGTGGCGGCTTCCTTCTTTATTTTTATTTATTTATTTTTGTCAAGCATATATAAGATTACAATAAAAGTATAAACACGTATACACGAGACGGTTTTGAGTACATGATGGGACATCAGGACAGGGACGGTGGGCACAGTGGTGCGCTTATGCACGCCCCTTACAGACCTTAGAAACAGGGAGAGGTCGACTGTAGACAGTCTTAAGGTTAAAGTTTGGGGGTTTGGGGAAGAAACCACAGAGTCAGATAGTGTATCTTGGTCAGCTTGGGGGGGGGGAGAAGGATGCTGAAGGAGGGAGGGCGGACACAAAACTGCAAAGCCTCCCCCCTCCCCCTCCCCCACCGCTTCGGAGAGAAAGTGATTACCGCAAAGCTCCCGCGCGTCTTTTTCTCCCGCGACCCGCCGAGCCGAGGGTTGCTGCAGAGCCGGAAAGTGCAAGGCGAAAAAAGCAAGGCGGGGGGGGGGGAGAGGAGGAGGCCCCCTCCAAGTGCAGCATCTGCTCCACCCCCCGACTCCCACTGTCCCCGCCCACTCGTGCAAATAAGCTCCCCGGGCGCGCGGGGGTGGGGGCGGTCTTTAAAAGAGCGCCGCGCCTCCCCGCCTGGATTCCAGCCGCGCGAAGCGAAAGTGAAAGTCCTTCAGTTTCTCCTGCTCCAGCCAAGCGGAGCCCAGCCTGGCACAGGAGTTTGCTTGTTTTTTTGGCTCTCTCTCTCTCTCTCTCTCTCTCTCTCTCTCTCTCTCTCTCTCTCTCTGTGTGTGTGTGTGTGTGTGTGTGTGTGTGTAGTCGCTTCGCTCGGGCCACTCCACGGAGCGAGGATGCTGCCCACGCGGCCCGGGAGGGCTTTGGTGGGACGGGAGGAGCTCACGGGGGGGCTTCCTGCTGCTCCTGCTGCTCCTGAGTGCGGGACGCGGAGAAGCGGAGGTGGAAAGAGAGCCAACATCCTCCTCATCCTCACCGACGACCAGGATCTGGTGCTGGGGGGAATGGTAAGCTTCGGACCTCCGTGGCGGAGTTGCTCCGCCACCCGGACACCCTCTTGGAAGCGTCCGCCACTCGCGCCCAGCCGAAACCTACCTGCTGGCTAAGGTGGGCGTTGTTCTGGGAAGGGCCAGGGGGCGCAGATAGGGAACAGCAGCCGCTGAGGAAGGTGGGACTGAGTTACTACGGGGTGTAAATTCCTCTGGCAGAAAGGATTCAGAGATAAGAAGAAGAAACCTTGAACCTTAGTCCTGGAAAAGGGAGGAAGGGATGAGGAAGTGACTCAAGACGGCCCTGCCTTGATTCTCTTGGGCAAAAGTTTCCAATCTTGCCCACTTTTAAGACTTGTCAAGACTTCAAAAATTCCCCAGCTAGGCATGGAAGTCCAAGGGATCAAATCTTGCAAGTTGCAAGGTTGCAGATTCCTACTCTTGGATGTAATGGGTATTGGAGACACAATCTATCTGCCTTTGGAAATTTTGGTGTTGCGCCACGCAACAATAACATTCTAGCATTTACAGTTCTTGCAGAGTGTTTACTGAGCTGGCGCACCTCCTACTTTGCAAGGAACATTGTTAAGAGTTGGAAACAGAACAGACCTAAAAAACCTGCTCTGCCACCCGTCCCCCTCCACAGCACAGAAACTGTGTAGAAATAGTCTACTAGCAGTGCAAATGAATAATATGAATCGGCAACTTGCCTGTCAATGTTATTTAAAAGTAATCAATTGTTAACGTTCATGATCTTACATTAGTTTTCCATAATATCTAACGGCGAGGGGCAATTTAAGGAGAACTTGCTCACTGCTCAGCATGTAGGAGAGATGCTCCCAAACATGTGCATATAAATAATTTATTGCTTAATATTTTGAATGTTAATAAATGTAGGAAGAACATGAACACAGCAATATAAAGATTAAGTGAGGTGATGCAGTTTGACTTGGAAAGAGTAAATAATGAATGAATAAACTCTGCAAATTAATATGTGTGTGGTGTGTGTGTGTGTGTGTGTGTGGTAGAATGCTTTAATACAGGGGTGTGAAACTCAAGGCCCGGGGGCCGTATGCGGCCTGCAGTGTCCTTCAATCTGGCCTGTGGGCCACCCTGGAAACAGCGAAGGACCGGCCCGCAGTGCCTCTACCAGTGAAAACCGAGCTCGGGAGGGCTGTGTGTGGCCCACCCGAGCTCCGTTTTCGCTGGCAGAGGGTAGCAGGAGACCGTAACTGCTGAAAACGGAGCTCGGGAGCCTGTTTTCGCTGGCAGAGCCCTTGGGCCTCTACAGGCGCCCCCGACACGAGTGACGTTGAGCTGGCCATGCCCACCCCTCCAAGGTCAAACACAACCCTGCTGCGGCCCTCAATGAAATAGAGTTTGACACTCCTGCTTTGACAGATTAACAGAGTTTGAAGGGACCTCAGAGGTCTTCTAGTCCAACCCCCACCCAAGCAGGAGACCCTAAACCGGTGATGGCGAACCTTTTCAGCATTGAGTGCCAAAAAGGTCGTGCGGAAACATCATGCGCCCGTGTGCACTAGTCAGGGGCCATGTTTTGGAAAAGCCAAACTTCCCGGGTTCTAGCAAGTATGCGCGCCCGACGATCAGCTGGCCGGTGCGCATGCGCAGGCTGGTTTTTGGCACTGCCATGCGCATGAAGGGATCATGCTCTGGAAAAGCCAAACTTCCAGGTTCTGGCGTGCATGCACACCCGACAATCAGCTGGCTGGTACGCATGCGCAGGCCGGTTTTCGGCACTGCCGCACGCGCGAAGGACAGCTGATGATTGCGTGCGCATGCACACCAGAAACCCAGAAGACAAACAGGCAAGGCCACACATGCCCGGTGACATGGCTTTGCTTGCCACTTTGGCCACGCGTGCCATAGGTTCGCCATCACGGCCCTACACCATTTCTGACCAATTGCTTCTTGAAAAGCAGCCACTGTTAGTAAACACTGTTAGTATTTATGATGTTGGTCCCTTTATTTCTCTGGGGCATCTTGGTCTCTTATGAACATAAAAATCAAACTTGATTCCTGGTAACTAAAAGGACAACGTTATGTTGTTTCCTGTGAGTGTAATGAGTTGAGCCGAGGTGGCGCAGTGGTTAGAGTGCAGCACTGCAGGCTACTCCAGCTGACTGCTAGTTCAGCAGTTCAGCTGTTCAAATCTCACCGGCTCAAGGTTGACTCAGCCTTCCATCCTTCTGAGGTTGGTAAAATGAGGACCCAGATTGTTGGGGGCAATATGCTGAACTCTGTAAACCGCTTAGAGAGGGCTGTAAAGCACTATGAAGCGGTATATAAGTCTAAGTGCTATTGCTATTGCTTTGGACAGAGTCCAGTTCAGACATGGCATTTTTAAAAATTGCTTATTAAAAAAAATATTTGTGGCTCAGGGTTGAACTGTGGGGTCCTTGGTGCTCTCTGGGCTTGGCTGATTTCTTGCAGACGTTTCATTACCCAAACTACTGTCCCCCACCCCCTCCGCCTGCCTCGGAGTTCTGCTTTTAATGGGTGCATTACTCAGAACGCTGAGAACTACGTGACATCCTCAGTGCACTGATGATGTAACCTAGTTTGGTAATAAAACGTCTGCAAGAAAACAAGCAAGCTCAGAGACCACCAAGAACTCTTCATTTTTATTAGTTTCTTCCAGAATAATAATAATAATAATAATAATAATAATAATAATAATAATAATAATTATTATTATTATTATTATTATTATTATTATTATTATTATTATTATTATTATTATTATTATTATTATTATTATTATTATTATTATTATTATTATTATTATTATTTATTTTTTATTAATTTTTATTTTTTTTATTTTTTTATTTTTATTTTTTTTATTTTTTATTACTTTTATTACTTTTATTATTTTTTTTATTTTTTTATTTTTTTATTTTTTTTTAAAAAAAGCACCTCATCCTTGTCCGAAGCTCTGGTGGTCTCTATATATTTACCATTTTTGACCTGCTTGGCTTTGTGAAGATCGAACAAACTTAGTTGGCTACCCGCTTTGAAGACCAGTCTATTCTTTTAACACAGTTTGTCTTCAAGCCCATTTTTGTGCATGTGTCCTGCTCCAGGAGAGGAGGAAATTACGCCACCTCTTTTCCACAGAAACTCCGTGGGTGCTTAACCCCACTCCCAAGAGAAAGGAAAACAGGTCTAATCCTAAATTTCTCTCTGATCGCTGCTGCTTATTGTTTTTGGAGGTGATGCTTTGAGAGTTCCAGCAGACGAAGGAAAGAAATGCTCAGTGTGGATCATGCGGCTTAAAAGGAACCACAAACAAGTTGCTGTGTATGAAGTTTCCGTTCTGGTTTTCTCCAGTCATGAAGGAAGTTTCATCTCCATGTGAAAGCGTAGATCCGTTTGGTTCCTTTTCTGACACACGACCCGGCCAGAATAAAGAGTTGGAAGGGACCTTGGAGGTCTTCCAATCCAACCCCCTGCTCAAGCAGGAGACCCTAGACCCGTGATGGCGAACCTATGGCACGCGTGCCACAGGTGGCGCACGGAGCCATCTCTGCGGGCACACGAGCCGTCGCCCTAGGTCAGACGGCCTCCTGCAACCCTCTGCCAGCAAAACTCAGTTCGGCAGAGCCGCCTGCGGCCCACAAGGATATATGAGTGGAATTTCTCCAATGGAGGAGCTGTTTAGTGGTCTTGTTTTGAAGACTCCCTTCTGATTCTTGACTTTCAATTTTCAGAGCCCGATGAAGAAGACCCAAGTTCTGATTGGTCAGTTTGGGGCTACCTTTGCTAATGCAGTAAGTATCCCCAAAATGGGGTTTGCCGAATTGCTTGGTATAGGTCCACCTGTAGGAGGGGAGAGCCAACCCATCGCCCCCTGCCTTCAGGGGTCTTGCAAGCGTAGTCTTTCCCAACAGATAGGCCATAGCGGCCTCCCTTCTCAATTGGGGAGGATAGGCTTTGTAGTCTGACATTTGGAGGATGTCAGAGCAGGGAAGGCTGGTTTCTGGGACTGGCTTTATTTTGCAACAGGATTCAAAAGTGCAACCAGATCCATTTCTCCCAAGAGTTACTGTTTTTAAGACATAAACACTGTTTCCCCCCATTACACCTGGGAATCTAGGTCAGGGTTTTGGAGCCATGGTGCAAAAGTACAGGTAATCCTTGACTTATGACCATTCCAGGGGCGGGTTCCTAATTTTTTTACTACCACTCTGTGGGCGTGGCTTATTTTGTGGGTGTGGCTTGCCAGCCATGTGACCGGGTGGGCGTGGCTTGCCGGTCATATATTAGTTATTTCAGAGAGATGTTACTACTATTTTTGCTATTTTATAGCTTACATGAAAAGCTTTGCATACAAAGTGCGTGTTACACCATGACAACGCAGCAACCTTTATATGCAGAAAATGCTATAATTAAAAGACAAGCAAGTCTCATACAGCATTTTTGGTTTCAGTCATGGATTCCTTAGACGAAAATATTGAGGACTGTTAAAAGATCAGTATCTTTTAACAGTCCTCAATGTTTTCGTCTAAAGAATAACAGTATAAAACTGTATAAAATTAACAGTATAAAAAGTTAAGCTTTCGGAAAATGCCCACTTTGGGAAGCTTTAGGCAAAAGCGAAGGAAAAGTGTCATATGCGAGCTTCTTATTATTTTCAAGCAAAGGGAAGGGGAAAGACTTAATTGTCAGGTTTCTGGGCATGCGCAGAAGAAATTTGTTTTAAAAATTTAATTATTTTTATTTTTAAATGGTGGCGCCCAGGCACTGGCAACCGACCGTACCGGTACCGTGACATCACCAGCAGGCTGCTACCGGTGCTATAGAGTGGACCGCACCGGTAGGAACTCACCACTGGACCATTCCTTTAGTGACTGTTCGAAGGCACTGAAAAAAAGTCACTTATGACTGTTTTTCACACTTGCAGCATCCCGATGGTCACATGATCAAAATTCAGATGTTTGGCAACTGGCTCATATTTACAACGGTTGCAGTGTCCCGGGGTCACGGGATCCCCTTTTGTGACCTTCTGACCACAAAGTCAAGGGGAAAGCCAGATTCCCTTTAACGACCGTGTTACTCACTTAACAATGGCAGTGATTCGCTTTACGTCTGTGGCAAGAAAAGTCATACAATGGGGCAAAACTCAACAACTGTCTCGCTTAGCCACAGAAATTTGGGGCCCAATTGGGGGGCTCGTACGTTGTGGACTACCTGTATTGACAAAAACAACTTTTACTTCTTGTAAACGTGTTCCTCTGATCTCGGAAGAGAAACTTGGAAAACCTCTGGAGTTGTGCTACTTTGGAGTAGACGGTGAACAGAATCGTTCCCTTCTCCCAACTGAGTTGTCTGTGTTTAGTTTTCAGTGACCCCCCTGTGTTGTCCCAGCCGCAGCAGCATCCTGACAGGCTTGTATCCCCATAACCATTTGGTGAGGAACAATTCCTTGGAAGGGAATTGCAGCAACACCGCCTGGCAAAAATTCCAGGAGCCCTTAACCTACCCGGTTTACCTGCAGAAGCAAGGGTACCAAACTTTCTACGCTGGCAAATACCTCAACCAGGTAGAGCTACCGGTTTCCCTCTGAACACTTTCCTTTGATCAATTGTGCAAGTGTGGTGCCAGCTGTGCTTTCACCAACGCGCCTCCTTTTCTTACAGTACGGGCACACCCAAGCCGGCGGCGTTCAGCACGTTCCCATGGGATGGACATACTGGCTAGGTTTGGTGAGTAGAACAGCACCTGGTTTCCTCCAAGTCAGGAGTATCCAACCTTGGCAAGATCCACTGGGGTGAACAGCTACATCCTACAAGTGGTGTTGGACTCCAGCTCCCATCAGCCTCAGCAGGGGAAATAATCAGTGAAACAGATTGCCTTCAGAAATTGTGGGCACTTCATCGCTGGAGGTTTTTAAGAAGAGACCAGACAGACATTTATCTGAAATGGTATAGGTTCTCCTGCTTCCGCAGGGGGCTGGACTAGAAGACCTCCAAGGTCCCTTCCAGCTATTCTATTCTATTCTATTCTATTCTATTCCATTCCATTCCATTCCATTCCATTCCATTCCATTCCATTCTATTCTATTCTATATTGTGTTCTATATTCCTATTCCTATTCCATTCCATTCCATTCCATATTCTATTCTATTCTATTCTATTCTATTCTATTCTATTCTATTCTATTCTATTCTATTCTGTAATGTTTTAACGTAGGCTTTATATCAATTTGTTTTAACTGCCATTTCAGCGTTTTGAGTGTAACGTATACTGCTGTGAGACCAAGCAGTGCAATTTTAAAGCAAAATATTTTAAATAAATAACTAAATACCCCTGTGTCTAACAGGCCATGTGCTTCCTCCCACAGGTGGGCAATTCCAAGTACTACAACTACAGCCTTTCATTGAACGGGCATGAAGAGAAACACGGGGACCATTATGAAGAGGACTACCTCACGGATCTGCTTGTGAGTCACTCCGCTTCCTCCTGGGCTTCACCTCCACTATGGTGCCATGCAGGGGAGGCCACAAGGTAGGCTCAAAAAAGTCAAGATGGCGGCCGCAGCCAAAACACAACAGATGGCGCATCAACAGAACAAGTGGAGGTTCGACCAGAGCGTGGCGGCTGCCATCTTGACTTTTTCTTCACCAGCTCTTGAAGGTGGCACCGGTGTTGTCGTCTTCAGCTGCCCTTCTCAAAAAATTAGGCTATTTTGGCACTAGGATATAAACCCTTTGCTTATGCTCAGAGTATATTTCTGTTTTGGGTCATCAGCCAGTACCAACATGGGCTCACTCAATGGGAATGGCTTGGGTGTGGGAATCTTTCAAAGCTCTTGTCCTTGTTTAGGTGATATGGTTGACTGCTTGAGGTTCAATAGCCCTTTCCAGTCACACCTTGATTGTCAACGGCGGAGGTCTGCAACCTTAAACATTCAAAGAGCCATTTGGACCCGTTTCCCACAGAAAAGAAAACACCGGGAGCCACAAAACCTGGGTGGGCGTGGCCAACTCAATGTCACTCACTCCCACCCAGTCACATGACCCCCTCCAGCAAGAATGAGGTGCCAGAGAATCAGCCCCAGTTGCTTCTCCATCCCCCGCCGTTGCCCTTACCTTCTCAGGCCAGGCAAGGAGTGACTGGGAGAGGAGGGCGAGGGGCAGGGCCAGTCAGTGATGGGATCACCCAACAGGGAGCCACAGCAGAGGGCCCAAAGAGCCGCATACGGCTCTGGAGCCGCAGGTTGCAAACCCCTGGTCTATGGTGATTCGCCATCATCCAGGTCATGGTTGTCCCAAAGGTGCTTTTTCCAAAAGGCAACTGGACTTTCTTGTTTTGGAGGGCTGTTGGTTTGAGCTCCGAGCTTGGCGCAATTGGTTGCAAACGTTTCGTCACCACTCGAGGAGACGTCGTCAGTGCGTTTCGAGTTGTCCACTCCAAACGCACTGACGGCATCTCCTCGAATGGTGACGAAACGTTTGCAACCAGATTGCGCAAAGCTCGGAGCTCAAACCAACAGCCCAGCTACCAACCCGAGCTACTAATATTCAAACACATTTCTTGTTTTTTTTTTCTTGAAGACCTTTCGCTTCTCATCCAGGAAGCTTCTTTAGTTTTTGAGAAGAAAAAAAATCCCCAAAAAATCCCAATTGCCTTTTGAAAAAAGCACTTTTGGTTCAGCCAGGCGCAGAATTTCCAGGAGGAATTTCTTGGCGGTGTGGGTGGGAGGGAAGGCATGTGAGTGAGCCCTTGCTTTGCATCCGAGTAAGACTCGGATTGCTGCTTTCTTCACTCATGTCCTTTTGTGTCTTCTTCTACCCTTCCCAATCCTTTCCGTCTTGTAGACCAACCGGAGCCTGGAGTTCCTACGGAAGCTTTCGCGCCCTCCCTTCCTCATGGTGTTAGCCCCGCCTGCTGCGCACTCGCCCTGGACGTCGGCACCTCACTACAAGTCCACCTATGGTGCCCTCAAAGCCCCTCGCAATGGCAGTTTCAATGTGCACGGGAAGGTGAGTTGCCCAACGCATGACAGGCGGTCAGTGGCCTTCAAGTAGGCTAAAGCTGGCTCTGGAAAGCTTGATGCCATTCCAACTCTTCAGTCAATGTTCCATGAATGACAGCCTCCTTTGAAAGCCATTGGTTGGGTTTTTTCAAAGTCCTAATCAATCATCTTCTTTTAATGACCCCATAATCCTTCGCGGGGTGGAGTCTGGGCAACTGAATGGAGCTGAGTGTTTACTGGCCGGATGCCCTTCCTGTCCCCAGTGCGGAGTTATATTCAGCAGATATATTCTCATTGTGCCCAGAGAGAGAAATGTCTGCCTCTGCCTAGGATCGAACTCACAACCTCCTGATTGTGAGGCGAGATCTCCACCTCTAGGCCACTGCACCACTCTTCCAAAGTCCTAATCAATGGCAGGGTTGAATTGGCCACATTTCAAAGTGCTAATTGCCCAGTCAGCCCAGATATAAAAATAGTTACCATGTTTCCCCGAAAATAAGACCCTGTCTTATATTTTTTTGAACCCCGAAATAAGCGCTTGGCCTTATTTTTGGGGAGGTCTTATTATTTTGGGGCACGTAGAGCAAGCTGATTTCCAGCTCTGTCTCCCTAACCTTAACCAGAGGAAATGGCGGAGACCGGCTGTGCATGCGTTTAAATATTTTGGTGGGAGGGCTTATTTTGGGGGGAGGGCTTATTTTTTTGGGACTTAAAAACCATGTCTGACTTAACTTCGGTGATCCACTTAAAAAAAGTGGCAAGAAAAGTAGGGCAAAACTCAACAAGTGTCTCACTTAGCAACAGAAATTTTGGGGTCAGTTGTGGTCGTAAGTCAAGGACTACCTGAATATGGGGGAGGGGCTCCTAATATCCACCCTTGAACCATTGGATATCTCTTAAAGTTGTCTCCTGGATCTTCTTCCTTTTGTAGGACAAGCACTGGCTGATAAAACATGCAACGACACCAATGTCCAACAGCTCCATTCAGTTCTTGGACCGCGTTTATAGAGCCCGGTAAGAAAATGTGACTTCACTCTTGCCAAAAGTGGTGAAAGAGAAAAAAGGAAAAAAGAAAAAAATCATCTGAAGCCAATTTACTAAGACTTTATTAAGCTGCATTATTACTTTGCGTGATTTTGATTCTATGGCTCTGTTTATACACATTCCATGTGGTTAAACTTTCAGGGGGGGGAATCAGCATTAACCCCGTGGTTTCTCTTTGATCTTTAGGTGGCAAACTCTGTTGTCAGTAGATGATATGGTACAGAAAGTGCTGGATCAGTTGAAGTCCCTGAAATTGCTGGACAACACATACGTGTTCTATACCTCAGATCATGGTTACCACACAGGTGAGTAGAAGTCGATATTTGTAAGAAACTTTGTGAAGGGACAAACCAGTGGTGGGTTCCTACCGGTGCGGTCCACTCTATAGCACCGGTAGCAGCCCGCTGGTGACATCACAGTACCGATGCGGTCGGTACCTGGGCGCCGCCATTTTTTTAAAAAAATTTTTTTTTTAATTTTCTTCTGCGCATGCCCAGAAACCTGACAATTAAGTCTTTCCCCGTCCCTTTGCTTGAAAATAATAAGAAGCTCGCATTTGACACTTTTCCTTCGCTTTTGCCTAAAGCTTCCCAAAGTGGGCGTTTTCTGAAAGCTTAACCTTTTATACTGTTAATTTTATACAGTTTTATACTGTTATTCTTTAGACGAAAACATTGAGGACTGTTAAAAGATACTGTTCTTTTAACAGTCCTCAATATTTTCGTCTAAGGAATCCATGACTGAAACCAAAAATGCTGTATGAGACTTGCTTGTCTTTTAACTGTAGCATTTTCTGCATATAAAGGTTGCTGTGTTGCCATGGTGTAACACGCACTTTGTATGCAAAGCTTTTCATGTAAGCTATAAAATGGCAAAAATAGTAGTAACATCTCTCTGAAATAACTAATATATAACCGGCAAGCCACGCCCACCCGGTCACATGGCTGGCTGGCCACACCCACAAAATAAGCCACGCCCACAGAGTGGTAGTAAAAAAATTAGGAACCCGCCCCTGGGACAAACGGAGATAGGGAATGATTTAAAGACTTCCTCAGGGAATATTGGGAATGTATAACCCTTCCACCAGAAAACTGTGTTCTGAATATAGCCGGCAACATTCAAAACTAGATTTAATAAGAAGCTGTTAACTACAACCGTTAATGAATTGAAAGAGAAAAGCAACAGAAAACATGATTCTACAAGAAGCCATACCAACATTCACAGTATTTTGAATCTTCAGTTAAACAGGGTGGTGTGGTGGCTCAGCGGTTAAGACGCTGGGCATGTTGGCTAGAAAGCCAGCGGCCCGGGTTTGAGACCCGAGCACCACAGGATGGGGTGAGCTCCTATTATTGTCCCAGTTCCGACTGTCCTAGCAGTTCAAAAGCATGAAAATGTAAGTAGATAAATAGGTACCACTTTGGTGGGAAGCTAACAGGTCTCCAGGACATCATACTGGCCACCTGACCAGGGAAACCTCTTTGGACAGCACTGGCTTGATGTCCTTGAAACTGGGCCACCCCTCGTAGTTGGCAATGACTAGTGGAGTGAAATTTGCAGGGATTCCTTTAGCCTTAACTTTTGTAACCTTCAATTAAACCAGCCATCCAGAAGGGCTTTTAGAAATCAGTAACGGGAGAGTCCTGCTTGGAGGCCAATCGTCTTAAAAACAGATTCAGAAGGTAAGGGAAAAGGGATGGCAAGGAAGAGGAATAAAATTTAGGCACCAGTTTGGAAAGGTAATAATGTATAGCTATTAAGGAATGCCAAACGTGGCATAGATCACATGAAGTATTAGTACCGCTTTATAAAACCCTAGTAAGGCCACACCTGGAATACTGCAGCCAATTTTGGTCCCCATACTACAAAAAAGATGTTGAGACTTTGGAAAAAGAAGAGCAACCAAGATAACCAAAGGCCTGGAGACTAAAACATATGAAGAACGGCTGCAAGATTTGGGTTTGGCTAGTCTAAAGAAAAGAAGAGTTAGGGGTGACATGATAGCAGTATTCCGGTATTTGAGGGGCTGCCCCAAAGAAGAGGGGGTCAAATTATTCTCCAAAGCACCAGAGGGCAGGAGAAGAAACAATGGATGGAAACTGATCGAAAGGAGAAGCAACCTAGAACTAAGGAGGAATTTCCTGACAGTGAGAAAAATTAACCTGTGGAACAGCTTGCCACCAGAAGTTGTGGGTGCTCCATCGCTGGAGGTTTTTAAGAAGAGACTTAACAGTCACTTGTCTGAGATGGTATAGGTTCTCCTGCTTGAGCAGGGGGCTGGACTAAAAGACCTCAAAGGTCCCTCCCAGCTCTATTCTACTCAAGTCATTCCAGCTTCTAAATCAATTTGGAAAATATATATCTTTCCGTCCATAGAATCATAAGGCTGGAAGGGACTTTGGAGGTCTTCTAGTCCACCCATTGCCCGAGGCAGGAGCCCTTATACCATCCCAACTGAATATTGGCACTTGCCGAAGAATGATTCCTTTTCGTGTTTGCCGATCATCCCTATTGATTTTCTCTCCCTTTCTGTCTGTTCTGCTGTCTTTTGGGGTTTTCCCCCGCCCTCCAGGACAATTCTCGCTGCCCATTGACAAACGGCAACTTTACGAGTTTGATATCCGGGTGCCGTTGCTGGTTCGAGGCCCAGGTGTTGAAGGAAATAAAACGTACCTGGTAGGTTTACTTGTTCCAGAAGAAAACTCTTGAGCTGAAGTTCTAGCACAGGCTTTGTGGAGGGAATCTTCAGTTAAAATGGGGGCATGATGAGTTATGGGTTGGACGAGCATACGTTCTCCCTGTTGAGTTGGGCAAAGATAGGACTATTGGTGGCCTCCAAGATACCTGAAGATCAGGTTGCTTGGCTAGCCCAGGGGTCTCCAACCTTGGCAACTAAGACTTGTGGACCAACTCTCAGACTTCAACTCTGGGAGTTGAAGTCCACAAGTCTTAAAGTTGCCAAGGTTGGAGACCCCTGGGCTAGACCACAATTAACACCTTTGTGTAATCATAAAGGTGAAGGGAAGGCCCTTGGGGGAGGATTCGTCTCCTATTCAGTTTTCCTGCCACTGTCAAGGTAGTCCTCGACTTACGACCACAATTGACCCCCAAGATTTATGTTGCTAAGTGAGACATTTGTGAAGTGAGTTTTGCCCCATTTGACGACCTGTCTTGCCACAGTTGTTAAGTGAATCATTGCAGTTATTATTAAGTCAGTCGCACGGTTGTTAAGTGAATCTGGCTTCCCCATGGACGTTGCTTGTCGGAAAGTCTCAAAAAGGGGATCACGTGACCCCCGGGACACTGCGAACCGTCATAAAGATGAACCAACTGCCGAAGACCCGGATTTTGATCATGTGACCATGGGGAGGGTGCAGTGGTCGTACGTATGAAAAACCTGTCATCAGTCGCTTTTTTCTGTGCCGTCGTAACTTTGCACCATCACTAAATGAACAAATAAGTTGAGGACTATCTGTGTTAGCTTCCTACAGACTCTGATGCCGTGAGGATGAGACTTGTTGGTGAGGGAACCATAGTCCCGAGTTACTTTCGGACCGTCTCCTCTCTTCTCTCCCTCTCAGGAACCCATCCTGAATATCGACCTGGCACCCACCTTTTTGGACATTGCAGGAGTCAATGCTTCTCAGACCAGCATGGATGGGGTCTCCTTCCTGCCCCTCTTGGTAATACTTTGCCTTGGATTTTGGAATATAGTCCAGTGGAAGAGTCCAGTTAGAAAGCTTTTCCGAAGAACCAGAGGAGGGTGGTTTGTTTAAAATACTTGCGGTGTTTACGAAAGAGGGTTTTGCTCGGAAGCTGCACGTGGGACTTCGGTGCATTGCAGAATCACACCGCAGAATGTGAACTTAAGATCCGTGGGGTTTAAGCAGATCTCTCATAAATTCAAATAAAGAAATCTTGAGGGTCCTGCATGGATAGAGACCACTGTCAGAGAGGGGTGGGGGAGAGGGAAAGAGAGAGAGAAGGAGGGGGAGAGAGGGGGAGAGAGAGAGGGAAGGATTGGTAGAGAGAGAAGGAGGGGGAGATGGAGAGAGAGAAGGTGTGGTAGGGAGGGGGAGAGGGAGGGAGAGAAGGATTGGTAGGGAGAGGAGGGGGAGAGGGAGGGAGGGAGAGAGAAAGGGAGGGAGAATGCGTGATAAGAGAGAGAGAAGGAGAGGGGGAGGGAGAAAAGGTGTAGGGAGGGAGAGGGAGGGAGGGATTGGTAGGGAGAGAAGGAGGGAGAGAAGGATTGGGAGGGAGAGAAGGGGGAGAGGGAGAGGGAGAGAAAAGGAGTGGCAGGAAGGGGGAGAGGAAGGGAGAGAGAAGGAGTGGTAGGGAGAAGGAGGGAGAGAAGGGGAGGGAGGGAGAGAGAGAAGGATTGGGAGGGAGAGAAAGGGGGAGAGGGAGGGAGGGAGAGAAAGGGAGGGAGATAGAGAGAAGGAGAGATAAGGAAATAGGGAAGGAGAGAGAGAGGGAAGGAGTGGAAGGGGGAGAGCAAGGGAGGGGGAGAGGGAGGGGGAGAGGGAGGGAGATAGAGAGAAGGAGTGATAAGGAAATAGGGAAGGAGAGAGAGGGAAGGAGTTGAAGGAGGAGAGCGAGGGAGGGAGAGAAGGAGTGGTAGGGGGAGGGAGGGGGAGAGGGAGGGAGATAGAGAGTGATAAGGAAATAGGGAAGGAGAGAGAGAGGGAAGGAGTGGTAGGGAGAGAAGGAGTGGTAGGGAGGGAGGGAAGGAGAGAGAGAATGATAATTAGTTTATTAAAGAATCTTTTAATCTTTTTCTTAGGTTAGGTGGGCAATGAAGCCTGACAGGGCAGAAAGGAAGTGTCTAAAATACATTTAGAAATCGTAACAGAAAAAGAGAGAGAGAGAGAGATATTTCTATTTACGTCTGCTTCTTAAAACAAGTCTCCTTTCATGCAGGTGAACAAGGCACAGAAATTTGCGTGGCGGTCAGATTTCCTGGTGCAATATACTGGAGAAGGCTACACAACCAGCGACCCTGAGTGTCCGAAATTGGGACCAGGCGTGTCCGTAAGTGTCCGTACTGGCTTAATTTTCACACACAAGACACCGTATTTCATTACAAAGCGTCGATTCTGCCATTTGCATCCATGACAACCTCCCTCCTTTGCAAATATTTATTTTAGTTCTGGAAGCCGCTGAAATACTGCTTACTTCTATCTGGGTCATTTCAGTCGGCTAAATTTCCATTTGTTTTGCATGTAAAGAAAACATGCAAACAGGGAGGAAGGAAGGAAAGGAAGGAAGGAAGGAAGGAAGGAAGGAAGGAAGGAAGGAAGGAAGGAAGGAAGGAAATAGCAATAGCACTTATATACCACTTTGCAGTGCTTTACTGCCCTCTCTAAGAGTCAGCATGTTGCCCCAAACAATTTGGGTCCTCGTAATAAACGAACATTGTCTCATTTGACTTCCGAGAAACAGGCTCTTTCACCCTCCCTAAAGCAGTTCCGATCAGGAATGCCATTTCGGTTCCAGACGAGGCTGGCACATTTGCCTATGCAAAGCAGATCTTCGCTTGGCCCTTCCCATCATTTTCCTACAGTCCCACTCAGGCTGTCAGACCTGTTATTACAGCTTGAACCTCTACATAAGAACGATCCTTGGCTCCATTTGTGGAGAAAGATATAGTTTAATAGAAACTGAATGTATTGCAGTAATGCAAAGCCGGAACTGAGATTTGCGTGCCCAAATCAAGAAGTTCTATACACACATACCCTTTGGTCTGTCCTGCAAGATATTTCCATAACGGTCAGTCTGAGCCCAGGGTGGTATGCATCTCCCTCCTCCTCCCAGCTGGGTGACCTTGGAGTGGCATTGCCCGTGGTTTCTACTTTTCCCCCAAGCCTCCCCCCTCCCTTCATTCCCCCTCCCCACAGTTCACAACAGACTATCACCGCATAAAGCACAAAGCGAGCATAAAATGACACCTGACACTGGCCTTAACTAGCATCCTAAAACGCTATTGAGAGAGAGGCTTTCTTGCATTCTCACATGCCCACGTTGGCATGGTCTTCCATCCCTGGGCACCTAGTTCACCATGTAAGTGCAGGAGTAGGGCAGTTGCTGTGATACAGGACAATGAAATGGATGTTCTATAAAGGGATGGAAAGAGGAATGAAAGTCGGATCTGTGGCCTTCAAGAAGGATCAGAGCTTCTGGCATCAGGAAATTGTTGATTGTGTTGATTGTGGTGGCTCTAGTTCAGTGGTGAAATCCACATTTTTTTACTACCGGTTCTGTGGGCGTGGCTTGGGCGTGGTGTGGCTTGGTGGGCGTGGCTTGGTGGGCGTGGCAGGGGAAGGATACTGCAAAATCTCCTCCCTCCCCACTCGGGGGCCAGCCAGAGGTGGTATTTGCCGGTTCGCCGAACTACTCAGAATTTCTGCTACCGGTTCTCCGAACTACTCAAAATTTCTCCAGAACCTGTCAGAACCTGCTGGATTTCACCTCTGCTTTTTGATGCAAATTAGTTGGCCTTCACTAGCCGTGTTTGTACTCAGCAGAAGAACGCAAGTTGCTCAATGGATCTTCAGTTCATGAACGGTTTCCCTACTGTTTTCCACAGCAATGTTTCCCTGACTGCGTGTGTGAAGATGCCTACAACAACACGTATGCCTGCGTGCGCACGCTGAGTGCTGCGAACATGCAATACTGTGAATTTGCCGATAAAGAGGTAAGCGGCCGTGGTTTTTGTCTCTTCCCGCTCTAGCGTCAGGAGGTTCTGTGTGAGGGCTCGGAAAGTCGGATCTGTGGCCTTCAAGAATGATCAGAGCTTCTGGCATCAGGAAATTGTTGATTGTGTTGGCTAGTAAAAGCCTGCTGGGCATGCGCTCTGGGACAGACAGGTTGTCCTTGAAAATTTATGATTTAGCGGTGCAGTTGGTAAGTGAGCCATCATGTGATTGTGACCTCTACACTGGTTTCCCTATTTACAGGAAGTCATCAACGCCACCGTTTGTTTAATGCCCATTCAAAGTTGCAATGGCACTGAAAAAAAGTGACTTTTGAACGGTTTTTCACTCTTATGACTGTTGCATAGTCACGTGGCCAGAATTCAGACGCTTGGCAACTGACTCATATTTATGACGGTTGTAGTGCCACGGGGTCACGTGATCCCCTTTTGCGACTTTCTGACAGGCAAAGTCGATGGGGAAGCCGGATTCACTTAACAACCAATGTGACTGACTTCACAACGGCAGTGACCCCCTTAATCGCGGTGGTAAACGAGGTCATAAAATGCGGGCCAGATCTAAGTACCCCATGGGCCGATCCGGCCCCCTGGCTTTGAGTTTGACACCCCTAAGGGATGATTCTCCCAGGTTGGTTCTGCCAAGGGGGTGGAGTCTTTTTCCAGGGATGAAGGCAACTGGGACCACCTTGTAAGAAAAAGACAGTGTGGGTGGACGTTGGCTTCTCAGGGAAGGCTGTGGGTGGAAATCCTCCCACTTCTGTGGAAGGATTTCCTTCCGGGGAGTTTGCCTCCTGACCATCACTGCACATCCTACTTTTCTCTTGCAGAATTTTGTGGAAGTCTACAATCTGACGGCAGACCCACACCAGCTTTCCAACGTAGCTAAGAGCGTCGACCCTTCGCTGCTTGTGCAGATGAACCAGAAGCTGATAAAATTGCAAGCTTGTTCCGGCGTCGGCTGCCGTACCTGAGGGTTGGAACCCTTTGGTAGGACCAAGAACCCAAGACGCACGTCTCCCTTTCCTCGCGATTCCCTGTCTCCAAACCGAAGCGAATGTGGTGCTGCCTTTTAATTTAGGGTGGCTCGGTCTTTAATCCCAAGTTTGGAGTTTGCTGTGCTGGAATAGGGTTCTAGTTCTTCATTGGGGTGGAGCAGAAGGGAAAATATGGGTGAGGAGCAAAGCCTCTCACCCAAGGGTGTCCAACCTTGTCAACTTTGAGACTTGTGGACTTCAACTCCCAGAATTCTGGGGGATTCTGGGAGTTGAAGTCCACAAGTCTAAAAGGTTGCAGACCCTGGCGGTAACAACTCTAAAAGACACCCTATGGAATTCTAGTGCCTTATTATCTCACTTCATTGCTCAACTTGTCTCCTTTTGGCCAGCAGTGAGCAGTGAGGTCTCACGTCAAAGTGAAGAATATGTCTGGCCCAGTCAGTGCTGACCACCTCAGTCTGGAGCTTTCCAAATGTTCTTGGACTACCACATCCTGCAGCAACTGTCATCTTTGGGACTACATATCCCACCTTGCACTGCTCTAGTTAGGTGAGGGGTGGGGAGGATTCTTTCCATTTGGTCGTTGATTAACACAGAATGAAGTAACCCGGGATGGTTGACCTCCATGGTCATCTCCTTCCTTTCTTGGAAGCCTGGCTGAGGTCTTGGAGGTTCTGCATATCCCCGCAGCGATCGTTGTGCCTGGTTTGACTTCTCTTACCAGATCCTTTTGTGTAGTCCATGGTCGTTACTGCAGTTGCTATCTTCATACTGTGAAAAAAAAATGGAATAAAAGCATTTTTTAAAAAATTAGAAACGCCGGTCTTTTTGTGTCGTCCCTTCTATGGAAAACCAGACTCCCGACTGTTGGTGTCAGCGTTCCGAGTAACGCACCCATTGAAAGCAGAACTCCGAGGCAGGTAGATGTCAATCCTGAAGCTAGCCTAACTGTGGCGATTTTCTTTTTGTAGCTTTCCTCTAAGGAGATTTCTCTTTGCGTTGCTTCAGGGCTGACACAGCCTGGAGCTAAGGGGCCAGGGAGTGGGGTGTAGAGATAGCTGGGGTAGCCAAAGCAAAATTCTTTCCCCTGGGAATCAAGGTCGTTCGTGCAGGAGTTTGAAAGGTTGGGACTGAGGTCACCTAGTAACTGGACTACATGCTGATTGTCTATCCCAGGAGTGGGCAAACCATGGTTCTTTGAGGACCCGTGGACCTCAACTCCCAGAATTCCTGAGCCAGCCATGCATGCCCACCCCTGGTCTATCCCATTGCCACTATGACTTAGTCCCTCTACCATTCTGCTGCAGTCATCGTCTTCTCTTTCCTTCCATCCTTCCCAGCTTTTGAGCCTTCTCCAGAGAGCTGGCTCTTGGCATCATATGTCTAAAGTAGGATAAGTTGAGCTTGGTCATTTTCTGGGAAATTCTTCAGGGGAGAATATTTAGGTCCCAGCTAATCCTTACTTCCTTGAAGAGAACTCAGTTCCTTTGTAATCATTTGATAGCAACCTACACCCACGTCTGAGGTCCATTTGCATGATTTACAACCGACAAACCTGTTGATGGGGAAGTGCCTGAACGGGTAGGTTGAAGAGAACCAAGAAGGAAAATGGGGATAAACACTAGCAAACTGAGTGCAGCATTCAGGCCAATTGAAACATCTCCAAAATTAAGTGCCCGGTAGCCTCCTTTCTAAGTTATACAGATAGCCCTCGATATATAACCACAGTTGAGCCTGAAATTTCTGCCACTGAGTGACACAGTTAAGTGAGTTTTGCCTTGGGAAGCTTCATCGGCTCAGGTAGGATGGTGGGGGAGATGAAAGGCTTAGTCCTGACAGGATGGAGGGGATGGGGAACCCATCCGGTAAGCCTTCCACCTCCCATACCATTCTGCCAGAACCGATGAAGCTTCTTGGGATGAGAAGCGAAACCTCTTCAAGGAAAAACAGAAACTCCAGTTGCCTTTTGGAAAAAAAAACACCTGTGAGAGAACCCAGCCCTCCCTCCCATGCCATTCGCTGAAGCCAGGTCCCTTCCCCACCTTCCCTGTCGATACCTGCAGCAGGCTTATGCAAATGGGCAAACACAGTTCCTCTCTTTCTACGGTGCTGGAGATTCAACCGTTTGCACGGAGGAGCTGCTTTGCTTCAGCATGGTAAGAGATCGTGGCGTTATTTTACGGGGGAAGGGTTGAGGGCTGATGGAGGGAAAATAACTCCTAAGGCAGGGGTATCAAACTCGATTTCATGGAGGGCCGCATCAGGGTTGTGTTTGACTTAGGGTGTGTGTGGTAGGTGTGGCCAGGGTGGACGCGGACAGCTCGACGTCACTTGTGTCGGGGGTACCTGTGGCGGCCCAAGTGCTCTGCCAGCGAAAACAGGCTCTGGAGCTCCATTTCCAGCTGCGATGGCCTCCTGTGAGCAGCCCTCCTAAGCTCCGTTTTTGCTGGCAGAGGCACCACGGGCCGGTCCTTTACTGTTTCTAGGGTGGCCCCGCAGGCCAGATCTGAGCACTCGGCAGTCCGGATCCAGCCCCTGGGCCTTGAGTTTCACACCCCTGCCCTAAGGGAGCAGAGGGAACGTGCCGCCCTCCCGAGCTATGGTTTCACTGGCAGAAGGTTGCAGGAGGCCGTGGCAGCCGAAAACGGAGCTCTGAAGCCCGTTTTTGCTAGCAGAAGCACTGCGGGCCGGTCCTTTACTGTTTCCAGGGCGGCCCTGCGGGCCAGATCTAAGCACCCAGTGGGCTGGATCTGGCCCCTGGACCTTGAGTTTGATAACCCCTGTCCTAAGGGAAAAGAGAGAACGTTTGAGGAATAGCGCCAGGACTTTCTCATGGGGAAGATCCCTCCAATTAAGCCCAGCTCACTAACTGCCTGCTGATGTGAGCATGGATCTTGATCTGTGTTGCGATGGGATATTTTAGTGGCGATCATGCCGAGAACCAAGTCCCCGTGGTTAGGTTCACCCAATGCATTAAACCCGTGTTTTTCAAAGCTGGCAAATTTTAAGAGGTCTGAAATCCCATTTCTGTCATCCTGTGCTTGTTTAGATTTTTTTGCAGCCCTGATTTGGGAACATTTACTGATCAACCAGCCAACTCACGTCCTCTGGAAGTTTTCATTTTCTTGGCCACTTCAATATTATTTGCACGGAAGTGATCCAATGACCAAATTCACAAACTTAGTTTAGTTTTGACTTGCCATGTTCTACAAACGCAAGCATTCTGATTTATAAACCGTGGACACCGAGTAATAACTGAACTATACGTTTTTAAAAAATACCTTTTCAACAACCATTACTCCCGTACCTTGGCTGTCCTACTGTAAACTTAAACTTGCATGACACCTGATTAAGTTGGCCATTTTTACATACATGTGTGTGTTTTTTAAAAAAATCCCTTTCCACCAGGGGTCCTCAACCTGTGGGCCATGGCCCATTTGCAACTGGGCCATGTGAGTGGTGGGCCAGTGCACACGTGCAGCCCCCTGCGCACAAGTGGCGGGCCCCTGCTTGCAGCCTCATTTGTGTGAGCGGTACTAGGCGCACATGCCCACTGCTCACACAAATGAAGCTGTATGCCCGTGTGTGCCTGCCCCTCACACAAAACCGTTGCCTCTTCCCCCCCCGCCCCTGTGCCATGTTCCCAACCCGGAAAGATTGGGGAACATTGCTTTACACTATTGTATATTTCTGCATATTTGGGAACAGCTGAGTGTACATAAGAGCATTAGGGAAGTTTTGAATTAGCTCCACTTATCCTCAGACTGTCAATGTTACTGAAGTTTGATACGTGGCCCTTTTGATGATGGAGAGATCTGGAAAGCTCAAAAATTGAGGAAGTCGTTGATGATATTTTCATTCTGATTTCTCTCTCTCTCTGCAGAATATATTTGGGAAGAGCAAGGCTGTGTGAGTAACAATCTCTATGGAATTCTAAGGCATAAAGTCAGACCTAGAAATATACTGGAATAAGCTGGAGTAAACCTGTGGGCATTTAAGGGTGGGGTCTTATCACCTCTTATCTCTTAAGAAGAGATAAGACTCTTACCTCTTAAGAGATAAGATGAAGAGCAGGTTATCTTAGAAGGTCTTGTAGAAAATAGCAATAGCACTTAGACTTATATACCGCTTCACAGTGCTTTACAGCCCTCTCTAAGCGGTTTACAGAGTCAGCCTCTTGCCCCCAACAATCTGGGTCCTAATTTTACCGACCTCAGAAGGACGGAAGGCTGAGTCAACTTTGAGCCAGTCAGAATCAAACTCCTGCCAGTGGACACACTCAGCCTGCAATACTGGTTCTAACCACTGGGAGGGAGGGAAGGAAGGAAGGAAGGAAGGAAGGAAGGAAGGAAGGAAGGAAGGAAGGAAGGAAGGAAGGAAGGAAGGAAGGAAGGAAGGAATGAATTTTGGCATTTCCAAAAACAAAGCAAAACCATTGCGCCGGTGAGATTTGAACCGCTGAACTGCTGATCAGTCAGCTAAAGTGGCTTGCAGTACCCCACTCTAACCGCTGCGCCACCTCGGCTCCTAATAATGGCCAACTGTTGGTTTGTGTTATTGGTTTTGTCAGTAAAATAGCAATAGCACTTAGACTTATATACCGCTTCACAGTGCTTTACAGCCCTCTCTAAGCAGTTTACAGAGTCAGCCTCTTGCCCCCAACAATCTGGGTCCTCATTTTATCGACCTTGGAAGGCTGGAAGGCTGAGTCAACCTTGAGTCAGTGAGAATCGAACTGCCAAACTGCAGGCAGCCGGCAGTCAGCAGAATTAGCCTGCAATACTGCATTCTAACCACTGTGCCACCACGGCTCTTATCAGCTATAAGACCATAATTAATTCACTGATTTTACCTTCTGAGGCAGGACGTGCCTTAATTCCAATTAGGATTCCAGTATAAGAAGGCTCCATAACCACATTCTTTCTGCGTGAAAGAATAAAGATGTTGGTTGCCATCTAGTATTCTTCGCATTCTGTCTACGCGTAGAAATGTTCTAAAAACTTGGTGGAAGCCAGCCGAGCATGGCTTCAGGTTGGGGACCAAATGGGGCAAGGGAGCAGGAGGTGCCGTCTACGCCTTCTTCAGCTCTTGCAGATATAAATTGACCCAATAAAATATAACCCAAGTTAATGGTCAGGTTTTCTTTGCTCTGGCAAGAGAACGAGATGGTAGCGAGGTTGCAAGCTATTTTTAGTGATGAACGTAGGAAATAGGGACTTTTTGGGAAGGCTCTGAATTCACCATCTCTGTCTGTGGTCCTTAAAAATCTGAACTTCCACCGGAACCTCCGAAGAGACCTGGTAAGTGGTAGATTCCATCACATTGCAATGATTCTGTGATTTTTCATACTGATACGTTCAACTTCCTTATCAAGTACCATACTTGGCACCTTCTACAGCTTACAGAAAAGTTTACATTTTTCATTAACCGCTCAAGAGAACTCCTAAAATCAGACTTGGATCCCAGTCAGCAAAATTGCAGTTTTTCTCTAAGTGATACCACCAGACGAGGGGTGGTATCCCCTTATGTTATGGGGAAAAAAACTTTTGTAGCCCAAGATTTGGGGGAATGATAATCAGAAATGTTGGTTGATTACATCCTGCCCATCCAGCAAAATTATTTCTCAAATGATGCCTCATTGTAGTAGAAGAAGTGGCAGAACCTGGGGGCAGAGTTAAAAGAGGGATCAGCCAGGGGTGGGCTGCTGGGGGTTCGCAGGGGTTCGGGAGAACCTCTAGCTAAGATTCTGTGCAGTTCAGAGAACCCCCAAATCCCACTCCTGGCTGGCTCAGCCCACCCCACTCCGCCCCTCCCAGGAGTCCCCACATGGCCAGTTTTGGATGCAGGTAAGTGCAGGGGGCATGCAGAGGCTTGGGGAGGGCGAAAAACAGGCCTAGCGGAAGTTCCGGAAGGCCGGAAACAGGCCTGTTTCTGGCATCCAGAGGGCCTCCGGAGCCTGGGGAGGCCGTTTTCGTCCTCTTGGAGGCTCGAGGAAAACCTCCGGAGCCCGTGGAGGGCAAAAACGCCCACTCCACTGTGGTGCAGGAGCCCGACTAGGCCACGCCCACCATGGTCACACCCATCCAGCAACAGGGCAGAGAACCCCTTGCTAAAAATTTTGAAGCCCACACCTGGATCAGCCTAGAATCCCTACCTAGTCACAAACCAAGTCCAACCTCCCTTGAATTCCATTGAATCCTTCTCTAACTCCAAGCAAGATGCTGATTGGAAAGGTTGTGTGTAGACATGATTAGCAATAAATCAGTTTAACTGGGACTTTGACGTGTAGATTTGATCTTTCGTGCCTGGCTTTAGAGAGATCCGTTTGTGTTCTCATTTCTGTTGCTTTTATGGACCAAAACAACTGGAATACGTAAAGGCCGCACGGTTTGGGAGTTCCCAGGCTGATGATTTCGGAATTGTTTTCAGTAGTTCTGGGAAGTTCTGTTCTTTCTGATATAGAGATAATGCAAATCATTGGCTTTGTTTGTGTCTTTGTCTCTCCCTGTTTTTGCCTATCTTTTGTTCTGTTTCTAAGTTAGTTTTGTTCTCCTTGCTAATGTTTAACACATAAAAGCCCCAGGTATATTTATCCTAGCTGATCAGAGTGGCTTGCGTACTTGTTCTGATCTAGGTATATCACGTCAAGAGTTATGACAGACATAAACCAGCATAACAAAGGTGTGTGTGTGTGTGTGTATAGTCATTGTAAGTGTGAAGAGTGAAAAAAAACTCATTGTGTTGATCAAGTGAAGGCAATTGGCATGCAATTGACCGAAACTCTTTTTGTGTGTTTCAGACATCCAGGGGGAGGTGGTAAGTACATGGATTTCCCCAAAACCAGAGGTGGGTTTCAGCAGGTTCTGACCAGTTTTGGAGAACCGGTAGCGGAAATTTTGAGTAGTTCGGAGAACCGGTAAATACCACATCTGACTGGTCCCACCCCCATCTATTCTCTGCCTCCCGAGTCCCAGTTGATCGGGAGGGAATGGAGATTTTGCAGTATCCTTCCCCTGCCACGCCCACCAAGCCACGCCCACCAAGCCATGCCACGCCCACCAAGCCACGCCCACTGAACTGGTAGTAAAAAAAATTGAAACCCACCACTCCCCAAAACCTATTTCCCCAAGAGCTACGCACACTTAATGACAGTTGCAGCATCCCAACGATTGCGTGATCAAAATTCGTGTGCTTGGTAACTGGCGTGTATTTATGACGGTTGCAATGTACCGGGGTCATGGGATTGCCATGTGTCACCTTTCCAGCTGTCTTCTGACAAACGAAGTCAGTGGGGGGAAGCCAGATTCACTTAACAACTGTAGTGATTGGCTAAACAACTGTGGCCCAAAGGTTGTAAAACAGGGTGAAACTCCTTCTTCTTTCTTCTTCTTCTTCTTCTTCTTCTTCTTCTTCTTCTTCTTCTTCTTCTTCTTCTTCTTCTTCTTCTTCTTCTTCTTCTTCTTCTTCCTTCTTCCTTCTTCCTTCTTCCTTCTTCCTTCTTCCCTCCTCCTCCTCCTCCTCCCTTCTTCCTTCTTCTTCTTCTGTCGTTTAATGACCCCTTAATCCCTTGCGGGGTGGAGTTGGGGCAACTGAATGGAGCTGAGTGTTTACTGGCCGGATGCCCTTCCTGTTGCCAATGCGGAGTTTTGCTCAGCAGATATATTCTCAATGTGCCCAGAGAGAGAAATATCTGCCTCTTCCTAGGATCGAACTCACAGCCTCCTGACTGTGAGGCGAGAGCTCCACCACTAGGCCACCGCGCCGCTCTCTCCAAGGTCACCTCTATGCTCTTCCCCTGCCTTCTCTACAGCACTGCTTTCTCTCCCGCTGAGCTGGGATTGGAATTGTAGTCCCAGCACATCTGACGGATCTCATGTGGGAAGGACTGGCTCTGGAAGTGCTTGGGAGGTCTTTACAAAGGGACCTACCTTTTTCTGGAGTTGGCAGGGTTGCAACCTTGAATTCCGGCCTGTGATATTTGCCCTCACGCCTCTGTTTTGGTCTTCTCGTGGATTATCTGCACCCGTTTGGAAGCCATGGCATGGGGAAGCCTCAGGAGCTCATGCCATTTTCTTGGGATGTTCCTGTAGGTTCAGCCAAGCATTCCTGAAGGGGAGGAGGAGGAAGCTCAGTATACCTACGAAGCTCCCCCAAGAGAAGAACCGACTAAGAAAGTGTCTGTAGTCCCACCGCAAGAGTCTGAACAGGGCATATACCTAGGTAAGGTGCAAAGAGCAGAGGATTATTGTCATAATAATGGAAGAATTTCCTTTAATCTTAGTTGCGGGATTTTGGCAGACCAAATCGTGATGCTATGAAAGAGATATTTTGGGACATGGTAGATTTTGGAAACCAATCAGGCTTTCTTTTCTTCCTTCCTTCCTTTCTTCCTTCCTTCCTTTCTTCCTTCTTTTCTTTCTTTCTTTCTTTTTTTCCCTTCCTTCCTTCTTCCTTCTTTCTTTTTTCCCTTCCTTCCTTCTTCCTTCTTTCTTTTTCTTTCCTTCCTTCTTCTTTCTTTCTTTCTTTCTTTCTTTCTTTTTCTTCTTTCTTTCTTTCTTTCTTTTTTCCTTCCTTCCTTTTTCTTTCTTTCTTTTTTCTCTTTTTCTTTCCTTCCTTTTTCTTTATTCCCTCCCTCCCCCCCTCTCTCTTTCTTTCTTCTCCATCTCTCTTTTTTCTTTCTTTCTTTCTTTCTTTCTTTCTTTCTTTCTTTCTTTCTTTCTTTCTTTCTTTCTTTCTTTCTTTCTTTCTTTCTTTCTTTCTTTCTTTCTTTCTTCTTCTTCCTCCCTCCCTCCCTCTCTCCCTCTCTCTGTCTCTCTCACACACACAAACAAAGAGAAAGAGAAAGAGAGAAAGAAGGAGAGAGAGAGAGACAGACTTGGCTCATTGATCTAATCCCTGAGACGTCAATTGAAATAAAGAGACATACCACAAATTCTTAGCATTTTGAAGACCCCACTTATGTGTTAATTGCTGCCCTTGACTGATCTCAAAAAGCTAAGCAGGATTCAGCTACTTAGGGCTTGGATGGGAGACCTCTAGGAAATAACAGAGTTGAATCAGGAAAAGGCAATGGCAATCTACTTCTGTTGCAAAAAGAAAAAAAAAACAGCCAATCCTATGCAGTTATAGCATCAGGAGTTCAGTTTGATTTGATGGTTTGGGATTCTTGTCTGCTTGATTCTTTCTCAATCCTTTCTCAATTCTAGAGGTGACCATTGTGATCAGAGGTGGGTTTCAGCAGGTTCTGACCAGTTCTGGAGAACCGGTAGTGGAAATTTTGAGTAGTTCAGAGAACCGGTAAATACCACCTCTGACTGGCCCCACCCCCATCTATTCTCTGCCTCCCGAGTCCCAGCTTATCGAGAGGAAATGGGGATTTTGCAGTATCCTTCCCCTGCCACGCCTACCAAGCCACGCCCACAGAACCGGTAATAAAAAAAAATTGAATCCCACCACTGATTGTGATCCTTATTTGGGGGCCAAAAACCTTGAAACCTGACATTAACTCAGTGAGCTAAGGTTAATTATAATAATTTAAATAAAACAGGATTCATATTAGAAATCTTTGAAAATTAGAAATAGACAAGAAATCTTTGTCTATTCTTCAGTTGTTCAACTGGTTTGCAAGTGCTATTTATGGATCAGTAATTCCTTCAAATCCCCAACTCTCTTTTCATATTATTCTAAAAATTAAACTGGATGTGGATGAAATAACCCTTCAAAACTGAGCAAGAGGGATCCATCTCATTCATTCATTCATTCATTCATTCATTCATTCATTCATTCATTCATTCATTCATTCATTTTCTGGGACCAACGGTTACAGGTAGCAGGGCAAAAACATGTCCACAAGAGATGGATTATAAATCTCTTTTTTGCACATTGGGGGAAAGTTCTTTTCTTTTTTAAAAAAAAGATCAAGATGTTAGGTAAAAAAACTCTTTCCCTGGTGTTCATGAAACCTGATGGGAAATCATCTCACTGGTATTTGACAGGGCATCATGGGAGATTGGAAGTCTGTCAAAAAGGAGAGATTGGGAAACAAGTTGGCTTGATGTTGGCTGCAGTTGTTGGGCGGAAGTCAAAGATGCCTTGAGAAAAAGGCCCATATCTCTTAATTTAAGACACATACATTATTATCTAGCAAGGTTGGACTAAATAATTCATGGAGGACCTCTAAGTACCAGAGAAAGAGGTTTCATGGGTTGAGAAGATGGGATAGGAGGAGGAGGAGAAGGAGAAGGGGCAGCAGCAAAAAAATGAGAAAGGGAGGAAGAGCGAATGTCCAGTAACATCTCAGATCATTCTTTGTCCATAGATTGTCCAAGTGTGAGACGCTTCTCTGTGCCGCTCGGCAGCTTGCATGCCAAGCCCTGCACGGTAAGAGACTTGTTGGAGTTTGTGAAAATGATCAGAATCGAGCTGGAAGGGACCTTGGAGGTCTTCTAGTCCAGCCCCCTGCAGGAGACCGTGCATATCATTTCAGACAAGAGAAATGTTCTGACAGCGAGAACAATCCGCCAATGGAACAGAAGTGGCCTTCAGAAGTTGTGGGAGCTTCATCACTGGAGGCTTTCAAGAAGAGACTGGACTGCCATCTGTCAGAAGTGGTGTGAGGGTCTCCTGCTTGGGTGGGTGGGGGGGGTTGGACTAGATGACCTTCAAGATCCCTTCCAACTCTGTTAATCTGTTAAAGTGGCTGTCCAGTTTCTTCTTGAAAACCCCCAGTGATGAAGCACCCACAACTTCTGGAGGAAAGCAGTTCTCACTGTCAGGAGGTTTCTCCTTAATTCCAGGTTGCTTCTCTCCTTGATTAGTTTCCATCCATTGTTTCTTGTCCTGCCCTCTGGCGCTTTGGAGAATAATTTGACCCCTTCTTCTTTGTGGCAGCCCCTCAAATACTGGAACAGTGCTATCATGTCCCCCCTAGTCTTTCTTTTCTCTAGACTAGCCAAACTCAAATCCTGCAGCTGTTCTCCGTGTCTTTTCACCTCCCATGTCTTTAATCATCTTAGTTGCTCTTCTTCTTTCTAAAGTCTCAACATCTTTTTTGCAGTGTAGTGATCAAAACTGGATGCCATATTCCAGGGCTGGTCTCACTAAGGTTTTATAAAGCGGTACTCATACTTCACATATTATTATTAATTATCCATCACTCAACTACTATGTTTTTCAAGAGTGAAACCAAAGGGCCGAATCGTATAACCTTGCACCGAATAATTTCATCATGTCCTCCCCAAATCTGCTTTTAATCTTTGCACTGTGCATTCCACTTTCTCCTATGACTGAAACCGTGAACTTTTTCATTATAATTAGGGCTAGTCCTTCGCTTATGACCAGAAGTGAGCTCAAAATTTCCATTGCTGTGCCAGACAGTGGTTAAGGGAGTTTTGTCCCATTTTATGACCTTTCTTGCCACAGTCGCTAAGTGAATCACTGCCGTTGTGAAGTTAGTAACCCGGTTGTTAAGTGAATCTGGCTTCCCCATTGACTTTGCTTGTCAGAAGGTCACACAAGGGATCCCGGGACTCTGCAACCGTCACAAATGCGAGTCAGTTGCCAAGCATCTGAATTCTGACCATGTGACCACGGGGATGGCTGCCACCGTCATAAGGGTGAAAAACGGTCACGAGTCATTTTTCAGTGCCACGGTAACTCTGAACGGTCACTAAACGAATGGTTATAACTCAAGGACTATGTCTATATGCCAGTTGCCAAACACTTTGATCACGTGACGCTGAAGATACTGCAATGGTCGTTAAGTGTGAAAAATGGTCAAAGTCACTTTTTTTGTGCCGTTGTAACTTCACTAACGGTCACTAAATGAATAGTCGTAAGTTGAGGACAACCTGTAAGGGGAAACCAACCTGAGAATGCTAAATTGATGCCCTTAGCCCAGTGGTTCTCAACTTTCCTAATGCCGCGACCCATCCCCGCGCCCCCACCCCGCCCCACCCGCCGCCGCGACCCCTGACCCGCCGCCATTTGGGTTCTTTTACCCTCCGCGCATGCGCAAAGCATTCTGCGCATGCACAAAGTGTTCTGCGCATGCGCAGAGGGTAAAATAACCCAAATGGCGGCGTCCGGGCAAAGTCTCCCGACTCTTATAAAAGGGTCGTTCGACCCCCAAAGGGGTCGCGACCCCCAGGTTGAGAACCGCTGCCTTAGCCTCTCGCCTGAAGTTCCCGTCACATCCGAGATGTCAAGATTTACAACTGTAACAATTGAGGGAAGGTTACAAAAGCAGCGGAGTGGGATTTGTGGGCTGAACGCAGATATTGCTACTGAAATTCGAATGCGTTAACTATGAATGTATTTTCTATTGATATTTTGCTTATTCAAGCCAGCGATTAAAAAAAGCCAGAAAGCAGATTATGAAGATTATTCACATTCATTTAAACCAACCTTGGCAACTTTAAGACCCGTGGATTTCAGCTCCCATGGCTGACTGGGGATTTCTGGGAGTTGGAGTCCACAGGTCTTGGAAGAGTTCTGCGGCTTGTCCTACCAAATTTCCCCTCTTGTGCCTTACAGTTGCTCACAAAGCCCGGAGCTGAAGATAGTGGTGATGAAGGACCAATCAACATCCAAGCCATTGAGGAAGGTCAGAGGAAGGGGCTGCCAGTGGGGCTGTCGGAGGGATGGGCTTGTGGGGGAGGCAACACTGTGACGGAAGGACTTGCATCTTTTAAGGTGGCCTAATCTGGATTTCTAACTGTTGCTTCTCTTTTGGCCATGGAAAGACACAATGGTGTAGGCAGGAAGTTTGTTGGGCATCATTTGAGGTTGTGAAGGCATGTTGGAACCTCTGAGTATCCTATTGATCCAGGGGTCTCCATACTTGGCAATTTTAAGACTTGTGGACTTCAACTCCCAGAATCCCCCAGCCATCAGTATCAAAACAGAGAAGCAAAACTCCAGATGCCAGGGTGCAATTTAGCTTTTTGATAGATGATTAATTTCAGGGGGAGGAAGAACAGCGTGGTGGCCTAGAGGTGAAGACGCTCAGCCCCCACTCGGAAGGTCGAGATTTCCAATCCTAGACAGCGACGGATGTTTCTCTCTCTGTGGCGCAAAGAGAAAATATCTGCTCTGAACTCTGCATAGGTGCCAGGAAGGGCATCCAGCCAGCAAATGCTCAGCTCCATTCAGTTGCCCCGACTCCACCTCAAATCAAAGGATTAAAGCATCGTAAAGAGAGGAAAAATTAACTTCTGGGGGAAAGGAAATGGCAGGGACTATTGTGAGAGAAGGATAAGATAGCACACTATACTTAATATATTTCATATATTATAAATTCTACTTTTTTCTGCTTCTGTTGAGCAGCTGAAGATTCCCCAACACTGCAAGTTGAATAACTATTTTTTTTTCTCTTTACAGCACTGAAAAAGGGATTGATGAAACCTCCTCAGCCGCCCTCAGCTCGTCGGGTGTCTTTGCCGGCTTCGGCCTTCCCTGGCCATCAACCAAAAGTGACCAGAAACAGTGGTAGGTAGAATTGTAGCAAGGTGTATTACTTGATGATTGGCACCTTTGGAAATTTCCAGGATTTGGGACATATTAGATTTTTTTTAATGAACTAAGCCAACCAGTTGCATCAGCAATTAAAGAGTTTTAATTGCTGACAACTTACCAGAAATTTGGAAGAGAAAATTGGAGTTTGCTATTTTAACTTTTTTTTAATGTTATGCATTTTTTAAATGTTATATATCTTTCTTGTAATTTTAAGGTGAGGTCAAACTTTTTTCACCAAAAATTTTATTTGGGGTCTGTTGGAACTCTTGATGGACATTCCTATGTTGAAGATGCAACAGATTAGAAGGTATTTTAGCATCCCTGGTTCTATTATGTGGTGTAGCTCAGGATTGTCCAATCTTGGCAACTTTAATACCTGTGGACATCAACTCTCTAAAAGTTCTTCTTTTGGTCCCAAAGGTGCTTTTTTCAAGAGGCAACTGGACTTTCTGGTTTTTCTTTGAAGATGTTTTGCTTCTCATCCAAGAAGCTTCTTCAGTTCTGACTGGATGGTGGGGAATGGAAGAGCATCCAGTCAGAGCTGAAGAAGCTTCTTGGATGAGAAGTGAAATGCCTTCAAAGAAAAATCAGAAATTCCAGTTGCCTCTTGAAAAAAGTACCTTTGGGACAACCATGAGCTGGATGACTGAGGATCTCCATAGACATTCTTCTTTTGGTGTTTTTCATTCTTATTCTTTGAACTTTTTCGCAGATCTTTCCCTGGCTTCGAAAGGTGACAAGGTAACTAACTTTGCATCAAATGACAAATTTGTTGTAGTTCATCTGGAACATTCCAACGTTCTGTACTCATACTCTAACACAACACGGTGCACTAGTTTCTACTAGGCTCAAAATTCTCTTTCCCTCTTGCAGGAGGACCCTGAAGATCAACCTATCTATTTGGAATGTGAGGCCAGCACAGGTGAAGTTCCTTCTTTTGGTCCTTTATCTTCTCCAAGGTAGCATTTCTGGAGAGCTCAGTGGAGCCCCATATGCTTTGGCTATGGCTACATTACAAACTATTCCGTGGAATATTCAATTAATGATGTGACCTACCGTTTCTCCCCAAAATATGACCTACTTTTAGAAAGTAAGTCCTACCTTGATTTTTACTTGTGGGACCAATATAAGCTCTACCCCCCCAAAATAAGCCCTAATTAAGACCCCGCCCACTCCCGGGTACACAGGTAGGGTGGGGATGGGGGCAGAGGTGGGTTCCTACCGGTTTGGACCGGTTCTATAGAACCGTTAGTAACTTGGCTGCCTGGGTCACTGGAACCGGCAGCGACCCAGGCCTGCCACGCCCCCCAAGCCGGTTCTCTCGGCGGCGCCATAGACGCTGACATCTTTTTTGCTTCTGTGCATGCGCAGCTTTTTTTAGTACTGCGCATGCATGTGTGCACGCTTGCAAAGCGCCCCTGTTTGCACGGCGCGTCCCTGAGCGAACCAGCAGTAGAAGGATCCGGAACCCACCTCTGGATGGGATGTGGAGCTACCCTACTACTTACCTTCGGGCAGTTGCAGCCAGGCCTCACACACCTCGGCCCATTTCTTCTGCAGCCAGCAAGGCTTATCCTGAAGGCCTCTGTGGCCGAAACCGGGCCGTGCAAACAAGCGAAGCCCCATCCATGGGTTGTAGGCAGCATGAGAAACCACACACCCTCCAGTCCATGGAAAACCCTCTCTCCTCAGAACCAGTCCCTGGTGGCCAAAGGTTTGGGGGCCACTGCTTTAGTGGACAGGACCTGTCATATGCATCTTCTGCTGGATCTGCTGGGCCAGGCAAATGTAACCAGCAAGAGGTCTTTTCTTAAATAACTGGCCCTTTTCAAGCTGAATTAGAGAAAAGTTGGCCCAAACTTAACATTGTGGTCCGGAGCTTCTTGCAAAACACCTTTCTCCTAGACCTGATTTACTTTTCATTTCTTGCCAGGCTTGGCGCCCTGTAAAGGGCCTACTTCTTCAGCCCTGGAACCTCTAACCTGCCTCTTGAAACAAGCCAAGTGAGTAGGATATATCCACAGAAGGAGGGCAGGAAAGATGTTTACCCATCAATATTGCAGATTTGGTGGCCTGGAATTAAAGGCCCTGTGGTTCCAAATCTGGAAACTAGATCTATCTCTTTGATGCTCTCTAGGGCAGAGGTCTCCAACCTTGGCAACTTTAAGACTTGTGGACTTCAACTCCCAGAATTCCTCAGGCAGCTAAGTCCTTCCTTCCTTCCTTCCCTCCCTCCCTCCCTCCCTCTTGCTTTCCTCCTCCCTCCCTCCCTTCCTTTTCCCTTCCTTCTTTCCTCCTTCCCTCTCTTGCTTTCCTCCTCCCTCCCTCCCTTATCCCTCCCTCCCTTCCTTCTCCCTTCCTTCCTTTCCTCCTTCCCTCTTTTATTTATTTATTTATTTGTGATATTTATATACCGCCTCATAGTGCAAGCACTCTCTAAGCGGTTTACACCATTAAGCAATGTATATTTATATTTACATTGCCCCCAACAATCTGGGTCCTCCTTTTACCTACCTCGGAAGGATGGAAGGCTGAGTCAACCCTGAGCTGGTGAGATTTGAACAGCTGAACTCAAATGATAGTCAGCTAAAGTAGCCTGCAGTACTGCTCTCTAACCGCTGCGCCACCTCGGCTCTTGCTTTCCTCCTCCCTCTCTCCCTTCTCCCTTCCTCCCTTTCCTCCTTCCCTCTCTCTTGTTTTCCTTCCTTCCTTCCTTCCCTCCTCCCTCCCTCCCTTTAATTTTTAGAGCAAATCTGGCCGAGGAACTCTGGGAGTTGAAGTCCACAAGTCTTAAAGTTGCCATGGTTGGAGACCCCTGCTCTAGGGCACAGAACAGCTGAAAGACCGGTTTATTGTGATGCAGGAGGTTGAGAATTATCCTAACCTTCCATGCAGAAGCTCGGAAGCAACGGCTACTGAATGTGGGTCATTCCTACTCATGTGTAAGTCCAGTCCAGAAATTCAGGAGTCTGTTGGGTGGACAATGATTTGGCAAGAATACAGGTAGTCCTTGACTTACCACCACAATTGAGTCCAACATTTCTGCGGCTAAGCAAGACAGTCGCTAAGTGAGTTTTGACCCATTTTGTGAGCTTTCTTGCCACAGTTTTTTAAGTCAATCGCTCCAGTTGTTAAGTTAGTAACATCGTGGTTAAGTGAATCTGGCTTCCCCTTTGCTTGTCAGAGAGTCGCAAAAGGGGATCACATGACCTGGACATGGCAACTGTCGTAAGTCAAGCATCTAAATTTTGATCATGTGATCACGGGGATACTGCAATGGCCATAAGAGTGAAAAACGGTCATACGTCACTTTTTCCAGTGCCGTTGTAACTTCAAACAGTCACTAAATGAATGGTTGTAAGTTGAGAACTACCTGTATTAAGGACAATTATACAGGTGAGGCAAGAGAGTGGTGAAGTGGCCTAGAGGTAGAGCTCTCACCTCAAGATCAGGAGGCTGAGAGTTCGATTCTAGATAGCGTCAGATATTTCTCTCTCTGGGCAAGATGACTAATTATCTGCTGCAAACTCTGCATTGGCGACAGGAAGGGCATCTGCCAGTAAACTCTCTGCTCCATTCAGTTGCCCCGACTCCACCCCGATGTAAGGGATTACGGGGTCATTAAAAAAAAATACAGGTGAGGTAAGAGTTCAGACAGGGAATCAGGACCACGGAGAGCTCTAAGTAATGCTGGGTTGGTGTCAGATTGGATCCAAGCATCTAATGACATCAAAAATCTTTCTTTAGGAAAGGCCTACAGCAAATTATTGGGTTTAAACCAGTGTTTTTCAAACTTGGTAAGTTTAACAAGTTGGACTTCAACTCCCAGCATTCCCGAGCCACTACGGTCAATTGTTTTTTTTTATTTTGTATTTATGTATGTATTTATTTTGTCATGTTTGAGTGGTGCAGTGGCCTAGAGGTGGAGCTCTTGCCTCACAGTCAGGAGGCTGTGAGTTCGATCCTAGGTAGAGGCAGATATTTCTCTCTCCGGGCACACTGAGAATATATCTGCTGAACAAAACTCCGCATTGGCGTCAGGAAGGGCATCCGGCCAGTAAAACACTCCGCTAGCTCCATTCAGTTGCCCAGACTCCACCCTGCAATGGGGTCGTTAAAAGATGATTTATTTTATCATGTTTATGTAGTGTATATTGGAGGTGGGGACCCTTTGAGAGCTGTATGCAACGAAATATCATTTTAATGTATGCCGATTAGTGTGCATTCAAAGTGACAATAAAGTTATTCTAAATTCTGTGTAAAGGGGGCTGATACACACACGGTTGTTTTGCATGGCAGCTATTTAAAACATGCTAGCATGTTCCCAAAATTCCAGATGTGTCACCCAATCTTTGATGTCTCTGATGTCATGCATCATGCAACATCTAGGGTCTCCTGCTTGGGCAGGGGGTTGGACTAGATGACCTGCAAGGTCCCTTCCAACTCTGTTAATCTGTTATATCTATCTCTTACACCTTATAGCAATGATTCTCAGCCTTAGTATAACTTTAAACCAGCACAGCGTGCTGGCTGTGGAATTCTGGGAGTTGAAGTCTACATATCTTAAAAGTTGTCACGGTCGATAAATACTTCCTTATAGTAGGGATCCCATGTAGCACAATCCTCTCTCTTTGTCTTTCTATTAGGTCCAAAATTTATTCTTTGGGATCTCAGCAGGTGAGTGGATAAGCATGAGATAAAGGAGCAGAAAGGTAGCATTTGTGGGGAAAGAGCTGACCCTAAAAACAGCTGGGTATATGTTTTTTTAATTTGTAGGTTTATGGGCATTGTTGGGTTACAGAGTTTATATTACACCAAAGCAAGCAACTCTTCTTGACCCCATTTTAAAAATATTTGCAGGACAAATAGGGTTTGAATTGTATCTCTGGACTTCAGATATATAGCTATATGCATTTTGTGGCTCATGTGTTCAAAAAGTATGCAGTATTATGTAAAAGTAACAAGTTGACGTTTTAAGTCACTGCCATATTCTATTGCAGGGGTCTCCAACCTTGGCAACTTTAAGACTTGTGGACTTCAACTCCCAGAATTCCTTAGCCAGCTTTGCTGGCTGAGGAATTCTGGGAGTTGAAGTCCACAAGTCTTAAAGCTGCCAAGGTTGGAGACCCCTGTTCTATTGCACCAAAAGGTATCTGAAGCCAATGCCCTTTTCTCTCTCTTTTTCTCTTCCCCTCTTCCCTCATTTTTCCATTATCTTTCTTTTTCTTTCTATGTTTTGTATGTTATATTTTAATAAACCAATAAAAATGTCTAAAACCCAAATTCATGATCTCCGCTTTGCCTTTGCCTTAGTATAGCTTTACTGCCAGGGCAGGGAGAAATTCCTATGAGGGTTTTTTGGCCTTCTGGGTGAAAATAGTGAGGCTGGTCTGGCTTGCTCTGGACCAGGGGGTCCCCAAACTTGGCAACTTTAAGACTTGTGGACTTCAACTCCCAGAATTCTCCAGCCAGCATAGCTGGAGAATTCTGGGAGTTGGCTGGAGAATTCTGGGAGTTGACTGGAGAATTCTGGGAGTTGGCTGGAGAATTCTGGGAGTTGGCTGGAGAATTCTGGGAGTTGAAGTCCACAAGTCTTAAAGTTGCCAACTTTGACGACCTCTGCTCTGGACCTTCAGCCAGCTGATGTGGAGATCATCATAAGCAGAGTGTCTGGACTCATCCGGATCGGAGGATAGACATGAATCCAGCTTTGTGTAAAGGCACAACAGATGAAGGAGATGTGTCTGATCCAGATTAGGAAAATAACCATCTCCTCCATCCTTTCTCTTTCTAGGGCTGTCCAGAAGACAACACTGAGGGTAACCGTCTATGCTTTTACGTGGATGGATCTGGGCACGGCTAGTGGAGGAGAAAGATCAAAGCAAAAAAATAAAATAAAACCACGCTTGTTACTACAAGGGCTGCTTCATCCGAGGAGCCCCTTCCTCCCCTTTTACAGAACTGCAGAAATATCTCTGCCCCAGACCGTCTTCTGGATGGACTTTATTCCTACTTTATTCCTCTTGACGTAACTCATCCGTTCTGCAAACCCGTGACCTCCATATTCTGCCTGTAATAGTATGGGGAAATGACCTGGGAAGAGGGGAGGAAGATTAGGCGCAGACAGATAAGAGGTGGCTGAGGCCACAGAAGAAAATGGGGGCGCTGCAAATGTCTCAGAAGTGACCCTCCCTCGTTTCTAGGGCTGTAGAGATTGGATAGGGGGGATGTACTTTCAGACTTTTCTGGACTCTGTTCAGGAAACCTTAGAATAAAGACTAAGCCTGACACTGGCATTGAAAAAAGAATAGGTGTTGACCTCTACCGAACCCATGAAATGCTCTGTCGTTTTTTCCAGGTAGGTGCCTCAAAACTGATAACCTTCCAGAGGTGAGCACAAAAATGTTTGGCTGGGTTATTGTTCCTTTGATTGTGGTGTGGGTTAGAAAGGAAGGAAGGAAGGAAGGAAGGAAGGAAGGAAGGAAGGAAGGAAGGAAGGAAGGAAGGAAGGAAGGAAGATGGATGGATGGATGGATGGATGGATGGATGGATGGAAGGAAGGAAGGAAGGAAGGAAGGAAGGAAGAAAGAAAGAAAGAAAGATAGAAAAAAGAAAGGTAGAAAGAAAGAAAGAAGAAAGATAGATAGAAAAAAGAAAGAAGGAAGGAAGGAAGGAAGATAGAAAAAAGAAAGAAAGAAAAAAGAAAGATAGAAAGATAGAAAGAAAGAAGATAGAAAGATAGAAAGAAAGATAGAAAAAAGATAGATAGAAAAAGAAAGATAGAAAGATAGAAAAAGAAAGAAAAGAAAAAGAAAGAAAGAAAGAAAGAAAGAAAGAAAGAAAGAAAGAAAGAAAGAAAGAAAGAAAGAAAGAAAGAAAGAAAGAGAAACTTCCCTACTCTCTGGATGGTCAAATATAACAGAAAGAGGGAGACAGCATGGCTGGCTGGGGAATTCTGGGAGTTGAAGTCTACCCATCTTAAAGTTGCCGAGAGTGAGAAACACTTGTAGAGAGATCTCATGGCAGAATAGGGATGGGTGGGCTACAGATTTGCTGGGTCTGGGTGCAATCCAGGAAAGTCAATGTCTCCAATTCCTTGATTACTCTACAATTTTGAACAGATCCTAGCCAAGGATCCAAAGAAGAAAGACCAATTGTCTATTATAGGAAATGCAGGACTGGATTGTGTTATTTTTTATTATTATTTATTAGATTTCTAAGAGACCATTTCTCCATCCACAAGTAGGAAATGTGGTCTCCCTCCTGCATTTTCACCAATAAACAGTCCTTTCAGATGGAGGGAGGGAGGGAGGGAGGGGGAGGGAGAGAGAGAGAGAGAGAGAGAGAGAGAGAGAGAGAGAGAGAGGGAAGGAAGGAAAGGAAGGAAGGAAGGAAGGAAGGAAGGAAGGAAGGAAGGAAGGAAGGAAGGAAGGAAAAAAGGAAAATAGCCAACAGCACTTAGACTTATATACCGCTTCACAGTGCTTTCCAGCCCTCTCTAAGCACTTTACAGAGTCAGCCTCTTGCCCCCAACAATTTGGGTCCTCATTTTACCCACCTCGGAAGGATGGAAGGCTGAGTCAACATTGAGCTGGTCAAAATCGAACTCCTGGCAGTGGGCAGAGTCAGCTTGCAATACTGCACTCTAACCACTATGCCACAATGGCTCTTTTGATGATGATGATGATGGTGTTATTAAGGTTTATTAAGATTCTGAAGGACCCAAGTGGGCTTCACTCAAGGCATTTCTCAAATGCATGGAGAGAGAGTATTGAATTTCCACTTGCACTGGGTGCCCCCCACCCAAGAGCAAAGAGTGAAATACAGTACAGCTGGTTGCTGGGTGCCCACAGACAACGTTATCAGGTGCTTTCTTCTCTGGTCCTCATTCCTGGATCAAAATCTGAAACCCATGGGTTGGGATTGCGGTGAAGTTGGAGAACGATGGGTCTATAATCTATTCTAGTCGGTTTAGTTTCTCAGAAAAGGGGAGGCACCCTTCATCCCTTGGCCATAACCTGCGTTTATCAGTTTCACTGGCTCCGTTATATTTCTGCAGGATCCTGATATGAAAAATGCTCCATGGTATGCAGGCAGTTGTGACCGGCATACAGCGGAAGCAGCTCTCCTCCAATTTAACAAGGTAGCCTGGCCCCGTTTTATGATTTTTACAAATTCCAATCTCCAGTTTGCACAGTCTGAGCCCCAGGGGTCGTGTTTTGTCCACCCTGGCTGGGAAATGCCAACACAAGGCAATCCTATCGCATAGCAAGCCTGCCTGTAGCAATAGCAATAGCACTTAAGACTTATATACCGCTTCACAGTGCTTTACAGCTTTCTCTAAGCGGTTTACAGAGTCAGCCTCTTGCCCCCAACAATCTGGGTCCTCACTTTACCCACCTCGGAAGGATGGAAGGCTGAGTCAACATTGAGCTGGTCAGAATCAAACCGTTGGCAGAGTTAGCCTGCAATACTGCATTCTGATCACTGAGAGGGAGGGAGGGAAATAGCAATAGCACTTAGACTTATATACTGCTTCACAGTGCTTTACAGCCCTCTCTAAGCAGTTTACAAATGTCAGCCTCTTGCTCCCAACAATCTGGGTCCTCATTTTACCCACCTCAGAAGGATGGAAGGCTGAGTCAACATTGAGCTGGTCAGAATCAAACCGTTGGCAGAGTTAGCCTGCAATACTGCATTCTGATCACTAAGAGGGAGGGAGGGATGGAAATAGCAATAGCACTTAGACTTATATACTGCTTCACAGTGCTTTACAGCCCTCTCTAAGCAGTTTACAAATGTCAGCCTCTTGCCCCCAACAATCTGGGTCCTCACTTTACCCACCTCGGAAGGATGGAAGGCTGAGTCCAACCTTAAGCCTGTCAGGATCGAACTGCTGGCAGCGGGCAGAGTTTGCCTTCAATACCGCATTCTAACCATTCTGCACCACCATCTATAATCTCAACCTCTCCTCCATCTTGGAAAAGTCCTGCTCTACACAAAGAAAGATCCCAAAGGGTTGGCCTTGGAAGGTTCTCCACAGGGCACTCAAGCCAGAGATGCCTGAAGTCCGCAAGAGAGAGAAGAAAATTCATTTGGATTCAAAATGTTAGCGTTTCAATAAATGATTGGGAAGGGGGCCCTGGAAGCTAAAAGATGAAGAACAGTTGCGGGAACTGGGCATGTCTACTTTAACAAAGAGAAGGATTAGGGGTGACATGGCAGCAGGCTTCCGGTATTTGAGGGGTGCCACAAAGAAGAGGGGGTCAACCTATTCTCTAAAGCAGGGCTCTCCAACCTTGGCAACTTGGAAGACTTCCGGACTTCAATTCCCAGAATTCCTCAGTTGGAGACCCCTGCTCTAAAGCACCTGAAGACAGGACAAGAAACAATGGATGGAAACTAATCAAGGAGAGAAAGCAACCTAGAACTAAGGAGAAATTTCCTGACAATGAGAACAATTAACCAGTGGAACGACTTGCCACCAGAAGTTGTGGGTGCTCCATCACGGGAGGTTTTTAAGAACAGCTACTTGTCTGATGTGGTATAAGGTCTCCTGCTTGAGCAGGGGGCTGGACTAGAAGACCTCCAGGGTCTCTTCCAACTCTGTTACTCTTGTCCTCCTCTGCTCCCCTCCTCTTTCTTGCAGAACAGCGGGTTCATGGTACGGCAGAGTTCCCGCCACTCTGCCAGCCAGCCTTTCACCTTGGTGGTTCTTTACAAGAATCGGGTCTACAATGTTCCTATCCACTACCAGGAGAGCAGCTGCCAGTTTGCGCTTGGCAAGGATCCCAAGAGCCATGAGGTGAGTTGAAGGGAAAGTTGGATCTCCAGGAGATCCCACTATACAACTAGTTCACGACTTATAATCTATTCATTTAGTGACTGAAAGTTACAACGGCACTGGAAAAAAAAAAAGACTTAGGACCAGGGGTGAAATTCAGCAGGTTCTGACCAGTTCTGGAGAACCAGTAGCGGAAATTTTGAGTAGTTCGGAGAACCGGCAAATACCACCTCTGGCTGGCCCCACCCCCGTCTATTCTCTGCCTCCCAAGCTGATCTTCTATGCCGCCCTGAGTCCTTAGGGCAGTGATGGCGAACCTATGGCACGGGTGCCACAGGTGGCACGCGGAGCCATATCTGCCGGCACACGAGGCATTGTCTAGCTCAGCTCCAGCACGCATGTGCACGCCGGCCAGCTGATTTCTGGCTTGCATGGAGGCTCTGGGAGGGCGTTTTCAGCTTCCGGAGGGCCTCCGGGAGGACTGGGGAGGGTGTTTTTGCCCTCCCCAGGCTCCAGGGAAGCCTCTGGAGCCTGGGGAGGATGAAAAATGGGCCTACTGGGCCCACCAGAAGTTGGAAAACGGGCCATTTCCGGCCACCAGAGGGCCTCCGGGGGAGCGGGAGAGGCGGTTTTCGCCCTCCCCAGGCATTGAATTATGGGTGTGGGCACTCGCACATGCGCGATAGCACACGCGCATGCACTTTCGGCACCCGAGGGAAAAAAGGTTCGCCATCACTGCCTTAGGGAGTAGGGCGGCATATAATAAATAAATAAATAAATAAATAAATAAATAAATAAATAAATAAATAAATAAATAAATAAATAAATAAATAAATAAATAATCTGGAGGAAATGGAGATTTTGCAATATCCTTCCCCTGGAGTGGGGACGGAATGGGGATTTTGCAGTATCCTTCCCCTGCCACGCCCACCAAGCCACGCCCACCAAGCCACACCACGCCCACCAAGCCATGCCCACAGAACCGGTAGGGAAAATTTTTGAATTTCACCCCTGCAAGTTAGGACCATTTTTCACACCATTGCTATTAGCCTCTGTTTAGAAGCTCCTTGGCATAGACAACCATGGGAGAGGGCCGGGGGGGGGCGGGTGTCAAACAGCCATGGGTGATGTCACGTGTGTAAGTTGCCCCCAATTTTGCTCAGTGACGTCACAATGCTTGTGACATCATCTTGGCGTGCCAGGCAACCTGGTAAAATCATGTCGATTGTGGATAATTTGGGTAATGAAGGAAATGGGTGGGTTTAACATTTTTAATTGACAGGTTATGTGACCTGAATCGCTCATGGCAGTAAGCCACGTTTTATTTAACTAGGATTGGTGGAATAAGCTAGTGTTGATAGGTTCCACACAACAGGCTAAACCATAAAACCGTTCTGCCAACCCAAATGGCTCAGCCAACATCTCCCATCCCCAAGTACGTGTAGTAATTTGGGCCAGGGAATTGTCCTGGGGAGGCCCATAGGAACTCAGGAGGGGAGGTGGCTTTGGAACCAGGCACTCAGTCCAACAAACCCAATAGGATCCTTGGGGTGAGACTAACTTGGAGGAAGGGATACAGTCAGCGGTGGGCTGCTCCTGGTTCGGCCCGGTTCTGCGAACCGGTAGCGGCGGGAGGCTCTGCCCACCCGCCCAGGATGCTTCTGCGCATGCGCAGAAGCATTGCACGTGCACGAACCGGTAGCAAAAGCATTTAGAACCAAATACTGGGTACAGTGTACATCAGAAGTTTCCAATGTTTAAACTTTCAGACTTGTGGACTTCAACTCCCAGAATCCCCCAGCCAGCCAGCTTTCATGAATTCTGGGAGTTGAAGTCCACAAGTCTTAAAGTTGCAAGGTTGCACAGCACTGGGGTACATCTTGAAGGGAAAGCAACATCTAGCAACCACAAAAACAACAGCAATGAAATGATACTCTTAGTGAGGCTACAGATGGGATTGGATGAAGCGGAGACATCCAAACACAACAGGGCAGATAGCCTGCATTTGAAGTACAATGGTTGGAAACTAACCAAAGAGAGAAGCAACCTGGAATTAAGGAGAAACTTCCTAACAGTGAGGACAATTAACCAGTGGAACAGCTTGCCACCAGAAATCGTGGGCGCTCCATCACTGGAGGTTTTTAAGAAGAGACTGGACAGTCACTTATCTGAAATGGTATACGTTCTCCTGCTTGAGCAGGGGCTGGACTAGAAGACCTCTAAGGTACCTTTTAGCTCTATTCTACTCTACTCCACTCCACTCCACTCCATCCCATCCCATCCCATTATTCATTCTCTATCTTCTTCTCTTCTTTTCTCTTCTCTTCTCTTCTCCTCCTCTCCTACTCCACTCCACTCCATTCATTGAAAGGAATAATTATGAAGTGCCTGGCCCCAAAGTCAGCCCCCCCCCTCCTTTGCCCCACGGGTTTCCTTGATTTACGGAAACCCATATCCAAAAGTAGGGAAAGGAGTGAATTGGGGACACCAGATGTTGATCTGTCTTTCCCTCCCCAGCTGTTTGACAGTGTTTCCAGCATCATCGAGAAGTACTCAGAGCGCCCCCTGGTGCTGATCGACGGCAGCACTTCCGCCAAGGAGCAAACTCGACTCTTGTTCCCCGTGAAACCGTGAAGATCGGAGTCTGCCATGCAGAGTTTCAGCCAGGCGCCCCGAGCGTGGCTTTCGAGGCCCTTCTGGAGCAAGGACAAAACGCACTGAGATCCATTTGAGCGAATAATTCCACACATATACACACTTCCACTCTGCAATAGGCGCAAGCAGCACAGAATCCAAACATCCCCCCCCAATCCCCGAAATCTAATTTAAGGAGTTGAAAGGAAGGAAGGGACGGACCTTTGTGCCCCGCGGGCTGGAAGAAGCTGCGCCCAGCTCGGCGCTTGGCTGCCGGCACTTCGGGGAGACGAGGAGCAGCAGCAGTGGCACCAGATTGCAACTCTTGGGAGGGGGGGACCGAGTCTTCTCTCTGAGGGGTTGGGGTGGGGCAATGATAATATCCCTCCCCTCCTTTTTAAAAAACCTGATTCCAGTTAAGGTCACAAGAAAGCAGGGTTTTTAGTAGATTTTGCAGATTTGAACTCCCTCAAATCCCCCCCCCCCGCTTTCTTTGCCCCCCGTTAGTCACTGTCCTCCCAGTGTTTGTCCGACCCGGCGCTTCTGTTTGGTGGTCCTCCTGCCTGGCAGGAAAGTTTGGCAAAGTCTTCTAGGGGTTGCTGGCTGATTCTCTCTGCTGCAGGATTTAACCTGGCTGCTTCCCTCCTCCTCCTGGCTCGCTGTGTGTGTTATGAGGCCGAGAAGGAAAAGGGAAGCAGCCACGTTGAATGCTGCAGTGGAGAGAAGCCGGACCACCCTCTTCTCCCACCCTCTTCACAGGGGAGCTGCTCAGAAGGCAGCTCCTGCAGCCACCAGTCCCTTTATGGTACCCGCTCCCCCCTCTGTGGAAGTACCTAAATCAGGGGTCATCAACCTTAAACACTCAGAGAGCCATTTGGAACCCCTTTTCCACAGAAAAGAAAACACCGGGAGCCACAAAACTCTTCCTGTGCCTGACTATTTCCTGAGCGGCCACAAAACTAGTTGAATTAAAGGTTCTGTTTTCCTTTGAAACTTTTCTTTTCTTGGATTTATCCATGATTGGCCTTGGCGGTCAAAAAGCTCAATAAATTATGTGCCGGTGGGTGTCGCACATTGGCAGTTGTGACACATATTTTGAGAGATAAGGAGCCGCAGCAGAGGGATGAAAGAGCCACATGCGGCTCCAGAGCCACGGGTTGCTGATCCCTGACCTAAATGGTTCACTCATTTAAAATTTTTATTTTTTATTTATTTTTATTTTTATTTTAAAAAGGTGAGGTGTAAAAGAAACCACAGCTGTCATCGAAAGATTTCTCGCAGAAGAAAGAAAACACAACTTTAATGTTCAAACATTTTAATATCACAACAGGTATCTCTTGGTGAAGAGATGATGATATGAAAGGATATAAAGGAATTAAAGGAATTAAAAATAGGGAACAGATAAAATATCTTGTCTATCATAAGCGTCACAGCTACTTAACAATAGTAAGTCCGCTCAGTAAAACTCAGCTGCATTCCAAAAAAAATACATGTCAAACAGAATATTACCAAGCCTGAATCCCATTTAGAGATATTACAGGAATAAAAGGACGACAAATGTGTATGACAAAAGAAATCAAAATCCTTGAGGTCAGGGCCACATACTGTGTGTCATGATTAACAGTCAAAAACAACATACATTTTCAACCACAGCCCAGGCTAAAATATTTCTAAGGTGGAAAACTAGAAACCTTTTATCAATAACTGGCTACACCTAACATTAAAAAGAGCCTTTGAGGCTTTTCCCCACAACTGGTTCTAAGAACAATTGCCATGGCTAAATTTATGCCAGGCAGAAAACTATAAAAATCTATTATAAATCACCGGCACACTTAGCATTAAAAAGGGCCGTTAAGATGTTTTCTGGTTCTAAGAACCAACATCATGCCTAGATTAAGCCAGGCAAGATATCTACACAGGATTTCAACGGCCACATCTAGAATTAAAAAGGGCCACACAGATTTATTTACCAGTTCCAGGACCTAATGCCTCACCTTAGCAAGAGAGTACTTATTAATTTATTGAGATGGCAAAAACTCATATTAAAGTACGCCACCAGGTTTACTTTGGGTTCTAACAGATTTGGCTGCTACTGAACTTATTTCTAAGAATGTGAAGGAACAGGACTGGTGAGCCAAAAGGATCCTTCCAGTTTGAGACTCATTTGGGGATCCTCAGGGACTGGGAGAGCCTTCTCTCTGAGCGTTCTGGACTCCTCCAGTGTGATTCGCCCTCACCGCTCGCTCAGGGACTGGAAGGGGCGCCTTCCATATCATTTGGGGATCCTCAGGGACTGGGAGAGTCTTCTCTCTGAGCGTTCTGGACTCCTCCAGTGTGATTCGCCCTCACCGCTCGCTCAGGGACTGGAAGGGGCGCCTTCCATATCATTTGGGGATCCTCAGGGACTGGGAGAGTCTTCTCTCTGAGCGTTCTGGACTCCTCCAGTGTGATTCGCCCTCACCGCTCGCTCAGGGACTGGGGCGCCTTCCATATCATTTGGGGATCCTCAGGGACTGGGAGAGCCTTCTCTCTGAGCGTTCTGGACTCCTCCAGTGTGATTCGCCCTCACCGCTCGCTCAGGGACTGGAAGGGGCGCCTTCCATATCATTTGGGGATCCTCAGGGACTGGGAGAGCCTTCTCTCTGAGCGTTCTGGACTCCTCCAGTGTGATTCACCCTCACCGCTCGCTCAGGGACTGGAAGGGGCGCCTTCCATATCATTTGGGGATCCTCAGGGACTGGGAGAGCCTTCTCTCTGAGCGTTCTGGACTCCTCCAGTGTGATTCACCCTCACCGCTCACTGAGCCTTCCATATCATTTGGGGATCCTCAGGGACTGGGAGAGTCTTCTCTCTGAGTGTTCTGGACTCCTCCAGTGTGATTCACCCTCACCGCTCACTGAGCCTTCCATATCATTTGGGGATCCTCAGGGACTGGGAGAGCCTTCTCTCTGAGTGTTCTGGACTCCTCCAGTGTGATTCACCCTCACCGCTCGCTCAGGGACTGGAAGGGGCGCCTTCCATATCATTTGGGGATCCTCAGGGACTGGGAGAGCCTTCTCTCTGAGCGCTCTGGACTCCTCCAGTGTGATTCACCCTCACCGCTCACTGAGCCTTCCATATCATTTGGGGATCCTCAGGGACTGGGAGAGTCTTCTCTCTGAGTGTTCTGGACTCCTCCAGTGTGATTCACCCTCACCGCTCGCTCAGGGACTGGAAGGGGCGCCTTCCATATCATTTGGGGATCCTCAGGGACTGGGAGAGCCTTCTCTCTGAGCGTTCTGGACTCCTCCAGTGTGATTCACCCTCACCGCTCACTGAGCCTTCCATATCATTTGGGGATCCTCAGGGACTGGGAGAGTCTTCTCTCTGAGCGCTCTGGACTCCTCCAGTGTGATTCACCCTCACCGCTCGCTCAGGGACTGGAAGGGGCGCCTTCCATATCATTTGGGGATCCTCAGGGACTGGGAGAGTCTTCTCTCTGAGTGTTCTGGACTCCTCCAGTGTGATTCACCCTCACCGCTCGCTCAGGGACTGGAAGGGGCGCCTTCCATATCATTTGGGGATCCTCAGGGACTGGGAGAGCCTTCTCTCTGAGCGTTCTGGACTCCTCCAGAGTGATTCACCCTCACCGCTCACTGAGCCTTCCATATCATTTGGGGATCCTCAGGGACTGGGAGAGTCTTCTCTCTGAGCGCTCTGGACTCCTCCAGTGTGATTCACCCTCACCGCTCGCTCAGGGACTGGAAGGGGCGCCTTCCATATCATTTGGGGATCCTCAGGGACTGGAAGGTCTTCTCTCTGAGCGCTCTGGACTCCTCCAGTGTGATTCACCCTCACCGCTCACTGAGCCTTCCACATCATTTGGGGATCCTCAGGGACTGGAAGGTCTTCTCTCTGAGCGTTCTGGACTCCTCCAGTGTGATTCACCCTCACCGCTCACTGAGCCTTCCACATCATTTGGGGATCCTCAGGGACTGGAAGGTCTTCTCTCTGAGCGTTCTGGACCCCTCCAGTGTGATTCACCCTCACCGCTCGCTCAGGGACTGGAAGGGGCGCCTTCCATATCATTTGGGGATCCTCAGGGACTGGGAGAGCCTTCTCTCTGAGCGTTCTGGACTCCTCCAGAGTGATTCACCCTCACCGCTCACTGAGCCTTCCATATCATTTGGGGATCCTCAGGGACTGGGAGAGTCTTCTCTCTGAGCGCTCTGGACTCCTCCAGTGTGATTCACCCTCACCGCTCGCTCAGGGACTGGAAGGGGCGCCTTCCATATCATTTGGGGATCCTCAGGGACTGGAAGGTCTTCTCTCTGAGCGCTCTGGACTCCTCCAGTGTGATTCACCCTCACCGCTCACTGAGCCTTCCATATCATTTGGGGATCCTCAGGGACTGGAAGGTCTTCTCTCTGAGCGTTCTGGACCCTTCCAGTGTGATTCACCCTCACCGCTCGCTCAGGGACTGGAAGGACCGCCTTCCATATCATTTGGGGATCCTCAGGGACTGGAAGGTCTTCTCTCTGAGCGTTCTGGACTCCTCCAGTGTGATTCACCCTCACCGCTCGCTCAGGGACTGGAAGGGGCGCCTTCCATATCATTTGGGGGTCCTCAGGGACTGGAAGGTCTTCTCTCTGAGCGCTCTGGACTCCTCCAGTGTGATTCACCCTCACCGCTCACTGAGCCTTCCATATCATTTGGGGATCCTCAGTGACTGGGAGAGTCTTCTCTCTGAGCGCTCTGGACTCCTCCAGTGTGATTCACCCTCACCGCTCGCTCAGGGACTGGAAGGGGCGCTTTCCATATCATTTGGGGATCCTCAGGGACTGGAAGGTCTTCTCTCTGAGCGTTCTGGACTCCTCCAGTGTGATTCACCCTCACCGCTCGCTCAGGGACTGGAAGGGGCGCCTTCCATATCATTTGGGGATCCTCAGGGACTGGAAGGTCTTCTCTCTGAGCGTTCTGGACTCCTCCAGTGTGATTCACCCTCACCGCTCGCTCAGGGACTGTAAGGGGCGCCTTCCACATCATTTGGGGGTCCTCAGGGACTGGAAGGTCTTCTCTCTGAGCGCTCTGGATTCCTCCAGTGTGATTCACCCTCACCGCTCGCTCAGGGACTGGAAGGGGCGCCTTCCATATCATTTGGGGATCCTCAGGGACTGGAAGATCTTCTCTCTGAGCGCTCTGGACTCCTCCAGTGTGATTCACCCTCACCGCTCGCTCAGGGACTGGAAGGGCCGCCTTCCACATCATTTGGGGGTCCTCAGGGACTGGGAGTCTTCTCTCTGAGCGTTCTGGACTCCTCCAGTGTGATTCACCCTCACCGCTCGCTCAGGGACTGGAAGGGACGCCTTCCACATCATTTGGGGGTCCTCAGGGACTGGGAGAGTCTTCTCTCTGAGCGTTCTGGACTCCTCCAGTGTGATTCGCCCTCACCGCTCGCTCAGGGACTGGGGCGCCTTCCATATCATTTGGGGATCCTCAGGGACTGGGAGAGTCTTCTCTCTGAGCGTTCTGGACTCCTCCAGTGTGATTCACCCTCACCGCTCGCTCAGGGACTGGAAGGGGCACCTTCCATATCATTTGGGGATCCTCAGGGACTGGGAGAGTCTTCTCTCTGAGCGTTCTGGACTCCTCCAGTGTGATTCGCCCTCACCGCTCGCTCAGGGACTGGGGCGCCTTCCATATCATTTGGGGATCCTCAGGGACTGGGAGAGTCTTCTCTCTGAGCGTTCTGGACTCCTCCAGTGTGATTCACCCTCACCGCTCGCTCAGGGACTGGAAGGCCTCCTTCACCTAGGGGGCGCCGTGGCATTTCCACCATCATGTGTGGGGGACTGCATTGAGGGCAGATGGAATCAGGAACAGTGCAGCCTTTCTCCCGAGAAATGCACCCATTCAACTCCCTATCATTTCCATATCTATGTTGGTATGTGGGATGCTTTGGGGGCGTTCTCAAATTCTAAGAACTACAGCTATGCCTAACATGATACCATACCAAATAACTAATTACTACTTTAAGAATCACTGACCACACCTAGCATTAGAGAGGGCCATAGACATTCTTCTTGGTTTTAAGAACCATTGCCTGGTCTAATAGCTAAGAGGCAAGAAAATCATGGGATCTTATATACATCATGGAACACACTTAGATTTAAAGAGAGTACTAGACCTTTTCGTTCTGGATCTAAAAACTATGGGTAAAATTATGCCAGGCAAGAAATAGAAATTCTATTATCTATCAACAGACACAGACAGCATTAAAACAGGTCAGTTTTGATTGCGTGAAGTTGCATTCTTGGCGAAGATCATATTCATACTTGCTTTCCATTCTTTCTTCTATTCTCACCATCAACACTGGAGGCGGACAACTCAGTCTTCTCTCTTCTAAGAGGTTGTACTACATGCCTTTGAGATAAAAAATCAATGTTACTGCAGCTGCCATGGGAATATTACTCCTAATAGAATAGAATAGAATTCTTTATTGGCCAAGTGTGATTCAACACACAAGGAATTTGTTTTTGGTGCATATGCTCTCAGTGTATGTAAAAGAAAAGATACATTTGTCAAGAATCATGAGGTACAACACTTAATGATTGTCATAGTGAATACACTATTACCTCAGATGCAGGGATTACCTTTCCTTGCCTGGGCAAAGGGGCAATCAGTTAGTGGAAGACCACCCCCTCCCTCCGTTATCCCCAAATTTTGGAGAATACAAGTCTCAACTCAACTTACCTCACAGCATAGAGGCCACATCGCAGCCGAAGGCTAACAGGCTTGGGCTGGGGACATTTTTTTGCTCTTTTTCCTTCTTTCACTTTTGTTTCTTCCTCTGCCATGCCGAACAAGGGTTGTCTCTTTCCAAGAACATTTGGCAGGTGGCATGCACTTGTTCCTCCCCCAAATCTCAGAAGTTCTAAAATCTTCTATAGATCACCGGCCACACCTAGCATTAAAAATGGCCATTGGGGTTTTCTTTCTGGTTCTAAGAACCATTGCCAGGGCTAAATTATGCCAGGCAAAAAAGGTATAAAATCTATTATAAATTTTTGGCCACACCTAGAATTAAAAAGGGTCGTTGAGGTTTTCTTTCTGGTTCTAAGAACCATTGCCAGGGCTAAATTATGCCAGGCAAAAAAGGCATAAAATCTATTATAATTTTTTGGCCACACCTAGAATTAAAAAGGGCCATTGAGGTTTTCTTTCTGGTTCTAAGAACCATTGCCAGGGCTAAATTATGCCAGGCAAAAAAGATATAAAATCTATTATCAATTACTGGCCATACCTAGAATTAAAAAGGGCCATTGAGGTTTTCTTTCTGGTTCTAAGAACTATTGCCAGGGCTAAATTATGCCAGGCAGAAATCTATAAAATCTATAATCGATCAACGGCCACACCTAGCATTAAAAAGGTCCATTGAGGTTTTCTTTCTGGTTCTAAGGTATAAAATCTATTATCTATAGGTCACTTTTGATTTACTTGGTGAAGTATCAATCTTGGTGAAGATGTTATTCATTCTTGCTTTCCATTCGTTCTTCTATTTTTGCCATTAACACTGCAGGCTCACAATTGAATCGTCTGTCTTCTAAGATGGTGTAGTATATGCCTTTGAGATTAAAAAAAAATCAACATTACTTCAGTTGCCACCGGAGTTTTACTCTTAAGAATGCACAATGCACCGTGGTTGCTATTGCCTCATATGCAGGGTTACCCTTACTTAACTAGGAAACTTACCTAGCATAAAGTAGAGGAAGACCAACCCCACCCATATCCTAAAATCTTGGGAGACTGTAAGACTCAACCAAACTTACCTCACAGCATAGAAGATGACATAACAGCTGAAGGCTAACAGTCTTGGGCTGGAGACATTTTCTTGCTTTCTTGTTTCTTCTTTCACTTTTCTTTCTTCTGCCGTGCCCAGCAAGCGTTGTCTCTTCCAAGGAAAATTTGTCAGCAACACTTCCTTCCCTCAGTCTGCAAAGCTAGAAAACTATAACATCTTTTATACATCAACAGCCACATCTAGCATTAGAAAAGGGCTGTTGAGATTATCTTTCTGGTTCTAAGAACCATTGCCAGGACTAAATTATTCCAGGCAAAAATGGTATAAAATCTATTATCAATTACTGGCCATACCTAGAATTAAAAAGGGCCATTGAGGTTTTCTTTCTGGTTCTAAGAACCATTGCCAGGGTTAAATTATGCCAGGCAGAAATCTATAAAATCTATAATCGATCAACGGCCACACCTAACATTAAAAAGTGCCTTTGGGGTTTTCTTTCTGGTTCTAAGAACAATTGCCAGGGCTAAATTATGCCAGGCAAAAAAGGTATAGAATCTATAATCGATCAACGGCCACACCTAGCATTAAAAAGGTCCATTGAGGTTTTCTTTCTGGTTCTAAGAACCATTGCCAGGGCTAAATTATGCCAGGCAAAAAAGGTATAAAATCTATTATCAATTTTTGGCCACAGCTAGACTTAAAAAGGGCCTTCAAGGTTTTCTTTCTGGTTCTTAGAACCATTGCCAGGGCTAAATTTATGCCAGGCAAAAAAGGTATAAAATCTATTATCTGTAGGTCACTTTTGATTTACTTGGTGAAGTATCAATCTTGGTGAAGATGTTATTTATTCTTGCTTTCCATTCGTTCTTCTATTTTTGCCATCAACACTGCAGGCTGACAATTGAATGGTCTGTCTTCTAAGATGGTGTAGTATATGCCTTTGAGATTAAAAAAAAATCAACATTACTTCAGTTGCCACCGGAGTTTTACTCCTAAGAATGCACAATGCACCGTGGTTGCTATTGCCTCATATGCAGGGTTACCCTTACTTAACTAGGAAACTTACCTAGCACAAAGTAGAGGAAGACCAACCCCACCCATATCCTAAAATCTTGGGAGACTGTAAGACTCAACCAAACTTACCTCACAGCATAGAAGATGACATAACAGCTGAAGGCTAACAGTCTTGGGCTGGAGACATTTTCTTGCTTTCTTGTTTCTTCTTTCACTTTTCTTTCTTCTGCCGTGCCCAGCAAGCGTTGTCTCTTCCAAGGAAAATTTGTCGGCAACACTTGTTCCTCCCCTCAGTCTGCAAAGCTAGAAAACTATAACATCTTTTATACATCAACAGCCACATCTAGCATTAGAAAAGGGCTGTTGAGATTATCTTTCTGGTTCTAAGAACCATTGCCAGGGCTAAATTACGACAGGCAGAAATCTATTAAATCTATAATCTATCAATGGCCATACCTAGCATTAAAAAGGGCTGTTGAGGATTTCTTTCTGGTTCTAAGAACCATTGCCAGGACTAAATTATTCCAGGCAAAAATGGTATAAAATCTATTATCAATTACTGGCCATACCTAGAATTAAAAAGGGCCATTGAGGTTTTCTTTCTGGTTCTAAGAACCATTGCCAGGGTTAAATTATGCCAGGCAGAAATCTATAAAATCTATAATCGATCAACGGCCACACCTAACATTAAAAAGTGCCTTTGGGGTTTTCTTTCTGGTTCTAAGAACAATTGCCAGGGCTAAATTATGCCAGGCAAAAAAGGTATAGAATCTATAATCGATCAACGGCCACACCTAGCATTAAAAAGGTCCATTGAGGTTTTCTTTCTGGTTCTAAGAACCATTGCCAGGGCTAAATTATGCCAGGCAAAAAAGGTATAAAATCTATTATCAATTTTTGGCCACAGCTAGACTTAAAAAGGGCCTTCAAGGTTTTCTTTCTGGTTCTTAGAACCATTGCCAGGGCTAAATTTATGCCAGGCAAAAAAGGTATAAAATCTATTATCTGTAGGTCACTTTTGATTTACTTGGTGAAGTATCAATCTTGGTGAAGATGTTATTTATTCTTGCTTTCCATTCGTTCTTCTATTTTTGCCATCAACACTGCAGGCTGACAATTGAATGGTCTGTCTTCTAAGATGGTGTAGTATATGCCTTTGAGATTAAAAAAAAATCAACATTACTTCAGTTGCCACCGGAGTTTTACTCCTAAGAATGCACAATGCACCGTGGTTGCTATTGCCTCATATGCAGGGTTACCCTTACTTAACTAGGAAACTTACCTAGCACAAAGTAGAGGAAGACCAACCCCACCCATATCCTAAAATCTTGGGAGACTGTAAGACTCAACCAAACTTACCTCACAGCATAGAAGATGACATAACAGCTGAAGGCTAACAGTCTTGGGCTGGAGACATTTTCTTGCTTTCTTGTTTCTTCTTTCACTTTTCTTTCTTCTGCCGTGCCCAGCAAGCGTTGTCTCTTCCAAGGAAAGTTGTCGGCAACACTTGTTCCTCCCCTCAGTCTGCAAAGCTAGAAAACTATAACATCTTTTATACATCAACAGCCACATCTAGCATTAGAAAAGGGCTGTTGAGATTATCTTTCTGGTTCTAAGAACCATTGCCAGGGCTAAATTACGCCAGGCAGAAATCTATTAAATGTATAATCTATCAATGGCCACACCTAGCATTAAAAAGGGCTGTTGAGGTTTTCTTTCTGGTTCTAAGAACCATTGCCAGGACTAAATTATTCCAGGCAAAAATGGTATAAAATCTATTATCAATTACTGGCCATACCTAGAATTAAAAAGGGCCATTGAGGTTTTCTTTCTGGTTCTAAGAACCATTGCCAGGGTTAAATTATGCCAGGCAGAAATCTATAAAATCTATAATCGATCAACGGCCACACCTAACATTAAAAAGTGCCTTTGGGGTTTTCTTTCTGGTTCTAAGAACAATTGCCAGGGCTAAATTATGCCAGGCAAAAAAGGTATAGAATCTATTATCAATTACTGGCCATACCTAGAATTAAAAGGGGCCATTGAGGTTTTCTTTCTGGTTCTAAGAACTATTGCCAGGGCTAAATTTATGCCAGGCAAAAAAGGTATAAAATCTATTATCTATAGGTCACTTTTGATTTACTTGGTGAAGTATCAATCTTGGTGAAGATGTTATTCATTCTTGCTTTCCATTCGTTCTTCTATTTTTGCCATCAACACTGCAGGCTGACAATTGAATGGTCTGTCTTCTAAGATGGTGTAGTATATGCCTTTGAGATTAAAAAAAAATCAACATTACTTCAGTTGCCATCGGAGTTTTACTCTTAAGAATGCACAATGCACCATGGTTGCTATTGCCTCATATGCAGGGTTACCCTTACTTAACTAGGAAACTTACCTAGCATAAATTAGAGGAAGACCAACCCCACCCATATCCTAAAATCTTGGGAGACTGTAAGACTCAACCAAACTTACCTCACAGCATAGAAGATGACATAACAGCTGAAGGCTAACAGTCTTGGGCTGGAGACATTTTCTTGCTTTCTTGTTTCTTCTTTCACTTTTCTTTCTTCTTCTGCCGTGCCCAGCAAGCGTTGTCTCTTCCAAGGAAAATTTGTCAGCAACACTTGTTCCTCCCGTCAGTCTGCAAAGCTAGAAAACTATAACATCTTTTATACATCAACAGCTACATCTAGCATTAGAAAAGGGCTGTTGAGATTATCTTTCTGGTTCTAAGAACCATTGCCAGGGCTAAATTACGCCAGGCAGAAATCTATTAAATGTATAATCTATCAATGGCCACACCTAGCATTAAAAAGGGCTGTTGAGGTTTTCTTTCTGGTTCTAAGAACCATTGCCAGAACTAAATTATTCCAGGCAAAAATGGTATAAAATCTATTATCAATTACTGGCCATACCTAGCATTAAAAAGGGCTGTTGAGGTTTTCTTTCTGGTTCTAAGAACCATTGCCAGGACTAAATTATTCCAGGCAAAAATGGTATAAAATCTATTATCAATTACTGGCCATACCTAGAATTAAAAGGGCCATTGAGGTTTTCTTTTTGGTTCTAAGAACCATTGCCAGGGCTAAATTATGCCAGGCAAAAAGGTATAAAATCTATTATCAATTACTGGCCATACCAGAATTAAAAAGGGCCATTGAGGTTTTCTTTCTGGTTCTAAGAACCATTGCCAGGACTAAATTATGCCAAGCAAAAATGGTATAAAATCTATTATCAATTACTGGCCATACCTAGAATTAAACAGGTCCATTGAGATTTTCTTTCTGGTTCTAAGAACCATTGCCAGGCTAAATTATGCCAGGCAAAAAAGGTATAAAATCTATTATCAATTACTGGCCATACCTAGAATTAAAAAGGGTTGTTGAGGTTTTCTTTCTGGTTCTAAGAACCATTGCCAGGGCTAAATTATGCCAGGCAAAAAGGTATAAAATCTATTATCAATTACTGGCCATACCTAGAATTAAAAAGGGTCGTTGAGGTTTTCTTTTTGGTTCTAAGAACCATTGCCAGGGCTAAATTATGCCAGGCAAAAATGGTATAAAATCTATTATCATTTACTGGCCATACCTAGAATTAAAAAGGTCCATTGAGATTTTCTTTCTGGTTCTAAGAACCATTGCCAGGGCTAAATTATGCCAGGCAAAAAAGGTATAAAATCTATTATCAATTACTGGCCATACCTAGAATTAAAAAGGTCCATTGAGATTTTCTTTCTGGTTCTAAGAACCATTGCCAGGACTAAATTATGCCAAGCAAAAATGGTATAAAATCTATTATCAATTACTGGCCATACCTAGAATTAAACAGGTCCATTGAGATTTTCTTTCTGGTTCTAAGAACCATTGCCAGGCTAAATTATGCCAGGCAAAAAAGGTATAAAATCTATTATCAATTACTGGCCATACCTAGAATTAAAAAGGGTTGTTGAGGTTTTCTTTCTGGTTCTAAGAACCATTGCCAGGGCTAAATTATGCCAGGCAAAAAGGTATAAAATCTATTATCAATTACTGGCCATACCTAGAATTAAAAAGGGTCGTTGAGGTTTTCTTTTTGGTTCTAAGAACCATTGCCAGGGCTAAATTATGCCAGACAAAAATGGTATAAAATCTATTATCATTTACTGGCCATACCTAGAATTAAAAAGGTCCATTGAGATTTTCTTTCTGGTTCTAAGAACCATTGCCAGGGCTAAATTATGCCAGGCAAAAAAGGTATAAAATCTATTATCAATTACTGGCCATACCTAGAATTAAAAAGGTCCATTGAGATTTTCTTTCTGGTTCTAAGAACCATTGCCAGGGCTAAATTATGCCAGGCAAAAAAGGTATAAAATCTACAATCAATCAACGGCCACACCTAGAATTAAAAAGTGCCGTTGAGGTTTTCTTTCTGGTTCTAAGAACCATTGCCAGGCTAAATTATGCCAGGCAAAGAGGGTATAAAATCTATTATCAATTACTGGCCATACCTAGAATTAAAAAGGGTCGTTGAGGTTTTCTTTCTGGTTCTAAGAACCATTGCCAGGACTAAATTATGCCAGGCAAAAAAGGTATAAAATCTATTATCAATTACTGGCCATACATAGAATTAAAAATGGTCGTTGAGGTTTTCTTTCTGGTTCTAAGAACCATTGCCAGGACTAAGTTATGCCAGGCAAAAAAGGTATAAAATCTATTATCAATTACTGGCCATACCTAGAATTAAAAAGGTCCATTGAGATTTTCTTTCTGGTTCTAAGAACCATTGCCAGGGCTAAATTATGCCAGGCAAAAAAGGTATAAAATCTATTATCAATTACTGGCCATACCTAGAATTAAAAAGGGTCGTTGAGGTTTTCTTTCTGGTTTTAAGAACCATTGCCAGGGCTAAATTATGCCAGGCAAAAAAGGTATAAAATCTATTATCAATTACTGGCCATACCTAGAATTAAAAAGGGCCATTGAGGTTTTCTTTCTGGTTCTAAGAACCATTGCCAGGGCTAAATTATGCCAGGCAAAAATGGTATAAAATCTATTATCAATTACTGGCCATACCTAGAATTAAAAAGGGCTGTTGAGGTTTTCTCTCTGGTTCTAAGAACCATTGCTAGGGCTAAATTATGCCAGGCAAAAAAGGTATAAAATCTATTATCAATTACTGGCCATACCTAGAATTAAAAAGGGCCATTGAGGTTTTCTTTCTGGTTCTAAGAACCATTGCCAGGGCTAAATTATGCCAGGCAAAAAAGGCATAAAATCTATTATAAATTTTTGGCCACACCTAGAATTAAAAAGGGCCATTGAGGTTTTCTTTCTGGTTCTAAGAACCATTGCCAGGGCTAAATTATGCCAGGCAAAAAAGGTATAAAATCTATTATCAATTACTGGCCATACCTAGAATTAAAAGGGGCCATTGAGGTTTTCTTTCTGGTTCTAAGAACCATTGCCAGGGCTAAATTATGCCAGGCAAAAAAGGCATAAAATCTATTATAAATTTTTGGCCACACCTAGAATTAAAAAGGGCCATTGAGGTTTTCTTTCTGGTTCTAAGAACCATTGCCAGGGCTAAATTATGCCAGGCAAAAAAGGTATAAAATCTATTATCAATTACTGGCCATACCTAGAATTAAAAGGGGCCATTGAGGTTTTCTTTCTGGTTCTAAGAACCATTGCCAGGGCTAAATTATGCCAGGCAAAAAAGGCATAAAATCTATTATAAATTTTTGGCCACACCTAGAATTAAAAAGGGCCATTGAGGTTTTCTTTCTGGTTCTAAGAACCATTGCCAGGGCTAAATTATGCCAGGCAAAAAAGGTATAAAATCTATTATCAATTACTGGCCATACCAGAATTAACAAGGGCCTTTGAGGTTTTCTCTCTGGTTCTAAGAACCATTGCCAGGGCTAAATTAAGTCAGGCAGAAATCTATAATCTATCAACGGCCACACCTAGTATTAAAAAGTGCCATTGAGGTTTTATCACTATCATTCTGTGGAGTGGGCGGCATACAAATGCAACAAACAAACAAACAAACAAATAAAGAAAGAAACAAAGAAAGAAATTAAGAAACAAACAAACAAAGAAAGAAACAAAAATAAATAAATAAATAAATAAATAAATAAATAAATACAGAATGCCCCAATCAAGGAACTGCCAAAGAAGGTAACAACAAAGAACCTCCAAGACCATTTGCACCAACACTGAAAGAAGCCACTAGAACATAAATTGAGAGCCAACTGCACTCCCTTCCAGCACTGATGATGTTCCCTAGTTTCCTAATGAAATGTCTACAAGAAAACCACAGAGCTCGAGCTCAAACACTAACGCTAACGCTAACGCTAACCCTAACCAAGGATGCCTCATTTCAACCTTGAGCCACAAATATTCTCCTTTGTTGGTATACCTCGTATCCAATTGCATCACCAGGTTCACTTTCAGTTTTAAGAAGTCTGGCTGGTACTGGCATTATTTCTAAGGGTGTAAAGGTGGGAGGGAGGTGATCCCAAAGGATTCCCTTCCGGTCTGAGTCTCACTGAGGGGGTCCTCAGGCACTGGAGGAGGCTTCTAGCTGAGCGCTGTTGTTTCTTCCAGTGTGATTCGCCCTCACTGCTCACTCAGGGACTGAAAGGGCGACCCCAGAGAGGACTTCCAGTGTGAGTCTCCCACAGTGTCTGCTCAGGGACTCAATGAGACAGGTAGCTTGACTCCCGGGCTCATTCAGTGTGAGCGTCAGAGAGTGGAAGCTCAGGGACTGAAAGACCTCTATAAGTAGGGGCATCACCCCCATCTCCAGGCTGTGTTGGAATGTGGAATGCGCTCTGGTTCTAAGAACCACAGCCAATAGCCAAAAGTATGTTGGGTCAGAAATTCTTTTGATACTTTTTACCTAAGTTTGTCACACTTATGACTGCTCTTTTTACCATTGATACTTTGTAATGTAAACTTTAGCAAGGCCCAAAGATTTTTGCAGTAACAAACATGTTGCAAACAGTACCTGCCAGGCTTCCTCACTTTCATGATACACTGAAGAGTAAATAAAACCATCTGTCTTACTGTTGATGTCTTCTTCTTCATCTACAGGTCAGTTTGGATTCATGCCTTTGGGAAAAAAAATCAATGTCACCAAATGACCAACTCATGTTCAGAAACTAGAATACTAATCAAGTAATTTTACAAAGGGGCTTTTATGTGCTTTATCCTAGGAATGAAAGAAGGCACGATAGAATGAACTGGAACGTTGTGCCCTTGGGAATACCTCAGACCAAGCAACTTTTTTATTCTTTTATTTTATTTTATTTTGTCAAGCACATATTAGATTTTATATATATATATATATATATATGTGTGTGTGTGTGTGTGTGTGTGTGTGTGTGTGTGTGTGTGTATGTATATATATATATGTATATATATATGTATATATATATGTGTATATATATATATATATATATATATATATATATATATATATATATATATATATATATATATATATATATATATATATATATATATATATATAAACATGATTTGAATACATGAAATGAATAAAAATAAAAGGTAACATTAGGACAGGGACAGTAGGCACGCTGGTGCGCTTATACATGCCCCTTATGGACCTCTTAGGAATAGGGTGAGGTCAACAGTAGACAGTCTAAGGTTACAATTTTGTGGGTTTGGGGAAGAAACCACAGTCAGGTAGTGCATTCCAGGCATTGATCACTCTGTTGCTGAAGTTGTATTTTCTGCAGTCGAGTTTGGAGCTATTTACATTAAGTTTGTATCTTTTGTGTGCTCCTGTATTATTGTGGTTGAAGCTGAAGTAGTCACTGACAGGTAGGACATTGTAGCAAATAATTTTATGAACTATGCTAAGGTGGCGTAGTTCTAAGTTGTCCTTAACTAGTCCTCTACATGTTTTGTTTATTTTCAGGACTTGAGCTGTGACTAAAATTTTCTCATGTCCCCAGAGTTGACTTTATTCAAGAAAGTAAGGGCAACTGCAAGTATTGAAGCTATTTTACCTTTAAGCTAATTTTAATGCTTGTTCACCTGTGGTAATTTCCCTGCTTTTAACTGCCCCTAGCTAAAATTGCCTCAGCTTTATTCCTGAGGGTAAAGTCAGCTCCTTTTTAGTTAACTTTGACCTTTTCTTACTTGCAGTGCTTTAAGTCTGCAAGGTCATGGCTATAATGACCTCAGACTTTACTGGGAAGTTAATTTTAACTCTTATTCACCTGTGATGGTTTGGTCCTTTTAAAAGGACATGGCTGAGATTACCTCAGGTTCCACCAAAATTTTATTCTATTAATAAAAATTTTTATTACACTCCTAGTAATATTAGTTAACTTTTGCCTTTAGTTACTTGAAGTAGATACTTTCTGCATATTTTGCTTCTTTAAGGACTTGAGTCTTGACTAAAATTACCTCAGGTCACTTTATTCCCAAGAGCAAGGTCAGCTCCTGAGGTAATTTTATCTTTACCTTTAAAACTTTTTAATTTTGACTCCTGTCAAATGGCTGAGATTACCTAGAATTCCACCAGTATTTTACTAAAAATGTGAGCCTTGGCTGACATTACCTCAGAATTGCCCTAAGAGCTGGCTTTATTTCAAGAAAGGAAGGTCAACTCCTGGACCTGAAGTAATTTTAGTTAACTTTTGCCTTTAGTTACTTGAGGCAACTAGTCTTCTACATGCTTTGCTTCTTTTAAGGACTTGAGCTTTGACTAAAATTTCCTCAGGTCCCAAGAAATCCCTTTCTTCAAGAAAGGAAGGGCAACTCCAGATACTGAAGCTATTTTGCCTTTAAGCTAATTTTAATGCTTGTTCACCTGTGATAATTTCCCTGCTTTTAACTGCCCCTGGCTAAAATTACCTCAGCTTTATATACTGAGAGAAAAGTCAGCTCCTGAGCCTGAAGTAATTTTAAACTTTATCCTCTACCTACTTGAAGTACTTTTAGTTTGCAAGGACATGGCTACAATTACCTCAGACTTTACTCCGAAGCTAATTTTAACTTATTCACACCTGTGGTTTGGTCCTTTTTAAAGAGACACTGCTGATATTACCTAAGGTTCCACCAAAATTTGACTCTAAAACCCTTCAGTCTTGGCTCAAATTACCTCAGACCTCACGAACTGACTTTATTCCTGAGGACAAGCTCAGCTCCTAAGGCAATTTTATCTTTAAAGCTAATTTTTTCACACCTGTGGTGGGTTTGGTCCTTTTCAAAAGGACACGGCTGACATTACCTCAAGTAATTTTAAGAACTCGAGTCTTGACTAGAATTACTTCAGTGGTTTACGTTATTCCTTGAGGCAAACCCATTGGTAAGACCGAGGTAACTTATCTTGAGTGACAGGAGTCCTTTAAAGAACACACCTTTGAGATATTACCTCAGCGGCCCCTGGCGTTTTACTCCTTAGAATACACGCCTGGGGTTAAAATTACCACAGGTGCTATCCTTACTCCCCGAGAACAATAGGCTATTAACTGGCTAAAGAACTCGCGCTCCCCTCCGTATCCCACAAGGTATAAAAAGTCTCAGGTAGAATTACCTCAAAAGCTCAAAAGGCCCTGCCCGGCCTCGAGCTCGAGGACTTGGGCTGCGGAGGCGCCGGTGAGAGATTTTTTTGGGCTCTCCGGCGCCCCGCAGCATCGTCCCCTTCTGAGGAACGAGAGACGCGGCAGCAACGGAGTCTGAAACTTCGGCAGCGCGCTCGCTAATTTTATACACAGCTGAGGAGCCCGCCGACTGTTTAAATGCCCCCGCCCCTCGGAGCGAGGAGAGGCCTCCCGGCCAATCCGAGGGACGGGTTTTCAGAGCAGCCAATAAACGGGCGTGGTGGGCGTGGAGAAGGACCCCGCGAGGCGGCTCCGAGGGATTATGGCTGGAAAGGCGCGCGGTGGCGCGCACGCGCAGTTGCCCTCAGTTCCCGTCCGGGACCCCAGCCAGGTTCGGCTCCCGGAGCGGTTGCCATGGAGACGGCGGCGGCGGGCGGGGCGGCTCATCGCGGCCAGGTGGGCCGCACAGGTGAGGGAGATTGGAGGCTGCTGCGCTATGAGAGTGGGTTTTTTTGTGTGTCTTCTCCTCAAGGCTTCGTCCCCCTCTGGGGACCTTTCGCCCCGCCCGGCCACCCTTTGGACTACAAATCCCATCGGTCAGGCAGCCAGCGATCTCCTCCTGTGCATGGGAAGCCACTAGGGTTGGGGGCTTCCCTCCCCCGCTGCAAAGGCCCGCTTTTCAAAGTATCCCCATTATTTTTGCAACGGTGCTTTTTTATTGAAAGATCAGAGGGTGACTTGGGCTTATACTGGGGATGCTTTGGATGACAAGTCCCATCAGCCACCCCCGGGTTGGGGGTGTTGATAGGGATCGTCCCTTCCTGCAACAGAGAGCTCCCCCCCGTTGTTAAATCTGAAAATTTAATAATTACAAAAATAAAGATTACATGTACCGTATAGGAGATGCTTTGGACTACAGTTCCCATTAGCCAGTCTGTTGCAAGAGAAGCAATCCCCATCAGTCCCCCCCTCCAAGGCTGGATAATGGGAACTGTAGTCAAAAGCATCTCTAAAATTCAACTCCTTTTTCTGTTTTTTGCATCTTCTCTACCACTTTACAATCTTGCCAGGCAGCCCTTGGTTTTATTTTGTTGTGCAAATATTGAATTTATTTTTCCAGTTTTGTTTTTTAGGGAAAAAAATTCCCCAGACTGGTTTGTTTTGTTTTGCTTTGTAAGAGATTCTGCTTAAATGTTATAATAATTTTTGATACATGGGGTCTTGCCCTTGGAAACAAATTGAACCCAAATTTGAAACTATTTCTTCCTTTTTCTATTATAGGAACTCTTCCCACCCCCCAGTTAAATGTTTTCAAAAGAGGCACTTGTCCAAAAATGCAAAATAATAAATGGCTATCTTGATTGCATTTCTTCATAGTTTAAATGTGGTTTATGGAATTAACCAGATTTTCTGGCCTTAGTAATAACAATACCACTTAGACTTATATACCTATTTCACGGTGCTTTCCAGCCCTCTCTAAGCGGTTTACAGAGTTCAGCCTCTTGCCCCCAATAATCTGGGTCCTCATTTTACCCACCTCGGAAGGATGGAAGTCTGAGTCAACCTTGAGCCTGGTGAGATTCGATGACCTTAAACAACACTGAACTGTAAATTACGCATACAAGCTACTTTCGCAGAGCACCTTGGTGACTGATTATGTTGTGAGAATATTGAGAAAATTGGCTGTCTACTTCGTGTGTTAGAATAAAGTTGCAATGGAGAAACTGATCTTTTGGATATTGTATTACACAGACTGAGGGTTGGGGACACCTGGCTTAGGAGATCTAGGCAAGGGGATGGCTTTTTAAAAAGGGCTTACAAAATTTAACATCCACCATATAATAAAAATCCCACCCCATTTCCCATGGCGGCAGCAATCTACACAAGTTGAACTTTTAATGAAGCCCCTCGCAACATATTCCACCATGTTGCGGCCTCCAGACAAGTTAGGACAACAACCTTTAGAATTAACGAACTGGCTTTGCTTTGTTTTATTCACAAAAATATTCCAGAACTCTCAACAAACCGCCATAAGAGATGAATACATTCTTGTTAAGGAAAGCTGCTTGACAAAGCCATTTTATTTGGATGGGTGAAGGAAAAGAACATTTTGCTACGGAGAAACTGTTCTCTTAATGAACAAGCCACAATTTTAGACTTCCAAGATCCCAGCTCTTCCCCAATTTCAATAAATCTTAGGGGGAGGGAGAAGAGATTTGGTTTCTTTTGAGTTCCAAAAAAATGAACAGGTTCGTTTTTTCCTTCTCTGAAGTTGCAAGCGGAAAACAATTTTAGACGTCGTAGTAGAAATCTAATTTTGTGTAAACTGTCTTGCATCCTTTGTCAGAATAGATCCGCTCCACTTTGGGGAAATAGGTCATCTCATTGGCCACACACAAGACCACATCTTCGTTGACCGCTAGGCCCCGCGATTTCAATTCAGACCTGATGCACATTTTCACGTGGCTGATTTCCAGAGGCAGGAAGGGAATAAAGTAATCGATGACATTTCGGTCTATCAGACTGCTGTGCCAAAATCCACCTGCAAAAGAAAAGCATGCTTGTCTTGAGTGGGATTCCTTTGTAATGCAATTAAAACAAAAGCAACTATAGGCAGTCCAGTATTTGAGGGGCTGCCACAAAAAAGAAGGGGTCAACTTAATTTTCCAAAGCACCTGAGGGTAGAACAAGAAGCAATGGATGGAAACGAATTCATGAGAGAAGCAACCTAGAACTAAGGAGAAATTTTCTGACGGAATAAACCAGTGGAAGGACTTGTCTCCAGCAGTTGTGAGTGCTCCATCACTGGAGGTTTTCAAAACAGATTGGACAGTCATTTGTCCAGAGCGGTGTAAGTTCTGCTTGTGTAGGTGGTTGGACTAGAAGACCTCTGGGGTCCCTTCCAACTCTGTTGTTCTGCTTTTCTCCAAAGCAACTGAAGGCAGGACAAGAAGCAATGGGTGGAAACTTAAATGGTAGATAAATAAAAGTGTTACTCACTATTTCTGTTATTAAACACAGAATTTGACAATGACTGTTGCAAAACATGCAGAAGCAGCTCTTCCCTCTTCTTTCCTTTGATCCAGAGGAAAAAAATCATTCTTTTCTCTGGATCAAACTTCTGGTCCTCAGGAAGTTTATGGATGGAAAAATAGGACATAAACCTCTTGAGATGATGGAGGGGTGCAGCTATGCTCAAGGACCCATCCACTATGTGTGTGTGGGGGGGGTATAAGCCTTCCCTTTATCTTTGCAGTCATCTTTTTCTCTGGACCAAGCTCGATCTCTTTTAACCTGATGGATTAGTCTATTTAGGCAGAGGAGGGGGGGTTATAATCATCCCAAAATGTGAGAGGTTTGTCTTGCCCTAGTGGAAACCGGTCTCTGTGGATGTTGCCGCTTTAGTTTCATATTAAGAGCAATCCCCTACTGATTTTGCAAATTGAAGCAAATATTGTAGCTTTACTGGAAAAGATTGCTTGCTAAAGAAACCATTAACCAATACAGTTAAGTTTAAGAGTAGCACCGATGTTGGCATGAAGTTAGGGTTCATCTGTAGCACCGATGTTGGTATGAAGTTAGGCTCATCTGTTAACTATAAAATGAATTAGAGGTACTCAGGGAAGGATAAGAGGGAGGAAGAGGAAGTAGAAAGGAAGGGGAGAGGGAGGAGGGAAGTAGGAAAGAGGGAGAAAGAAGAGAGAGGGGAGAGAGGGAGACAGAGGGAGGGGAGTAGTATGAAATATAGAAGGAAAACACGGGAGATGAAAGTACAAAAAGTGCAAAGATGGTGGGAAAAAAAATCTTTAAAAAAAACTGAGTTTGGAAAAAGCAGCAGAATCTGCCCTCCTGTGGCCAGTGTGTGTGTGTGTGTGTGTGTGCTGTAACATTTGGCAAAGAAGCCCCTGAGTGGCTTATTTTCATTCTTTCATTTCTTTCCTTTGATGAAAGCTCACAGCGGCCACAGAAGAGGCTGTCAGGAATAGAAAAGTTAGTTCCAGGAACTAAAATTTCATTTCTATGTAATAGGGCACCGAGGATGACAAAACAGGGATTGCTGCCCTCCTGTGGCCAGGTAAGTCCATGGCATTTTATTTTTCTAAGATATATTTATTTATTTTATTTTATTTATTTATTTGTCAAACATGTATAGGATAGTAGTAGTTTGTATAAACATAAGTAAAAAGTAACGATAAAAGAGGACAATAGGACAGTAGGACAGGGACGGTAGGCACAGTGATGCACTTATGCACGCCCCTTACAGACCTCTTAGAAACAGGGAGAGGTTGACTCTAGACAGTCTAAGGTTAAAGTTTTTGGGGTTTGGGGAAGAAACCACAGAGTCAGGTAGTGCATTCCAGGCATTGATCACTCTGTTGCTGAAGTCGTATTTTCTGCAGTCGAGTTTGGAGCAGTTTACATTGAGTTTGAATCTATTACGTGCTCGTGTATTGTTGCGGTTGAAGCTGAAGTAGTCATTAACAGGAAGGACATTTTGGTATATGATTTTATGAACTACATTTAGATCAGATCGGAGGCGACGTAGTTGTAAATTGTCTAATCCCAGTATTTCAAGTCTGGTGGCATAAGGTATTTTGTTGTGAGCGGAGGAGTTGAAGGACTCTTCTTGTGAAATATTTCTGGACTCTCTCGATTGTATTTGTCTGATATGCAATGCGGGTTCCAGACAGGTGAGCTGTATTCCAGAATTGGTCTAACAAATGTTTTGTATGCTCTGGTTAGTAATTTAATGTTGCCAGAGAAGAAGCTACGCAAGATTAGATTAACAACTCTTAGTGCCTTTTTGGCAATGTTGTTACAGTGGGCTCTAGCACTTAGGTCATTGGATATGAGTACTCCAAGGTCTTTGACAGAGTGAGGGTCATCTACAAATTCGTTTCCTCCAAGTTTGTATTTTGTATTCTGATTTTTTTTGCCAATGTGTAAGACAGAGCATTTGTTGGTTGAGATTTGAAGTTGCCAGTTGTTTGACCATTCTGCTACATGATCAAGGTCTTTTTGAAGGGTAGCAACATTGTCGGTGGTGTTAAATAGTTTAACATCAGCAAAGAGAATGCAGTTGCTTGTAATATGATCACAAAGATCGTTTATGTAGAGTATGAAGAGTGTTGGTCCTAGAACACTGCCTTGAGGGACACCACTGTTGACAGGAGCAGGATTTGATATGGCACTTCCTATTTTGACCACTTGTTGTCTGTTAGACAGGAACGCAGTTATCCAATCATGTAGGGGTCCAGAAATGCCATAGGATTTTAGTTTCAGAAGTAGTTTGTCGTGTACAACTGAATCAAAGGCTTTACAAAAGTCTATGTAAATTGTATCTATTGTTTTACCCTGATCAAGTTGAGTGGTCCATATGTTTTTGCAGTGCAAGAGTTGCAGATTACAGGATAATTTTTTTCTGAAACCAAATTGTTTGTTGGAGAGTAGGTTGTTCGTTTCTAAGTGGAGCGTAAAATATAGCAGAAAAGATTACTGGATAAATTAGATTGGATAAAATAGAGATAGAAGATTAATAGATGATTGATGAGAGAGATGGAAAATAATTTTATGAAAAGTGCAAAAACAAGCCTAGATTTAGGAAACTTTTGGCTAGGACCATAAAAAAACAGAAAGAGAAGAGAGAGAAGTGAAGAAAGGCGGCCAACCGGTCAGCCTGACATTTTTCTCTGCTTCTTGCCAACTCAAATAAAATACCGAGTTGTAGCTTGGGCAACAGATTCTCTCAGCCCAAATCATCCTGTTGGCAGATGAGAGAGAGGGAGGGAGGGAGACAGAGAGAGGGAGGGAGGGAGGGAAGGAGAGAGGGAGTGGGAGAGAGAGAGAGGGAGGGAGGGAGGGAGATAAGACCCAGAGAAACAGGAACATATTTGATTGTGAAGAGAGGTAGATTAAATTTTAACAAGAGTTATCTTTCTGCTTCCTGCAGGGTCCCTTGGCCTCTTATTATTCCCCCCCTCAGCTTTGCAAAATGTTACGAGGGTCGAGCATTTTAGTGCCATTTTGAATTCTGCAAATCAAGAGCGCTGTCACAAAATAGCTGCAAGGCAAAAGGGAGCTTTTGTGAGCCTGGTAGCAAGAGTGCCTTGCACCCAGCCGAGCAGGCTGATTGTCCAGAAATGGGCTGCTGGTGTTAAAGATGCATCTGTAATGAAGGCAATAATTGGCTTTACGGCATTTGGAATATAGAACAGAGTTGGAAGGGACCTTGGAGGTCTTCTAGTCCAACCCCCTGTTCAAGCAGGAGACCCTAGACCATTCTGACAAATGGCTATCAAATCTGTCTATGGAGATTCTCAGTCATCCAGGTCATGGTTGTCCCAAAGGTGCTTTTTTCAAGAGGCAACTGGACTTTCTTTGAAGACGTTTCGCTTCTCATCCAAGAAGATTCTTCAGCTCTAAGCTCTAAGCTGAAGAATCTTCTTGGATGAGAAGCAAAACGTCTTCAAAGAAAAACCAGAAAGTCCAGTTGCCTCTTGAAAAAAAGCACCTTTGGGATGGCTATCCAATCTCTTTTTAAAAACCTCCAGTGGTGGAGCACCCACAACTTCCAGAGGCAAGTCGTTCCACGGATTAATTGTTCTCATTGACAGGAAACTTATCCTTTATTCTAGGTTGGATCTCTCCTCGATAAGTTTCCACCCATTGCTTCTTGTCCTACCTTCGGGTGCTTTGGAGAATAAGTCGATCTCCTATCTATAGCTTTATTTTAAGGAGCTTGGCCAATGTCTTTAATATTTTTAGCATTGCAATGTAGTATTTTTCTCAAGGGCTCAAATTCTTTTCCCACATTCACGAACCCCAGGCCATCTTCTAAGTATGGTGTGACAAAAAGTCTTAGTGTGGGCTTGAAGACTTTTCCCTACATCTGTTCTTCTTGTGCGATAGCCCTAGCAGATATTAATAGAATAGAACAGATGGAAGGGACCTTAGAGGTCTTCTAGTCCAGCCCCATGCCCAAGCAAGAGAACCTATGCCATTTCAGATAAGTGACTGTCCAGTTTCTTCTTTAAAACCTCCAGCGTTGGAGCACCCATGATTTCTGGAGGCAAGCTGTTCCACTGGTTAATTGTTCTAACTGTTAGGAAGTTTCTACTTAATTCCAGGTTGCTTCTCTCTTTGATTAGTTTCCAACCATTGTTCTCTTCCTTTTCTTCATTAACTCCAGAAGACTTGCAACAGTATAGTGCACTTGCATTCTCAAAGGTGTTGATGTTCTTGATCTTAGATGAGGTTAATCCATTGTAGCTTTGTTTTCATTGTTCTCCTACCTTTCTCCTCCTTTTCCACGGGATTGTAATTTATGTTTGGCTGTAGATCATAAATAAAAGTTATCACAACCTAGTGTTTCTCGACCTTCGCCACTTTTAAGATATGTGGACTCCAACTTAGACTACCCCAGCTACTGTCAGTGTGAGGTAGGAGAACAGTGAAAATTGTTATTCGGCGGAATAACCTCATCTAACCTCAAGAAAATATCTGGCTGTGCCACTGAGCAGAATATATGTACAGTATAGTGTTGCAACCCGGCTGGAACTAATGAACAGGAGTTAAGAGGAGGAATAACAAGATAAGAGCGTTGGAAGGGACCTTGGAGGTCTTCTAGTCCAGCCCCCTATTCAAACAGGAGACCTTATACCATTTCAGACAAGTGGCTGTCCAGTCTCTTTTTAAAAACCTTCAGTGATGAAGCACCTACAACTTCTGGAGGCAAGCTGTTCTACTGGTTAATTGTCCTCACTGTCAGGAAGTTTCTCCTTAGTTTGGAGAATAGGTTGACCCCCTCTTCTTTGTGGCAGCCCCTCAAATATTGGAATACTGCTATCATGTTGCCCCTAGTCCTTCTTTTCACAAGACTAAACAAACCCAATTCCTGCCAACCGTTCTTCGTATGTTTTAGCTTTCTGACCCCTAATCATCTTTGTTTTGAGAACATCTGGGAGTTGAAGTCCACATATTTTAAAGTAAACCTTTGTAAGTCCACATGTTTTAAAGTTGCCGAGGTTGAGAAATGCTGACCCAGCACAACAAAGGTCATCTATAAGGATAACCACTTCATGTTTCTGACGTCGGAGAACGTGATTTCTGGCAGTTGAGCTCCATGCAGTTCAACATATGGAAACAACACAATGGCACTAAGATGTATAACCACATAATGTAAAGGGAGGAAAAAACCATTATTTTGTAGGGTAAAAAAGAAAAATACTTCAAAAAGAAAAAGAAAAGACAAGCTTATTAGAAGGCAAATAAAGGCTAGGGTGCTGGTGCAGTTTAATTCCATGCAGACAGAGGAATCCTGATGGAACAAGGAGAAAATGATATTCCTTCCTTCCTTCTTCTCGCTTTCCTTCCTTCTTTCCTCCCTTTCCTCCTTCCCTCTCTCTCGCTTTCCTCCTTCCTCCCTCCCTCCTTCCATTCAATTTTTAGAGCAAATCACCTGCTTCAACCAATCTCTGATGGTTCCCCTCCCCCTTCAATTACTTTCCTGACAGAATTGCTTGTGTAATCACAACTTACGTATGTTGCTGATGAAAACAGTGATATTCACGCCACGGCTTACACTGCTTAGCACATTAACCTACATTCTCAGTTGCTAGAAAATATCCTACCCCGTAACATCACCCAAAGTTCTGGATCTTTGCATCAGACGAAGCGGAAGGGAGAAAGGTGTGACATTTAAACAAAAGAAATTTAACGGATTGTGCAAACGCTATGGCCACCTGCTTTGCATACATACCCAGTAAATCTCCAAGCCCAGCGTCTAATTTTACAAAACCAACAGTGGGGGGAAAAGGCCACAGATATTGCACAATTGTGTTTATTTTTTCTCCTGCATCATTTCCTAGAAGGGTGAGAAATTGTTCTGGGTTACCTAGAAATCAAATATGAGATGTCCAGAGTCAATGCATTCTCATTCTACTCTACCTTAACGCAGGGGTCTCCAACCTTGGCAACTTTAAGACTTTTGGACTTGAACTCCCAGAATTTTCTCAACTTCCTATGCAGGTGGAAGAAACTTTCTCCTACATCCTGAGCCTGTGTGTGTCTAGATACAGGGGTCTCCAACCTTGGCAACTTTAAGACTTGTGAACTTCAACTCCCAACTTTAATAGAATAGAATAGAATTCTTTATTGGCCAAGTGTGATTGGACACACAAGGAATTTGTCTTTGGTGCATATGCTCTCAGTGTACACAAAAGAAAACATACATTTGTCAAGAATCATGAGGTACAACACTTAATGATAGTCATAGGGTACAAATAAGCAATCAGGAAACAATCAATATTAATATAAATCGTAAGGATACAAGCAACAAGTTACAGTCATACATTCATAAGTGGGAGGAGATGGGTGATAGGAACGATGAGAAGACTAATAGTAATAGTAATGCAGCCTTAGTGAGTAGTTTGACAGTGTTGAGGGAATTATTTGTTTAGCAGAGTGACGGCGTTCGGGAAAAAACTGTTCTTGTGTCTAGTTGTTCTGGTGTGCAGTGCTCTATAGCGTCATTTTGAGGGAAAGAGTTGAAATAATTTATGTCCAGGATGCGAGGTTGGAGACCCCTGGTCTAGAACATGGAATACCAGGATTGGAAGAGACTCTGGAGGTCTTGTAGTCCAACCTTCTGCTCGAGCTTGAAAAAATAATCCCGCTAAGCTCTAGTAGACTTCTTCCAAGTAAATGAACTTGGAAAGAGGCGAAAACGGTTCTTCTGCTTCTATATATTCCAACCTGCAACCAGATCATTTGGAAGTCCTGAAGACTAACAGAGCCAACAGAGGATCTTCTCGTCTGCACCAATTGTCACCAGAGGTCTCCAAAAGGAGAGAAGCCAAGAGAACCAACTGCCTTCCTCATCCAGTTGACCTTAACAGGGAAGTTATGTCCACGGGCCAGATTCCTCCTTGAAATAAGACGACGATTTACCCTCCAGCCCTCTTCCCTCCAATAAAACCTCCATCTTTGCTCGGAAGCTATGACTCTGTGGAAAATATAGTAGGTCAGAGTAGAGGGGAGAGGCCAGAGATGGGGAAAATTGTACAAATTATGACTCAGTACTGAAGGGCAGATTTCACTGTTAATCACAGGTTTTGCTTCCAACCCATTTCTCTTCACCACGGAAAAGCCACCATTTCTTGCCTTTTTACTTTTGCAATTCTGAGGTTAGATACCTCCTCCTCCCCACACCCTTGGCTACTTCTTCTGGGGTGTGGGGGAGTTAGAAGCCAGTTTGATGTGAGGAGAATATCCATCTGTCCATGTAAAGCTTTCTTTCTTTTCTTTTTCTTCAAAAATGCAATTTGTGGAAGATTTTTTTTTGCATTAGTAAAGAATAAAGATGAAAGCATATATAAAAGAAAGTTTAAAAAAAGAGAAAAAGGTAAAAGTGTGAGAAACGATACCCCCCCCCCCAGTGATTAAGCTCCCACAACTTCAGAAGGCAACTTCTGTTCCGTCGGTTGATTGTTCTCACTATCAAAAAAATCTCTCCTTATTTCCAGGTTGAATCTCTCCTTGTTCAGCTTCCATCCATTATTCCTTGTCTGGCCTTTGGGTGCTTTGGAAAATAGTTTTCCTGTTATGGAAAACAATTTTATCAGTGGAAAAACTTTCCTCATGGAGTTGTGGGTGCTCCATTGCTGGACGTTTCCAGAAATAGATTGGAAAACCAGGAGCCACGGTGGCGCAGTGGTTAGAGTGCTGTACTGCAGGCTACTTCTGCTGACTGCCGGCTGCCTGCAATTTGGCAGTTCAAATCTCACCAGGCTCAAGGTTGACTCAGCTTTCCATCCTTCCGAGGTGGGTAAAATGAGGACCCAGATTGTTGGGGGCAAGAGGCTGACTCTGTAAACCACTTAGAGAGGGCTGTAAAAGCACTGTGGAGCGATAAATAAGTCTAAGTGCTATTGCTATTGCCCTTCCTTCCTTCTTCCCACTGCCAGCAGTTCGATCCTCACTGGCTCAAGGTTGACTCAGCCTTCCATCCTTCCGAAGTGGGTAAAATGAGGACCCAGATTGTTGGGGGCAATATAGGCTGACTCTGTAAACTGTTTAGAGAGGGCTGTAAAAGAACTATGAAGCGGTATATAAGTCTAAGTGCTATTGCTATTTGACTGGGCTCCTGCCCTAAACAGGAGCTTGGATGAGAAGAAACCCTTCCAGCCCTGTGATTCTATGTTCTATGGAGGCCACACACACGCTTCCCCCTGAAATTCATTCTTTCTCGCTCCGGCTTCTATGCAATCCCAGATCATCCTTCACTCTCCATACCCGAGTCACCGCCTTCCTATTTTGAGATGGAGAGACGAATGGGAAGTCCCATCCCACAGCCGGCACAGCTGCAAAGTTCAGCCGTGGGGCACGAGTGCCAGAGCAAAGCACTCCCCTTTATGGTGGTTCTGAATTTGGAAAGTTTCCCTATCACATTATGCTGAACAGGCAAATGAGGTGGTTTGAGCAGCCCCCGCGTTAATGATGAGCAGAAAGGCATTCCTGGAATGGAAACAGTCTCACTTGTTCTTCACAAGGGCCGAGAGCAAAGGATTAAACCATCCAACTGGTACTCTGCAGCTGATCAATTTAGCCCCTTTTAAGTAGCGCTTGTTGTTCTGGTGGCAAGCTGTCCCACTGGTTAATTCTCCTCACTGTTAGGGAGTTTCTCCTCAATTCCAGGTTGCTTCTCTCCTTGATTAGTTTCCATCCATTGTTTCTTGTCCTGCCCCTCCGGTGCTCTGTAAGAATAATTTGACCCCCCTCTTCTTTGTGGCAGCCCCTCAAATACTGGAAGACTGCTATCATGTCACCCCTAGTTCTTCTTTTCTCTAGACTAGCCAAACCCAAAACCTGCAGCCATTCTTCATATGTTTTAGTCTCCAGGCCTTCGATCATCTTAGTTGCTCTTCTCTGAACTTTTTCCAAAGTCTCAACATCTTTTTTGTAGTACGGTGATCAAAATTGGTTGCAGTATTCCCGGTGTGATCTTACTAGGGTTTTGTAAAGTGGCACTAATACTTCACGTGATCTTGATTCTGTGCCTCTGTTTATACAACCCAGGATCATATTAGCTTTTTTGGCTGCTGCTGGCTCATATTCAAGGGATCCTCCACTAAGACTCCAAGGTCCCTCTCACAGTTCTTGTTTTTGAGCCAGGTCACACCTAATCTGTACCTATACCTTTGATTTTTCCTGCCTAAATGTAAAACTTTGCTTTTCTCATCTGGGTCATTCTGATTGGATGAATTCACCCAGACAACAGCTGCCTGCTATCTTGCAAATATATGCACATTGGCTTTCATGCGAAGGGGTGAAGTTATCTAGCATGTTTCTCAATCTTTGCAATTTAACGGAATATTAGAATAACAGAGAGTTGGAAGGGACCTTGGAGGTCTTCTAATCCTCTGCTCAAGCAGGAGACCTTATACGTTTCAGACAAAGGGCTGCCCAATCTCTTCTTAAAAACTTCCAGTGATGGAGCACCCACAACTTCTGAAGGCAAGTCATTCCACTGATCAATTGTTCCAACTGTCAGGAAATTTCTCCTTAGTTCTAGGTTGCTTCTCTCCTTGATTAGTTTCCATCCATTGCTTCTTGTCCTGCCCTTGGGTGCTTTGGAGAACAGGTTTACTCCCTCTTCCTAGAACTTTTTTCTAGACTGGACCACCCTTCACTAAATTTCTCCTTGCAGATCATTCTCTCAAAAAGCAGCTGGTTTGGGGTGGGTGGGTGTTGTTCAGAAATGAATTATTGAGTCTTCCTGAAGACACAAAACTCTTAATAAGCAAGCTCAGTGGAGGTTTTTTTATTTTATTTTAGCAGTAGCCCTGTGTGATCTCAGAATTAAAAACTGCTGATATTACTTAGGCTGGCACTGATGATGTTACCTAGTTTGGCAAAGAAACGTCTGCAAGAAAACCACCAAGCTCAGAGAGCACCAAGGACCCCTCATTTCAACCCTCAGCTACAAATATTCTTTTCTATTGGAATTAGTAACGGTGCTTGAAGTGAAATCTGACCACTGTAGAACAGAACAAAACTACAGGTAGACAACTATTTGTTTAGTGGCCGCTCGAGGTTACAATGGCATTGAACCATACTACAAAAGATGACTTCAAAACATTCATACACCGTCATAAATACAGGCCAATTGTCAAGCATCTGAATTTTGATCACGTGACCACGGGGATCCTGCAATGGTCGTAAGTGTAAAACATGGTCATAAGTGCCTTTAGTGGCATTGTCACTTCGAACGGTCACTCAAGAAATGGCTGAAAGTCGAGGAATAGCTATATTTTTGTCGGTGTATTTCTGAAGCCACATCACACTGCTGTGATGCGGCTTCAAAAATGTGATTGTCTACAATTCTAAAAGTTCTCCGTTGAACACCTGTGCGTTTGATTTCCTGTTCCGACTTTGCCTTGGTTACTGCTTCATTTCATCCTGTTATTTTTATCCCTTGTGTATGAATGATCCTAATTATCTTGAAAGCTATTTCCGTCTCCGAGGATATTAGCTGTCCTAGCCAGTTGGCATTTCCAATGGGCCCTTCCAAAGAAGCATTTCCCGCAATGCATTGCTGTAATCGTTAATGGATTGTCGTCCCCATACCTTTCAAATCGGTTAAGTAAAGACACCATTTCCAGAAAGGCAACAACTTAATGGAAAAATATTACAGTATTGTTGAGATGAGAATAAGATCTCATAGAGGCAATTTGGATCTTTACTTGGAATTCAGAAAGTTAGAAAATAAAGCCGAGATTAAAAATCTAATAGAAAATATTTATTTCAGTACAAAAACAATAAATCCTGAATAATTACATCTTTGCTAAGAAACACGACTGTTCAGGTCAGGAGCTAAGGCAGAAGAGAGATTAATGGTGGTTTAGGAATGCACACATGCGTACAACTCATATCACGTGTTCTGCTTGTATTGGAATGTACCATAATATTAGGATAGGGATGCATCACCCTGCATAGACATACTGACAATATTCACACCGGGACAAGTATGTCTTGCTCTGTGTAAACCTTGGCAACTTTAAGACTCCAACTCCCAGCATGGCTGGCTGGGGAATTCTGGGAGTTGAAGCCCACAAGTCTTAAAAGTCGCCAAGGTCGGACATAAAAGAAGTCCTGCAATCACATTTTAAAAAGCACATGGTTGCTTCAGAATCCCCCCCACCCGCTCCTCTCTCCCCTGTCATTAGAACAGTCACTGCCACGAGAAAAAATGAAAATCTCCCATGAAGAAGAGAAGCAGAAAAAAAAGACTTAAGAAGGCCAAGGCTTCTTACATCGTGGGAGGCTTAGGTCTGTCTAGGTAACAAAGAAAATCCAACAATCCAAGCGAGGCTTTTCCTCATCTTCCTAATGTAATTTCTTTTGCAATTTCTAATAGGATTAAGACCAGGCCATCTGCAGGAGATTTTAAAATGACCCAACGCCCACCCTCCATAATGCAATCCTAGAAGAGGAAGGCCCTGAGGGCCTGGCCTCTTCTCTAAGCATCCTTCCAGAGGGTGGCTTAAATCACCCGTCACCACGGCAACCTATTCAGCCTGGCTGGACTTTTGTGGTCTGAAGTCCCAACAGGTGGCCAAGTGGAAAGAGTCAACTACCGAGGGACAGGAATTGATCTTAGCCATAAATCAGTCTCAGGAAGGAGGAATCTGAGAAGCAGATGCGTTTTGAAAACATACAGGAGTTGGGGAGCAACTAGTTACAGGTAATCCTCGACTTACAGCTGTTCCATTTAGTGACCATTCCAAGTTACAAGTGTGCGGATAAAAGTGACTTATAACCAATCCTTGCGCGTAACAACTGTCACAGCATTATCACGGTCACAAAATCCGGGCGCTCGGCAACTGGCATGTATTTATGAGAGTTGCCACCTTCCGTGGTCACGAAATCGCCATTTGCAAACTTATTTATTTGTGAGATTTGTGAGATTTCTATACCGCCTCACAGTGCAAGCACTCTCTAAGCGGTTTACACCAGTAAGCAATGTATATTTATATTGCCCCCAACAATCTGGGTCCTCATTTTACCTACCTCGGAAGGATGGAAGGCTGAGTCAACCTTGAGCCCGTGAGATTTGAACCGCTGACCTGCGGATCACAGTCAGCTAAAGTGGCCTGCAGTACTGCCTCTAACCGCTGCGCCACCTCGGCTCTTAGCTTCCCAGCTGGAGTCCTATTCCTTCAACAATTGCAGTGATTTGCTTAACAAATCACATGCCCCCCCCAAAAAAAGTTCGTACAATTGACTCGTTTTATAACTGCCTTGCTTAGCAACCGAAATTCTGCTCCCTTGTGGTTTGTTAAGTGAGAGGGATCTTGGGAGTCCTAGTGGACAGCCATTTAAACATGAGCCAGCCGTGTGCAGCAGCTGCCAAAAAAGCCAACACAGTTCTAGGCTGCATTAACAGAGGGATAGAATCAAGATCACGTGAAGTGTTAATACCACTTTATAATGCCTTGGTAAGGCCACACTTGGAATACTGCATTCAGTTTTGGTTGCCACGATGCAAAAAGGATGTTGAGACTCTAGAAAGAGTGCAGAGAAGAGCAACAAAGATGATTAGGGGACTGGAGGCTAAAGCATATGAAGAACGGTTGCAGGAACTGGGTATGTCTAGTTTAATGAAAAGAAGGACTAAGGGAGACATGATAGCATGGTTCCAGTATCTCAGGGGCTGCCACAAAGAAGAGGGAGCCTAATTGTTTCTTTAGTACAATGTTGTGTTACAGAAAACAGCAGATAAGCCTTGATGCTATCAGCAGTGTTGGCTAAGGATCATTTTAATTCAGTTTCATGGAACAAAATGCTGAGCTAGCATCCAATCTATAATTATCACGTAATGCACAATCCAAACAATGAGTCCCACATCTGGGTCCCCCAAAGCTTGGCTAGGTTCCATAGAAACCTCTACATCTCACTGCCAAACTGTATTTTAAATGGAAAATAGTCTAAACACAAGACACCAGAGACATAATATGAACTATTCTTTAGTTCACATTGAAAAGTAATTAGAATCAAATTTATGTTTCCTTCTGGCATCTATTATTACTTTTAGGAAGGTACCACACCCAGATTTCAGGAAGTACCTAGCCTGGAAAAACTGTGCATTTGAATTTTATTTATTTATTTATTTATTTATTAAACTTTTTAACCGCCCATTTCCCTCACAAAGAAGATTGGCTTTCAGAAGATTGGGTCCATTGCAAAAGAAGATACAAGTGGGAGAATTAATTACCTGTCAATGACTACTTCAGCTTCAACCGCAACAACACACGAGCACACAATAGATTCAAACTCAATGTAAACCGCTCGAAACTCGACTGCAGAAAATACGACTTCAGCAACAGAGTAATCAGTGCCTGGAATGCACTACCTGACTCTGTGCTTTCTTCCCCAAACCCCAAAAACTTTAACCTTAGATTGTCTACAGTCGACCTCACCCCATTCCTAAGAGGTCTGTAAGGGACATGCATAAGTGCACTAGCGTGCCTACTGTCCCTGTCTTACTGTCCTATTGTCCAAATTTACCTATACTTACTTTGCTTTTGTTTATGTTTATATCATATCTGTTATCTTGTACATGTGTTGATAAATAAATAAATAAATAAATAAATAAATAAATAAATAAATAAATAAATAAATAAATAAATAAATAAATAAATTCTGAATTATGTTCCAGCAGAGGAAATGACAAAATGCTGGCTAATTTTTAAAAATGATCTGTACATCAATGTATAGCATACATGATACTCCAGAGGTTATTATTATGCGGCCATATTTCTAGATACCTTTTGAGGAATGTGGAAACAAATAGAGGTAGTCCTCGACTTACAAGTTCATTTAGTGACCATTCGAAGTTACGACGACACTGAAAAAAGTGACTTTTGCCCATTTTTCACACTTATGCAGCATACCCACGGTCACGTGATTTGTATTTGGATGCTTGACAACTGACTCACATTTATGACGGTTGGCAGAGAGGAGGGGGTCAAGCTATTCTCCAAAGCACCCGAAGGTCAGACAAGGAATAATGGATGGAAGCTGAACAAGGAGAGATTCAACCTGGAAATGAGGAGAGATTTTCTGACAGTGAGAACAATCAACCAATGGAACAGAAGTTGCCTTCGGAAGTTGTGGGAGCTTCATCCCTTGAGGCTTTCAAGAAGAGTCTGGATTGCCATCTGTCAGAAATGGTGTAGGGTCTCCTGCTTGAGCAGGAGGTTGGACTAGATGACCTACAACCTACAATGTCCCTTCTAACTTTGTTAATCTGTATGACAGGATGCTCTCGATCATCCCTCTATAGAAGGTGATGAGGACAGGAGAAGGAAGATGTACTTTGCAACACAGAAAATGCAGGCAACTGTCCCACTTACCAACAGAAAATTTGGGCTCAGCTGTCGAGAACTACCTGTACATATTTTCTAGATCCATTTTTGTGATTTGCTCTGTTTGTCCAGATTTGGGCAGATGGCAAATCTCACGTAGCATCTGTAAGCATCAGGTCAATTACAAGTTATAATTCTGCCTCTATTTTCAGTTCCAGGGACAGCCTGCCATATGCTCACCTGTTCTTACATATCATTTGGGTCAAAGCTCTGCCTGAGCTAATTCTCCCTTCCACGTCTCTTATCTCTCTTTTCCCTTGAACTCCTGAAGTAAAAAATCGCCCTGTTGGCAGAAAGGATGTGATTGGCGGGTGATGTGAGTGAAAGCAATGTTTCCTTCCAGCTTTCTTCATTAATCGTGTTGTCAATTTAATTCGGATAAACTACTCTTAACAGATCAGCAAAAAACGGGATGGTTAGACGTCAACCTCTGGCCAATCTACACGTGTGAACCTCTTGATGTTTTATGTGAAAAATGCCAGGTGGGTTGTGGAACATAAAACACGAGGCAGTCATTATGAGAGAGGCTAATAATCAGCTATAATTTAATACACTTAGTGGCAGCTATTCATTTAGAGATGTTCTAAGTTGCAGACAATTAAATTAGGGCATTCTTTTTCTTGCCATGCAGGGTCAGGACTATTTGCATCAGCTTCCTGGACATTTCTGAAGAAAAAAAAAACTCCTCTTCAAAATGTTGCATCATGATATCGGACATAAATACATTAGAAAGTGTCCAGAGATACTTTACGAGAAGAGTCCTCCACTCATTACTCGCAACAGAATACCTTACGCAACCAGACTTGAAATCCTGGGCTTAGAAAGCTTAGAACTACGTCGCCTTCGGCACGACCTAAGCATAGCTCATAAAATTATCTGCTACAACGTCCTTCCTGTCAACGACTACTTCAGCTTCAACCACAACAATACACGAGCACACAACAGATACAAACTCAAAGTGAACCACTCCAAACTTGACTGTAGAAAATACGACTTTAGCAACGGAGTGGTCAATGCCTGGAACTCACTACCTGACTCTGTGGTTTCGTCACCAAACCCTCAAAACTTTACCCTTAGACTGTCCACTGTTGACGTCACCCGATTCCTAAGAGGTCAGTAAGGGGCGTGCATAAGCGCACCAGCGTGCCTACCGTCCCTGTCCTAATGTTCCCTCTTATCAGTACCAATCTTATGTATATAAACAATGTTACATCTATGTATATTACTAACACGTACTTGACAAAATACAATAATAAAATAAAAATGACAAAAATAAATAAATGATGGCCTAGAGCAGGGGTCTCCAACCTTGGCAACTTTAAGACTTGTGGACTTCAACTCCCAGAGTTCCTCAGCCAAATTTGCTGGCTGAGGAATTCTTGGAGTTGAAGTCCACAAGTCTTAAAGTTGCCAAGGTTGGAGACCCCTGGAGAAGAGGGAGAACTGAGTGGAGGAGGGGGAGGGAGGAGAGAGAGGGCTGAATGGGGCATGATACTAAGACAACATGTAGGCAGGTGGTGATCATTATAACTGGCATTTCCATTGTAAGTCATTGTATTTGCAAGTGGAGCTGGACCCAATTTTACAACAATTTTTTTACAGTGGTCATTAAGCAATCCCCATAGTTGTTAAGTGAATTGTGAGGTTGTTAAGCAAATCCAGCTTCCTTAATAGGTGTTTTTTGCTGGAAATCAGCAAAAAAAAAAGGTAGCAAATGTGACAACAGAACACCGCGATGTCATAAATGTAAGCCAGCTGCCCGGCATCTGAACGGTGACCAGGGGAGTGGTGCTATGTATGGTCGTAAGGGTGATACAGGTCGTAAGTTGAAGCCTACGTTTATATGACAGAGTATCCTTCCCTAAAGTAGCTTGTAGTCCATCTGGAGTGAAAAGCAATCCTTGGTATGTATACTTTTGAAATCTAAAATCCTTGTTCAATGAACTTTGGTTGCCTTGGACATGTGAATTTTGAAAGTGTGCTATTGGTACACCGTCAGGTCCAAGTCCAGAGATAACGCTGTAACCTTCTAATCTACTAGACATATCCTGAGAGATCCTAGGGTGTGGCTACCTATATTCTGGGGGCCAATCTCCAGGGGATTGCGCATTCCAATCCCACCCCAGGCATCAAAGCTGGCTGCATGACTTTGGGCCAGACCCTCTCAGCCCAATTCACCTCACAGGGTTGTTGTTGTTGTGGGGAAAAGAGGAGGAAGGTGTGCCGGATATTTGCCAGCTTGAGTTATTTATCAAAATAATAAAGGTAACACAAGACTGCAGGAAAGATATTATCCAAATACCTTGACTTATGAACCACAATTGAGACCAACATTTCTGCTGCCAAGTGAAACATTTGCCCCGTTTTACGACCTTTCTTGCCGAAGTTGTTAAGTGATCCACCGCAGTAATACGGTTGTTAAGGGAATCTGGTTTCCCAAATTGACTTTGCTTGTCAGAAGGTCCCAAAGGGGATCGCATGAACCCGGGATACTGCAACCGTCATATGTTTGAGTCAGTTGTCAAGCATCCAATTGTAAATCATGTGACCACGGGGATGCTGCGTAAGTATGAAAAAAATGGTCCTAAGTCACTTTTTTTCAGTGCCGTTGTAACTTCGAATGGTCACTAAGTCGAGGACTACCTGCGCCTGAATAGCTGCCACACAGCAAACAAGAGGGCACAATTATTTGCACGTGTTCCAGAAGATCATACAAGGCACGGAAAGAGATTGTGGTTGTACATGTTTAACAAGGCAACAAGTCATTTTGGTAGATGGCGAAGTTTCCTTGTCTGGGAGGGTTTAAAGCAGGGGTCCCCAAACTTGGCAACTTTAAGACTTGTGGACTTCAACTCCCGGAATTCTCGGAGTTGCAGTCCACAAGTCTTAAAGTTGCCAAGTTTTAAGGCCTCTGGTTTAAAGAGCGGCTTCTAGCAGTGGGCAGGAGGTGGATTGTATGATCTTCAAGATCCCTTCCCTGGTTCTGTTAATAGGTCCGCAGGACCTGGAAGATCAGTCTTGTGCTAACCATATCCTAAAAAGCACGGAAATATGTTTGGCATCTGCCTTTCACTTTGGCTACGAGAGAAGGTAGCCTAGTTAGAATAAAAGCTAACACAGCCACCAAATAAAAATTATTATAAACCAAATAAAAATTATTTTTTTTAAAAAAAAAAAGCTAACACAGCCCAAGCTTTTCCTGTCACTTCAATTTCAGGCCAGAAAAATTGCTCTACTAATTATCTGCTACAAACACCCCCCCCCCCAAAGAACAGAACCATTAAGGAAAGTTGGCAGTGTATTATTGCCAGCCCCTCCCCACCACTGCTATCCGGAATATCTTTATACTCTTGAATTCTGCCGCTGTTGTTCTGCGCAGCCTTCATATGGCAATAAATATTCCAACTTACATCAGCCCAACTTAAGTCGATAGTCCACTAATGTTCCCTGGAGGCGTGGGAGAACTTAGCTTGCTTCTTTAATGGCTAAGCAGGTCGTTCTGCTTTTTTGAAGTTCCTGCAAATGTACCAGGAAAACAACTCAAGCAGAACAATCTCATTTGTCCCGTGACATGTGGAACTGTGGAAGGATGCAATGATCTGAATATTTAGAGAAAATACAATTACTAAAACAGTTTCAAGAAAAATGTTGGGGGTGGGGTGGGGGTTGTGCCATAGTTTCGAACACTGCAGTAAGCCAACCTGTGGGAAAATATGGTGTATTAGCATGTTTTATATTTATAAGATAGATACGGTAACTTTATTGTCATTTTTTTTACTGCGAGCTCACCGGCCCACATTAAACATGAAATTCTGTTTAATGTGGGCCGGTAATTCTGTTTAATGTGGGCCGGTAATAACAATAAACATATATATATATATATATATATATATATATATATATATATATATATATATATATATATATATATATATATATATATATATATATATATATATATATATATATATATATATATATATATATATATATATATAACATATATATATATAACATATATATATATGTTTATTCTGTCGAGAATAAACATACTACGGGTATGGCTATCTGATGAGAGCAAAATAGCTCAAAATAGATCTATAATAGTCTCCCTTTATTTTCATTTATCAGCAAAAAATGTTACACACACACACACACACACACATATATACATACACATATATACATATATACACACATTTATATTACAGTACATTTATTGAATAGCCCGAAGGCCTTTTCAAAAAAAGAAAAACAGAACAAACAGGTACAGAAACAACCCCACAAAAGGTACAGAAACAACCGTACAAAAGGTACAGAAACAACCGTACAAAATTATAAATATAAAAATTAAAAATTATAATCTTTATAATTCATATTACGATTATAAATGATAAGGTGTAACCTAGTAGTTATACAAATCTAGAAACTGATTTATACAGTGAACCATAGTTAAACCAGAAGGCTGAGAGATCTTTATACAGTACTGTGCATGCCAGAATTTGTGCATTTCTATGTCTCAAATGCAGCTAAAAGTATCCTGGCTTGTAAGGTGACAAATCACAGTTTGTGCAGAATAACCACATGTATGGAGTAAACCGGACTTAAATACCAGCAGAAAGATGCGTTGTAAGTGCGAGTGACATTTTTAACCCAGGGACAGGTAGTCTCTGGATTAAAAATGTCACTCATACTTATAAATGTGCTGCCTATTACTAAAAACAGCAGGCAGGATTTTCCTTCCTTAAGCCGATGAGCTGAAGTCACACAATATTCTCATGAACTGCTGAAACTGCGGACTTTTAATGTACAGCTTGTTTTTAGAGGTTGATGAGAACATTGGCACAAAGAGAGAATAATGTGTGACCTAGTGGGAAGAACGAATGTTTGTTGAAACAAACATGCGAGCTGGTCAAACAGCTCTCTGTTTGGGCATCAGTGGAGTAAGATTTGGGGACTGTTGCATCATGTAGCACTACATGACATGTTCTTCAGGTCATAGCACTTTTCATAAGGAAACCCACAGTTCCTCTCTTGGTGTATTTCCTTCCCCATCACCTGCCAACTCCTTCATTAGTGGGCATGCAGTCATTTAAAAGAAGGTGGCAGTTTGGGTTTTGGATCCCTTGCCAGAGGCGACTATCATGAAAGAGGGGGGGAAATCTCATCATTCAGTTGTTAAATGAGTCAAATGGTTGTTAAGTGAATCTGGCTTCCCCATTGACTTTGCTTGTCAGAAAGTTGCAAAAGGGCATCACATGGGTACTGCAACCGTCATAACTGTGAGTCAGTCGTCAAGCATCTGAATGTAAATCACGTGACCATGGGAATGCTGCCATAAGTGTGAAAAATGGTTCATAACTCACTTTTTTCAGTGCCATTGTAACTTCAAATGGTCGCTAAGTGAGCCATTGTAAGGCAAGGACTACCTGTATATATGCCAGTGAAGCTAACATATTTATTCATTGTTTTAGATATTTAGCCTTCCAAAACGGAGGTGTTTCTTTGGGATAGTAAAGGAAAAAAAAAAGACCAACAGATGGCCTCTACATCAAAAACGTTTGGTTTTGTATTTGTATTTGTATATTTGTCAAGCATATAAGATCATAAGCAAAGTATAAACAGTAAAACATGACTGAATATATATGTAATAGTACAAGCATGAATAAGAGTAAAAGAGGTAAGAATATATGGGTACATTAGGACAGGAACGGTTTTTACACGGGTATTTTTGCTTCGTTTCCTAATCCCGGTGAAATAATAAGTTTTATTTGTGAGAGACCTCATACATAGGCTTTCGTCATTGGGGATGGGTCACAATACTGCAGAGTTTGAAAACCTTTGTGCTAAACACACCCGGTCTCTTTTGGCACTTGTAATGGTGTTTGGTTATTGTTATCGCTCTTATTGAGTTGCAGTTTTACTGATTTAAATCTATTTGGAGTAAGATTTGGGAACTGTTGCATCATGTAGCACTACCGTACATGACATGTCCTTGAGGTCATAGCACTTTTCATAAAGAAACCCACAGTTCCTCTCTTGGTGTATTTCCTTCCCCATCACCTGCCAACTCCTTTATTAGTGGGCATGCAGTCATTTAAAAGAAGGTGGCAGTTTGGGTTTTGGATCCCTTGCCAGAGGCGAGTATCATGAAAGAGGGGGAAATCCTCATCGTTCAGATTTAATTTAAGAAAAGCATTCACTATTATCTTCTAAAGAACTCCTTGGCACCATAGGGCAAACTGGCTGCAAATGAGAATCAAATTCTCCATACCTGGTTGGTAGAAAGGTGAGTTTTACCAGGTGCAATTCATATGTGCTCAGCTGTATCATCAAAATTCTGAACTCCTGCAGGACTCAGATTAAATGCTAGGATGTTTATGTACATATATTTTTGCCTGATAAATATTTAAACAGAGGACAGGTTGTAGCATATTCATACCATTTAAGAAAATTGAATCATGCCCATGTAATTTCCTTTGCAGCAAGATGGAAGATGGCTTTTTCTGGTATTTTTCTTTTAAATTCTCAGTCTAGCCTCAGAAATTCCTGCAGATTTTCATCCAAGTAATAATCAACCCACCCCTGCTTAGCTTTTGAGCCCAAACGATGTCAGTCATCCAATCACTGAGGTTTGTGCTATGAAGTCAAATAGATTTAAATCAGTAAAATTGCAGCTTAATAAGAGCAATAACAATAACCAACACCATTACAAGAGCCAAAAGAGATTGGGTGTGTTTAGCACAAAGTTTTTCAAACTCAGGTAATTTACATTCAGATGCTTGACAACTGACTCACAGTTATGACGGTTGCAGTGCCCATGGGATCCCCTTTTGCAACCTTCTGACAAGCAAAGTCAATGGGGAAACCAGATTCACTTAACAACCATTTGACTCATTTAATAACCGCAGTGGTTCACTTAACAAATGTGGCAAGAAAAGTCATAAAATGGGGCAAAACTCCCTTAACAAATTTCTCACTTAGCAACATAAATTTTGGGCTCAATTGTGGTCGTACATTGAGGACTACCTGTACTTCCAAAGATGTTCCTAATAATGCTGATGTACTTCTACATTCCAGACTAAAAACTGCCAGGATAAAATCCACTACAGCCGTGATGGCGAACCTGTGGCACGTGGAGCCATATCTGTGGGCACACGAGCCGTTGCCCTAGCTGAGCTCCAGCGCGCATGTGCGTGCCGGCCAGCTGGTTTTCAGCTGGCCCCGCCCACACCGCCTCTCTCCTCCCAGGAGTCTCCATGTGGCCCGTTTTGGATGCCAAGTAAGTACAGGCTTCGCGCGGAGGCCCTGGGAGGGCATTTCTGGCCTCCAGAGGGCCTCCAGGGAGGCGGGGGAGGCCGTTTTCACCCTCTCCAGACTCCAAGAAAGCCTCTGGAGCCTGGGGAGGGCGAAAAACGGGCCTACTGGGCCCATCAAAAGTCGGGAAACGGGCTGTTTCCAGCCTCCAGAGGGCCTCCGGGGGGGGCGTTTTCACCCTCCACAGGCTTCAGGAAAGCCTCTGGAGCCTGCGGAGGGTGAAAAATGGGCCTACTGGAAGTCTGGAAACGGGCCATTTCCGGCCTCCGGAGGCTTCAGGGAGGCCTACTAGGCCCAAAACGGGGCACAGGGGGGTTATGCGTGGGGAAGCATGGGGGGGGGTTGCACACACATGCACGGCCGGAGGTGTCACGCACGCATGCGCAGGGGCGGAGCACATGGGGGGGTCATTGAATTATGGGTGTGCGCACGCATGTGCGTGGTATCTCGCGCACGCGCTTTCAGCACCCGAAGGAAAAAAGGTTCCCCATCACTACAGGCTTAGCCATCTCTCAAAACTTGTTCCAGGATTGACTCTCCTCTCTGCCTTGACATGGCTCACCCTGCCAAAGCAAAAGCAGGGATTTGTGTTAACAACACTGCTATTTTCGGCAAGCACAATCAACTTCCTCCCCAGGGGTCACGAGTCCACAGTTTGAATAGTTCTTGCTTAGTGTGTTATGTGAAACTGAGTAATTGTGGCTTATTAAGCAAACTTGCTTGGCAACCAAGTTTGTCCAGCAAATAAACCACTTTGGGTACCCAATTTCCAACCGATAGCAGCTTTCAAGCAAATATTTATTGGCTTTCCTTAAAAATGTTGGAGACCAACTCAGGAAGACAAAACATACACTCTTCCCTTCATTTATGGCCTCTCATGATGCTAAAAACTATTCTCCGAAATGCTCAAACAGAAATTGAATTTTCACTACCGATTGTTACTCAGATAAGTGTCACTTATCTATAATATATGCATTTGAGACTACTTATTTCTACCAAAAATTAGATTTCTCATTCCCAGAATGCTCTCTTGTATCACAACAGCTTTTTACTGCTGCTTCCTGCCAGCTGCAACTGCTCTTGATCATAAAAGCTCTTCTTATCCTTGCTTCCCTTGATGTTATCTTGTTCTGAAGAATCTCAAATCACTAATAATACATTAGAAAAGACTATTATATGGAAAGATTTCAGCCTGCACAGCCTGCCTCACAATAAATATTCAGTCAAATGACTGTTGTACCCATTCTATTATTTAATGCTTTTTTGATTAGGTAAAAAAGTATCCCATTGCTCTCATCTGGCAAGACAGAGTCAATCAACAAGGCATGAGTCTGGATCAAACAATCCATGGTCATCTTTTGTTGAACCTTGTTTATTAAATAATCAATAAACAAGGTTAATCAATGGTTCATATATCATAGCATGATACAAATCATGACTTGCATGCCACACAGTTGGATTCATACAATCTAAATCAGTGATAATTACTCACTATCTGGATGACCCAATAGGATTCAGGAGATCTCGGAGAGATTACTTGGAGTACTGAGGCTGTTTCCCACCCCCCACCCCAATTTATCTTTTATTTATTTATTGAGGAGTTAATAGGGAAATGCAGCAGTTTGCCTTCCATTCATATTTTCATTCATATTTGTTAAAAAAATAAGGGGGAGAAAGTCTTATTTGGAAAACGTGGTTCTTGTCACCGAGGTTTGACAGTGTATATGTAACATACTGCAGCCACATGGTTTGCAGCTTCTCAGGGTTCCCAACGTTCTGCTAAGATGTATTGTGTTTGGTTTGGTTTTGGCTTAAGGTGTTACGTGAAACAAATTCATTCTTGCTTTCTGTTTAATAGACTTGACATCCAAGGGAAAATCTGTGACTACAATAAGTTCTGTGAAGGTTTATCCAGTAATCAGATGATGCTGGTAGATTGCACATCAATAGTCGTCATTGTGTTCAGTTCCAAAAATAGAAATAAGGGCTAATATTGACATGTCCTCTCAATTGCTACCTTCCGAGTTCTCCCTCTATTTTACCATAACCAAGAGTGGCCAGTGGCATGCATGGAAAACAGAAATCAAAATATATTGATAGTGGGACTGCCAGTTAATTGTTCTACCCAGTACTTCAGTGTGTAGTAGTGTCTTCCAAAGGGAAAGTCCTCCCAGCCATCTAACAACATATAGAGAGATTAGACTATTCAATCATGGTTCATTTATTTTTATTTATTTTTGTCAAGTACGTGTTGGTAATATACATAGATATAACATTGTTTATATACATAAGAGGAGTACTGATAAGAGGGAACATTAGGACAGGGACGGTAGGCACGCTGGTGCACTTATGCACGCCCCTTACTGACCACATATAATCACCACATATAATATATTCTATAAATCTAGTCGATTTGGTTAGTTAGTTAGGGGTGACATGATAGCTGTGTTCCAATATCTCAGGGGCTGCCACAAAGAAAAGGGGGTTAACCTATTCTCCAAAGCACCTGAAGGCAGAACAAGAAGCAATGGATGAAAACTAATTAAGGAGGACCAACCTAGAATTAAGAAATTTCCTGACGGAACAATTAATCAGTTGAAGTTGTAGGTTCTCAAGCACTGGAGGCTTTCAAGAAGAAATTGAACAGCTATTTGCATGGAATGGCATAGTGTCTCTTGCTTGAGCAAGAGGTTTGACTAGAACACCTCCAAGGTCCCTTCCAACTCTGTTATTCTTTAGTCTATTATTTACTTTGTTTTAGTTCAGAAAACTGGACTGAATAAACCATTATTAAGTGCATCATAAACACAGCCAGAATAATCCATATTTCTGGAGTTAACTGAGCTGAAATCAAAAGGCTGAAGTGCTCAAACAACTCACAAATATTTGTTGTATCATGCCAATTCATGGTATTAATTATGTCTATGGAAAACTCCACAGTTAACTAAATTCACAACATATTAAGTCATAAGCTACGTTCAGAAGTTGTAAGGGTTGTTGTACTGATACACCACCAGAACTAAACTATATCATGGCCAGCAGTTGACTCCTGCTTTCTACAAGTACAGGTTAATATTTATTTATCAAATTTAAATACTGCCCATCTCACTATCCAAAATGATTTTGGTCAGTTTATTAATATAATACTGAAAGTGATGGTTTGTTATATCTGCTATTTATGATCTTATTTATCGTATGACACATTCACATCACATCTTATATTTTGCTGATCATCGCGAAAAGAGATAGAGCTAAAGTTGGCTGTTCAGACAGAGAAATACCATTTTAAATTTTGATTCCCAAATGAATAGGATTCCCTACCTTTCTCACAATATTTGCTCTACAAATGCAATAGATGTATATTGCTAGGAAACTCCCTTTTTGATTTCGGAGAATTATGTGTTTACTTACCGGACTCATTTCCAGCTTGAGGCCATCTTACCAATTTCCTAAATGGCCGAGCTTTCCACAGGTCATTCTGATCCTGTACATATGATTGATAAATCCAGTGTTTTTGTTATTGTTTACTAGAAACAAAAAAAGAATTGAAAGTCTTAAGAGTCCATAAAATTGGCGTTCTGTGGGATGAACCTTTATATTCATGAACATGAGTTTTACCTCTATATTCATGAACATGTTTTTTTGTTTATTTTGATTTCCGGAAAAAAGCAAATTTAATGGCTGTAACATCAAGACTGATTTGAAAACACATATTCCAAAAATCCTTACATGCTATTGCCCATATTAAAAATTCCTCGATAGCTGCACACTTGTCTATTAAAAAATCACATATTCATAAACTACTATGCATATTCTGAAAGGCCTACTTTGACCTTGAGTATTTTTTTGTTAAGAAAAAAGGGCTGTTATCCTAAATAGGCGTATGCCACATTGAAACACTATAGCCGTGGTGGCGAACCTATGGCACGCGTGCCACAGGTGGCACGCGGAGCCATTTCGGCTGGCACGCCACGGGTCCGGCACATTCTACTTCCGGGTTTCTGGCGCGCATGTGCAGAGCTGCTAGAGCTACCCGAAGCAGAAGGAGGAGGGGCGGTTGCGCAGGCTGGGCGGCTCGTGTAACCGCTCCCTCCTCCTTCTGCTGCCAGCCTCATGTTCCTGCTTCTGCCCGGAGTGCCAGGCTTGGAGCAGAAGGAGGAGGGGGCGGTTGCGCGAGCCGCCCAGCCTGCGCAACCGCCCCCTTCTCCTGCTCCAAGCCTCGCACTCCGGGCACCAGCCGGAACGTGAGGCTGGCAGGAGAAGGAGGAGGGAGCGGTTACGCGAGCCGCCCAGCCTGCGCAACCGCCCCCTTCTCCTGCTCCAAGCCTCGCACTCCGGGCACCAGCCGGAACGTGAGACTGGCAGGAGAAGGAGGGAGCGGTTACGCGAGCCGCCCAGCCTGCGCAACCGCCCCCTTCTCCTGCTCCAAGCCTCGCACTCCGGGCACCAGCCGGAACGTGAGACTGGCAGGAGAAGGAGGAGGGAGCGGTTACGCGAGCCGCCCAGCCTGCGCAACCGCCCCTCCTCCTTCTCCTGCCAGTCTCACGTTCCGGCTGGTGCCCGGAGTGCGAGGCTTGGAGCAGGAGAAGGGGGCGGTTGCGCAGGCTGCATCCCTGCCATTCTCCCTGCCATTCAAGCGGCCGAAGGAGCCCCGGAGCGCCGACGTTGCCCTCCGTCTCGGTCTCCTACCGCCACCGCCGGCTGCAGCCTTCCCAGCAGGTGGGCGCGCGTGGAAGGGGTCGCGGAGCAGAGGCGCCCGGCGGTTTAAGGCAAGAGGCGGGCGGGAGATGCGGGCAGGAGCTTGCTTCCGCCGATGCCACTTCTGGCATCCCTGCGCCTCTCGCACCGCTCGCCGGGTGTCTCTGCTCCGCGATCCCTCCCCTGTGCGCCCACCTGCTGGGAAGGCTGCAGCTGGCGGTGGCGGCAGGAGACCAAGAAGGAGGGCAGCTGCAGCCTTCCCAGCAGGTGGGCGCGCAGGGGAGGGATCGCGGAGCAGAGACACCCGGCGAGCGGTGCGAGAGGCGCAGGGATGCCAGAAGTGGCATCGGCGGAAGCAAGCTCCTGCCCGCATCTCCCGCCCGCCTCTTGCCTTAAACCGCCGGGCGCCTCTGCTCCGCGACCCCTTCCACGCGCGCCCACCTGCTGGGAAGGCTGCAGCTGGCGGTGGCGGCAGGAGACCGAGACAGAGGGCAACGTCGGCGCTCCGGGGCTCCTTCGGCCGCTTGAATGGCAGGGAGAATGGCAGGGATGCAGCAGCGGGCGTTTTTGAGCTCCCGCCCGGCTTGGAAGTTTCAGCGGTGGCAGTAGCGCTCTCTCCTTCCCTCCCATGCGCGTTAATCCTGCCGGCGCCTGCCTCGCAGGTGAGCCCTGACCGCCGCCACCGCCTCGCCCGCAGGGCAGCAGCGGCGTGTCCAGCCATGGCGAAGGCGGCAGTGCCGGACGATGCTGGTGCCCGGAGTGCGAGGCTTGGAGCAGGAGAAGGGGGCGGTTGCGCAGGCTGGGCGGCTCGCGTAACCGCTCCCTCCTCCTTCTCCTGCCAGTCTCACGTTCCGGCTGGTGCCCGGAGTGCGAGGCTTGGAGCAGGAGAAGGGGGCGGTTGCGCAGGCTGGGCAGCTCGCGTAACCGCTCCCTCCTCCTTCTGCTGTCAGCCTCACGTTCCGGCTTGTGCCCGGAGTGCGAGGCTTGGAGCAGGAGGAGGAGGGGGCGGTTACACGTGCGCAGTAGATGTGCGCATGCGCGGTGCGGGCGCGTGCGTGGTGCAGGCGCGTGCATGTAGGTGTGGGTGCGCATGCGCAGGGGGGGTGCGCATTGCATTTTGGGTAGTGGCACGCGGGAGCGCTGGTGGGTGTGCGCGCGCCTATTTTTGGCACGCCGAGAGAAAAAGGTTCGCCACCGCTGCACTATAGTTACTTTGAGGGGTCCTTGCGGCTCTCTGAGCTTGGTGGTTCTCTTGCCGATAGATGTTCATTACCCAAGCTAGGTAACAGCATCAAGATCACATGAAGTATTCGTACTGCTTTATAAAACCGTAGTAAGACTACATCTAGAATACTGCATCCAGTTTTGGTCACCATTTTACAAAAATGATGTTGAAAAAGTGCAGAGAAGAGCAACTAAGTTGATTAAAGGCCTGGAGGCTAATGTTCCCTCTTATCAGTACCCATCTTATGTATATAAACAATGTTATATCTATGTATATTACCAATACATACTTGAAAAAATAAATAAATAAATAAAATAAATACCTGGATATTTCTGATGCTTCCTAGAGCTGATCCCCATTCTTTGCTGGGCCAGTGTTTACACAACACACCAACACAAGGGAACTGTGGTTTATTTATCAATTGAATTATGGCATTGCAGGACACACAGAACCTAAACCGATGATGACAGGGGCTCCCACTGCCCACGTTCCAAGGAAACATCCTGTAGATGGGTCACATTCACATGACTCAGCGAACCCCCCCCCCCAAACCAGCCAAGTGTCCTTTCCGAGGGTCTGTTTAATAGACGCTCTTAATAGACGCTGTTGTGGTCGGGACTTGACCCATCTGCTCAAACCGCCCCCCCCCCAGCGTGATCTGGGGCTCCCCAAGTTTTTGTGACCTAGGCTCGGAGAAGCCACTGTCTGGTGGATGGCCCCCCTAATACACACACACACACACAGAGCCTTCACACACACACACACACAGAGCCTTCATACACACAGAGCCTTAACACAGAGAGCCTTAACACACACACACAGCCTAAACACTCACACAGAGCCTTCATACACACTCATACACACACACAAAGCCTTCACACACAGAGAGCCTTCATACACACTCATACACACACAAAGCCTGAACACACTCGTACACACATAGCCTTCACACAGAGCCTTCATACACACTCATACACACATCCAGAGCCTTCACACACAGAGAGCCTTCATACACACTCATACACACACACAAAGCCTGAACACACTCGTACACAGAGCCTTCACACAGAGAGCCTTCATACACACTCATACACACATACAGAGCCTTCACAAACACACACACAGCCTTCATACACACTCATACACACACACAGAGCCTTCACACACAGAGAGCCTTCATACACACTCATACACACACACAGAGCCTTCACACACACACAGAGAGCCTTCATACACACAGAGCCTTAACACACAGAGAGCCTTAACACACACACACAGCCTAAACACTCACACAGAGCCTTCATACACACTCATACACACACACAAAGCCTTCACACAGAGAGCCTTCATACACACTCATACACACACAAAGCCTGAACACACTCGTACACACATAGCCTTCACACAGAGCCTTCATACACACTCATACACACATCCAGAGCCTTCACACACAGAGAGCCTTCATACACACTCATACACACACACAAAGCCTGAACACACTCGTACACACAGAGCCTTCACACAGAGAGCCTTCATACACACTCATACACACATAGAGCCTTCACAAACACACACACAGCCTTCATACACACTCATACACACACACAGAGCCTTCACACACAGAGAGCCTTCATACACACTCATACACACACACAAAGCCTGAACACACTCGTACACACAGAGCCTTCACACAGAGCCTTCATACACACTCATACACACATACAGAGCCTTCACAAACACACACACAGCCTTCATACACACTCATACACACACACAGAGCCTTCACACACAGAGAGCCTTCATACACACTCATACACACACACAAAGCCTGAACACACTCGTACACACAGAGCCTTCACACAGAGCCTTCATACACACTCATACACATACAGAGCCTTCACAAACACACACACAGCCTTCATACACACTCATACACACACACAGAGCCTTCACACACAGAGAGCCTTCATACACACTCATACACACACACAAAGCCTGAACACACTCGTACACACAGAGCCTTCACACAGAGCCTTCATACACACTCATACACACATACAGAGCCTTCACAAACACACACACAGCCTTCATACACACTCATACACACACACAGTGCCTTAAACCCCCACCCCCACACACAGAGCCTTAACATACTCAGAGCCTTCACATACACACACAAAGCCTTCACACTCATACACACAGAGCCTTCTCTCTCTCTCTCTCTCTCTCTCTCTCAAACACACACACACACACACAGAGAGAGAGAGAGAGAGAGCCGGCGCGCCTAGGCCCCGACGCCCGCCAAAAGCCGCCTGGCTGGGGAAGAGCCGCGAGGCGGGAAAATTCCGCGCGTAGGCGGAGACCGGCCGGGCAGAAGCGGCGCCTCCCCCTCGGAGATGGAGACCGGTGAGCCAACTGAGGCGCCTGGCGGCGGGGGGGGAGGGGGGAACCGAGTAGCCCCCTCAGGACACCGGAAGCCGCGTGGGGGGTCGCCCCCCCTCACGACTTTGCCGGGGGGGGGGGAAGCCGCCTCCCGCTTCTCTCAAAAAGGCAAGGGGGCGGGGTTCCGCCTAGGGGGCGTGGCCTCCCTTATAAATATCGGCGCCAGGCGTCAGGCTCCTTCATTCCTCTGGCGCTCCGCTCCTGCTTCAATCGATCGGCTTCAAAGGGGGCCCGTCTATAATTTTTATTTTCATTTTTTTATTATTATTATTATCATTCCCGCTGCCGGCTTTGACGCCGCATCGCTTTTTTTTTTCTCTTCCTCCTTTCGGCCTCGCAGTGTTCGCCCCCGCCATGAATGGTTTCCGGGACAGCAGGATCGAGGAGGGCACCTTCCTCTTCACCTCAGAGTCGGTGGGGGAAGGGCATCCAGGTGAGAGGGGGGGGAGGCGAAGGACCCGCCTGTACCAGGCGGGGGGGGAGGTGAGGAGGGCGCGGGTGACTGAGGCGAAGATTGACGGACGGGAGGGCGGGCGCGCCCCCCGCCGCTCGCCGCCTGATTGGCTAGCGCGCCCCGGCTGAATGACGCAACGGGGCGGCTGTGGAGAATCGGGCGTGTGTGTGTGTGTGTGTGTGTGTGTGAGGGGCTGCTTGAGTGGGGGGTTTTACAATACCCGCCTCCCCTTTTTAACGAATTTCGAGCCTCTCCGTCTTGGGGGGGGGAAGGAAACGCCTGAGGGCCCCCCCTTCTTTCCTTGCCGTCTCGGAGCGGCCATGCGGGCCGACCGGCGAACTAGACGCGAGGGGAGGGGAGGGGAGCGGGCCCTCTCGCGCACGCGCACTCCCGCTTTGAAGCATCGGCGGCGCGGCCCGCATTGCAGGCGACCACGTGGTGCCCGCATGGCGAGACCTTGGGAGGAGAGGATGGTGGGGTGGGGTGAGAGGGGGGGGGGAGAAAGAAAAACCAACAACAAAAAAAGAACCCACCTCTTGGGGGGGGGCTAGGAGGAGGGGGGGGGTAACAAGACTTAAGGGTAAAACGGGTGGGCTGGGAGGAGGAGGAGTGGGGGGGGGTACAAGACTTAAGGAGTAAAACTGATGACAAAACCCTTTCTGATTAAAGAAGCCAAATAAAAGAAGCATTGAAAGTTTAATTGGAAGGATAAAAAAAAAACTACTGGCCCCGGAATGGAACATCAATTGCTCTAAAAATAAATGGGCGAGTTTAAGAAAGGCACGTCTTTTGCAAAACAAAGAGACTTAAGTAGAGAAGAGAAAATGAGAACACAGGTCGGGCTTAGAACCAGACGAGCGATCCTGGTTTGGATGCCCAACGATCTTGAAGGCATCTTCCCTTTTCCATTGTCTTCCGCCATGATGTCTGAGCTTTTTTTAGGGGTGTGTGGGGGGGGGGTTGTACTTCAGCTTGAAAAGGACTCGTTTTCCACCAGTGGGACAAACCAAGCTTTCGTTGCCATGTTCTTCTAAAGTTGAGTTCGTTCTTATTGGAATATTGCTGCATTGGATGTAAAAAGTGGGAGAGGTTAGTGCATCGCCCAAGCCTCTGCTACAAAAGAGCAGGAAGAACCGGTAGACCATCCTTTCCGCCATTGACATGTAGCCATTGAACGCCATGTGGTTCATATTAAAAGGAGAGCACTGTAGTGTTCCTGCAGAGTGGATCAGATGTCTATAGTCTCGATTCCTCTGCTTTTGGGAATAAATAAAAGGTTTGATTGTAAGGGACACACATTTAATATATGTGCTTGGTGAAATGAATGGCGACCTTGCCCCTTCACTTAAGTGCTCATTACTCTTGTTCCTCTCATAGCATAGTTAGGACTCTGACTTGTTTGGGGAGGCATGCTGTAGAACAACATCTCAAAGGTCAGCTAAGCCTACCTAATGCAGGATATCAGTTGCTAAAAGATACACAACGGGCTAGGTAGGCAATCTCTACTAAGTTTCTTTGGAGAGAGGACAAGCTAGAAATTCCCTGAAATTTGTTCCAAATCCCCAGCTGTAATTTATTTTGTAAAACTGATCCAAATTACATTTTACTATAGAACATTCTTTTTCTGATATGGCACCTACCAGAATATTGAATTGCATTCTAAAACAATGGGAGCCACATCTCTACTCTTCACTCTGAGGGGGATGTTTAAAATAGTGTGTGGTTTTTTTTGAAAGCTTATAGGAGCAAGCATTGTCTAGGTTTTAGTAGCATTGCTTGTGGTTGTTGCATTGTCTTAAGATATTGCTTATTTTACAGGCTTAGGTATTCCAAAGCCATATCAAAGCATTTTATTCCATAACGACCAGGCATTCCTACAAGAAACCCACGGACAGGATATGAATGCAGTGATGCTTGTCCACTTATTTCACCTCCCAAGATTTCTAATCATCTTGGTATATCATAGCTTAAGCCAAATCTTCCATGTTTCAGCTTTATTGATCAATAATTTTTATAACATAGAATTCCAAACATGTTCCCTAAATGTTCACCTTTCTAAGGTTACCATTTCCTTGTAAAAGAATTGGGATGAGCCTTGATTATTAGCTTGATAATACCACATGTAACAATGCAGCACGTTCTTCTCCTCTTGTCCTTACTTGCCTGTATATAGGATTCTCATCTAAAGACGCTTATTCTCCTTGTTGCCATCTTTGTCCTCCAAAGAGCAGGGTAGTAGGAGACTGCAGATATAGCCTCTTATAATAGACTCTGTAAATCAGCAGGGGCCCTGTTGAGCTCGAATTGACTGCAGGATATTCAAGTTTGGTGTTTTCAGAGGGGATGTCAAAGACCATCCAAAGAGCCGAGGTGGTGCAGTGGTTAAAATACAGCACTGCAGTTCAGCAAATCAGTGGTTCAGATCTCACCGGCTCAAGGTTGACTCAGCCTTCCATCCTTCCGAGGTGGGTAAAATGAGGACCCAGATTGTTGGGGGCAATATGCTGAACTCTGTAAACCACTTAGAGAGGGCTGTAAAGCACTATGAAGCGGTATATAAGTCTAAGTGCTATTGCTATTGCTACTTAACCTTACAGTAAAGAACCATGACTTTGGTATTAAGCTTTCCCATCCCATAACATGTCTAAATGCAGGTCTTAATAATTGATAATATACCTACCTAGTAAACAGAGTGGGTTGAGTAAATTTGAACATCCATCGTATCGGGAAGAGCCATTTTGGTATGTTTAATGGTGCCAGGCTACAAAGCAAGAGATTTGAATTGTAGTCCTATCTTGGGCAGAAAAGCCAGCTGGGTGGCTTGGCCAGGCATGTTTTTCAGGCTTTAAAAAAGCAGCTGTGGCAAACCACTTCCAAGAATATTGCCAAGAAAACTGCATGGACTTCTCCAAACAGTCACCAGGAGCAGGATTGACTCAGAAGTTCACACATTTGACACCCAATTGCAGCTTCGTTATTGCTTGAGTAACTCCTGTGGAGCAGTGAATTAGCAGAAACCTAACTTTAACATTGCCCCCAAACCAAGCTAAGAACTATATACATAAATAATTCTTGATTAAAATAACATTTGCCAATTTTTGCCAAGCTATCTTCCATGATTTTATTGGGCTTGTGCCGCCATCAGCTTAAACCCAGCTCTTTTGACCGTTTATCTAGGTTTTCCTAAGACGAACTGTTTACAAGAAATGATGGCTGCTCCCGGTTCATGTGCTAAGCATTGGGTTGGCCTGAAAGGTTACACAGGACGGGGGAATATCTTGTTTGCAGTTACGTAAACTTAAGTCACCCTGTCTTAAATTGCTTGTCAAAGAGATGACCGGAACAGACTTTGAGAGAAGGAGAGGTGGTTTTAATCGATCGGTGAAGTAACAGATTTCTTAAAATGTGGCACAGTTACTCTTTAAAGCACAAAACGTGAACAAATGTTCCTAGAATCACAAAGAATGATGGAACCTTTTTGTTTTCAGATAAGATCTGCGATCAAATTAGTGATGCTGTTCTCGATGCGCACCTGAAGCAAGATCCAAATGCCAAAGTAGCATGCGGTGAGAGCACCTGGCTTTTTATGGAAGGGCTGAACAGTATATTCAATTTTTTTTTTTTTTACCAGTGGGAGATTCTGTTGCACTTGAAACTGACAAGCGTTCAATCTGTGTTCCAATGTAGAAACTGCTGCAAAGACTGGAATGATACTCCTGGCCGGAGAAATCACATCCACTGCCGCGGTTGACTATCAAAAAATTGTTCGTGAAACAATCAAGCACATTGGCTATGACGATTCTTCAAAAGGTGAACGGATTGTGAATGCCCGCTAGGTTTAGCTACCTTTATTTTTTTTGTGTGTGTGTGTTCCGGTTTTGATCAGAAAGCTTTTTGGTGTGGATGCGATTTCACTTATTTATTTTTATTTATTTTATTTGCTGTTCTTATATGCCGCCCTACTCCCTGGGGACTCCTCTTCCTAAGTTTAAAACTTTTGTGCGTTTTAGGCTTTGACTTCAAAACGTGCAATGTGCTGGTTGCTCTGGAGCAGCAGTCTCCTGACATCGCCCAAGGGGTGCATCTTGACAGGAAGGAAGAAGACATCGGTGCTGGGGATCAGGTTGGTATTAAGACCTTATTGATTTGTGATAAACTAGAACAGGGGTCTCAAACTCAAGGCCTGGGGGCCGGATCCGGCCCGTGGGGTACTTAGGACTGCCACGCGGTGCTTCTGCCAGCGAAAACAGGCTCTTGAGCTCCGTTTCCGGCTGCCATGTCCTCCTGCAACCCTCCCGAGCTCTGTTTTTGCTGTCAGGGTTGCAGGAGGCCATAGCAGCCGGAAATGGAGCTTGGGAGGGCCTGTTTTCGCTGGCAGAGCGCTTGGGCCGCCACAGGTACCCCGACAAGAGTGACATCAAGCTGACCATGCCCCCCCCAAGGTCAAACACAACCCTGATGCGGCCCTCAATAAAATTGAGTTTGACACCCCTGAACTAGAACCTAATGTGAATTCTTAGCACTTGCCTGTTTTGAGTCTGGAATTTATTGTTCCGTATGTCGTTCTTGCTTCAGGGTTTGATGTTTGGTTATGCTACGGATGAGACCGACGAGTGCATGCCCCTGACTCTTCTCCTAGCACACCAGCTGAATGCAAAACTGGCAGAACTCCGTCGGAATCATATTTTGACTTGGCTGCGACCAGATTCGAAGACCCAGGTAAATGATGGTTGGCATCTTTCAGTAGGAAGCCCCCCCCCCCTCGCTGTCGGCAGGCGAAAGATCCCTTTTCGGCCATCCTACGAGATGTGCTCCTTTTTGGCTGCCTTTCAGGTGACGGTTCAGTACAAGCAGGATCGCGGGGCCGTTATTCCCATTCGAGTCCACACGATCGTCATTTCCGTTCAGCATGATGACAGGATTGGACTGGATGAGATGAGAGATGCCCTGAAGGAGAAAGTCGTCAGAGCGGTTGTGCCTGCAAAATACTTGGATGATGATACTATTTATCATCTGCAACCTAGCGGCAGATTCGTGATTGGTGGCCCCCAGGTATGTCAACTGTTGCATTTTTGTTGTCTAATCTGGACATACAGAATATTGGCAGCCTTCTGAAATGACCACAGCCGGAAAGTTCAGAGGCACTTGGCAGTATTTTGTAACAAAGCCCTGACTTTGCAAGATAAGCGGATATGTTTTAAAAGAACACAATAACAAGAGTTGGAAGGGACCTTGGAGGTCTTCTAGTCCAACCCCCTGCTCAAGCAGGAGCCACTATGCCAGTTTAGACAAATGATTGTCCAGTCCCTTCTTAAAAAGCCTCCAGGGTTGGAGCACCCACAACTTCTGGAGGCAAGTTGTTCCACTGGTTAATTGTTCTCACCATCAGGAAGTTTCTCCTTAGTTCCAGGTTGCTTCTCTCTTTGTTCAGTTTCTATCCATTGCTTCTTGTCTTGCAGATCTTACCTAAGATTTGCAGCAGAATTGTATAATAAACACAATTGTTGTTTTTAGGAAAACGCTGGTTTGACTTGGCTGAGAGATCATTGTTGACACAATTGTTGTTTTAGGGAGATGCTGGTTTGACTGGCCGGAAGATCATTGTTGACACTTACGGTGGTTGGGGAGCCCATGGAGGAGGGGCTTTCTCTGGGAAAGACTACACAAAAGTTGACCGTTCAGCTTCGTACGCTGCTCGCTGGGTTGCCAAATCCCTTGTGAAGTCTGGCCTGTGTCGACGGGTGCTCGTTCAGGTATGTTCAGCCTGTTTCTTGGCAGCTAAAAGATGCTTGGGTCAGTTTCATTCCGACATTATTCACCTTGCTCTTCCCTTCTGGGGGATGAGCAGTGCTGTCTAATGTGCAGAGAAAGAGATTACATTAAGTAGCCTGAGGGATTAATGCCATAAGATATTAGGGGAAGGGGAATATAGCTAAATGGGATGTGCACAGTGCTATTTGTTATATAAGTCCGTGCCTTATATGGTTTTGTAAACAATTCTCATTTCCATCCTGTCCATATGCTACATCTAGCCTTTTGCACTTGCTACCTCTGACCGTGATGAAATGCATCAATTCCAGACATTTTCTTGGCCTCCCCCTTCCTCTCACCCTCTTATATTCATTGGGCATCTATTCATTCTTGACTCTTGCCTTGTTTTGTTAAACCTTTTAAAATACTAACGTTGCACTAAGCTGCTGTTTTTCGCCCTCCATATCCAACCCTTAATATCCCTTAGAAAAATCCCTGAGCAAAAAAAAAGTCATACTCACATTTGTTCCCTCCGTTTTTCTTTCAGAGGGCAACTACTTTTGTCTTTTATGTAATTTTGAGGTCCGTGTTCTGTGCCTTGTCATGCAGTCTTTATCCCGTATCTGCTACAGATGAGTTGGGTTTTCTGTCAGCAGACAACCCAAAGGTGCTTTTTTCAAGAGGCAACTGGACTTTTTGCTTTTTTCTTCTTCTTTGAAGACATTTCGCTTCTCATCCAAGAAGCTTCTTCAGCTCCGACTGGATGGTGGGGAATGAGAAGAGAAACGTCTTCAAAAGAAAACCCAGAAAGTCCAGTTGCCTCTTGAAAAAAGCACCTTTGGGACAACCATGACCTGGATGACTTGAGAATCTCCATAGACTGTCAGCAGGCATATTGCCTGTATCCCAAAATACAATATTTAGTTTTGAAATAACAGCACTGAGTAAAAGGCAAAAGAGTTTTTGGAAAACGCGTTATATGATTTTGGAAGTAACAGCCCAAAAGGAGGAGGATTTTCCTGTTCCTACTTGGTGGCCAACCCCACTGTATTCCTTCCTACTTGTGGTTCCTCTTTGCTTGCAGGTCTCTTATGCCATTGGAGTCGCCCATCCGATATCAGTCTCTATTTTCCACTACGGCACCTCTCAAAAAACCGAATACGAACTGCTGGACATTGTGAAGAAGAACTTTGATCTTCGCCCGGGGGTCATTGTCAGGTAAAACATGGTAACGCATGTCCGTATACGAACATGGAAAATACATAGGGGGCTAGGAAGGAGGGGATTAGGCATAAACGAGCAATGGCCGTTGGGCAAATCTGCCCTTAATGTGCCAACGTTTTGTCCTTCCTTCTGCTGTATGCGCCATACCCACTACGAAGCGACAGAGGAAAGCAGCCTGCCGAGCACCGCGTGTCTTGGTTGTGTGGTCACAGGAGATGGCTACGGTATCAAATCAAATCAGAGGTGATGTCCCTGCATTATGGGGGGGGGGGGCGCACTTGAATGCCTTATAGCTAGCAAGCGCATGCTCTTTGCTATGTGACTGTCAAGGTAGATTAGATTAGGAACCGGGTGTTATATGTAGGTTAATACTACCTTATTGGAAAACTGTAGGAACAGAATCTTGCAAGTCTGAATGCCCTTCGCCACCTCTTCCCTTTATCTTTGTGAGAACTAGGAAGGGGCCTGTCTGAGACGCTGACTTATTCTAATCCTTGCTCCAGACTCAGAGCTCTTTTTGACTTCTTGTCGTGATAAGCAGTTCTTCCTCCCTCCCTCAAGGCCATTCCCTTTAACCCTCTCCAGTGATAGTTTTGGTGGGATGCTGCCCTGCCTGGAGAGGGGAAATTCCCGGAAAGCAAAACATCGTTGAGAGGCTGAGCTTATACATTCAAAGATACTTTTGGGTGGCTGCTCAACACCTTCTAAAACTTTTAATGGGGAATTTCACTTGCTGTGTAACACCAGCTACATTCGCAATTGAAATCTTGCTTTCTGACCAATGCCAGAACTCTAGGAGTAATTTATAAAAGGTTTTAATTGCTACACAGCAAGCATATAATAATACTCGGAAGTAAATTTCCCATGATTAATACGGTAACTCCCGTTTTTTATGGGTTTTGTGTTTAACTCCTTTTTAGAGAGAGAAAAACTGCTGATAGTTAAACCTTAATTACTTTTTTTTTGTTTTGTTCAGAGGCTAGCCATCCTAGGTAGAATGTTTGTTGTGTCTTTGGGGGGAAGCTTAGCTCCGCAGACGGGGTAGCGCAGGTTTTGTGTGCCTATTATCTGTCAGGAAGGTCTCTGCGTTGAGGTGGGCTGATGTTGAGATAGGAAGTGTCCCTCCTGGAGAACTTCTGTGGTCTGCCTGGGAAGTAGACATTCCTAAGTGTATATAGAAGGTAAGTATTTCATTGCTCTCAGTTTGAGCCCTGGGGCTTAGATTTCCAAGACACGCTTTGGCAATGCTGTTTGTGACCCTCGAATGGTAAATCTCTTGTAGAAGGATGATGGTCTCTGGGGCCAAGAAGCGTTGACCGTCCCCACTAACTCAGCGGCCTCTTGGGATGTAGGTTCTTTTTGCTTCGTTTGGGTGAATGCTGTGTATTGAGTTACGGACTTGTATATTCCAGGGAGCTGGATCTGAAGAAGCCTATTTATCAGAAGACTGCAGCCTATGGTCACTTTGGTAGGAACAACTTCCCCTGGGAAGTCCCCAAAAAGCTTAAATACTGAATTATGTTGGGCTTTCTTTCCCCAGACCTGTTGGTGTACATTACAGAGAAACCTTCAGGCTCCTTTGTGGGAAAGAGCCCCCACCCCTCAATTGGTCCTGTCCTTCTCTGCTCTTAAAACTTGGCACACTGTTCACGACCATGGATATCAGTCCTCTGGGGAGGGACCACAAATTGCACTGTGCTTTTCTTCCTCCGCCTGGTGGGCTTGACCTACGAGCCAGTTGAGCCTAGGCACCATACAAAAAAAAATCCCATAGAGAAGAAAGGCTGTAACCGAAACTCGCTTCTTCAGCCTAATCTTTTGCATCCCCCAAAAAAGGCTTTTAAACCTTCCCTTCAAAAAGAAAAGGAAAAAAAATATCCCAAGAAATTTCCCTTGTGATGTGTATGCAGTCCGGGGGTTTCACCTCCTTTGCCCAGATGCTTAAGAGCAGGGCGGTGCCAGCAACCGGTTTTGGAGAATGCCAGGGCCGCCACCTCAATTGATTCCTTGGGAACAGCGGCAAGTTGCCTAAGCCGAGAAGCTTGCCTGTTACACAACTCCCGTTTGCAACTCTTTTAACAAGTGCGGTTCTTACAAACGCTTTTAAATCCAAGCCGGCATCACATTGCGATCCTTTCCTGCTGCTTTCTTTGAGGTTCATTTAAAACAAAACAAAACCCTATGCAGTTTTAGCACTAGCCAGACCTCAACCCCCCCCCCCTCTCCCCCTTATCAAATGGGCACTTGGGCAATCTTGGTATAATATAGAGCGGTCAGGAGATTGTACCCAGGACTTGTAGGCTGCACACTTTTGGCCCCTGGATTTTTGTTTGTTTGTTTTGTTAGAGCCAAGAATTCCATATTGCACAAAATTCCCAGTTTACTTCCACAGTCGAGTCCAAACTGCATTCTGAAGTACTGGCGTACCTACAGAGAAGCCAGACCCCTTCAGAGCACACGTGCAATTGGGAAGGTTGTGGGAAGATACCTACATACTTGAAAACTTTTTAATAATTGCTTATTTATTGTGTTTGGGATGGGGTGTGAGTACAGAGAAGCCCTTGTCTCAAACGGCAGCTTTTAAACTTTACTTTTGACACCATGAAATTCCTTGACAGTTCCCAGCATTCCCTGGTAGGCCAAGGTGTCCTACAGAAAAGCCTTGGGTGTAACCTACAGGGGGTCTGGCTTGTGTAAAACAGGGGAGGGCAGTGCTGGGGGGACCTGACCATGGGAGAGGCTAACTTGGTTGGTGTGGTACAGAGAAGCCAGCTTGTTTACTTGCCCATCCCATGGTCAGTATCCTAAACAGGAAGTGCCTTTTGCGTTCCACTCCCCCCCCCCCTGGGCGTTTTATTACATATGTCTGGTTCCTGAAATTCCACATTAAAATCTTAATAAAGTGCTAGGTTCTATCTTCAACGATGGCACGTGTAATGGTTTGAATTTAAAAAGGTGAATGTTTTCCCCCCTCCCATCATGTCTGACTCTAGGGGGTGGGGGGCAGTGTTCACCTCTGCTCTGTAGCTGAGAGCGCCAGCGTTGTCTGAAGACCCTTCCCTGGTCATGTGCCCACTATCACTATACGCCAAGGCCCGTGGGAACGCTGTTACCTTCCCACCAAAGTGGCACCTGCTTATTTACTCAACATTTGCATGCTTTCAAACTGTTTGGTTGGCGGGAGCTGGAGCAAGAACGGCAGCTTCTTCCACCCCCCCACCCCCATCACATAGCAGTTGGGTCTTGAATTCCGGTCTGCAACCCAACATCTAAACTGTTGGGGTGTGGCTTTAAAAGAACGGCTTCCTCAACAGTAGGTCTGTCTTCCCTTCCTGTTGCTGGACTGATTTTCATGAGCTATTAAAGGAAGTGGAAGACATATTAATAAGTAAATACCTGGCTAAAGCACATTCCCCCAGATAATCTGCCTCAAAACATTGTGTAGGACAGGGGTAGGCAAAGTTGGCTCTTCTATGACTCGGGGACTTCAACTCCCAGAATTCCTGAGCTAGCATGATTGGCTCAGAAAGTCTGGGAGTTGAAGTCCACGAGTCATAGAAGAGCCAACTTTGCCTACCCCTGGTGTAGGAGATTGCCTCTCCCAGTTGGTAACATTGAATGAAATGCTCCCTTCTGTGCTACTGAATAGGACAAAAGGATAATGATTTGAAGAGAGTTTTGTTTGTTCCTGAAAGCGATTCCAGGCCCATTTCCCAAAGCCAAGACTCTGCTTTCTGGCTGTCTGAACGCAGAGACACTGGCCCCTTACTCAGAGTGGCTTGTGTCCAATGTTACTAGATTATGTTCACTGTCAGGATATTAAAATAATCTAGTCATCCTCCCTCCTATTTTCCCTACAATAACAACCCAGTGGAGAGAGGAATTAGCCCAAAATCACCCAGCTTGGCTTTTGTGACTAGGGTGGGGCTTGAACTCACTCGTCTCCTGGTTTCTAAGCCAGCACCTCAACTTTTATCGCACCAAACTGGCGCTCTTAACATTTATAGCATTCACAAGGTTGAAAGGCCGGGTTTTACAGCTTGTTTGCGTGAACCGCCTGATTTGGAAAGCGTGGCTGGGGTGGCTCCAACCTAGGTGTCACTTTCTGATTGTGGCACATTATTCTGCTTCTTCCCCAATGGACTTCTCTCCGATCTTTTTCCCCATCCTGAATTCACCGGGGAGTTGTTGAAAGCTGGTTTTTACTGGTTTTTTAAATGGGAGCCTGGGACCGAGATCCATCGACTCATCTCAAGAAAAGTGCTGTGAACATTATTTGGGACCGAATAGGGGATGATAAGCAGTAACCGAAGTTAATGATAAACTGGTTTAAAAAAGCACCAGGGAAAAAGAGCTGCAGGTGAGACCAGTTGCCTTTGTGAGATTTTATTCTGGATTTATCTTGTTCAGGTAAGCATACCTGCATCAACTGCCACCAATATGCAAGTCGGAGCTGGATAATTGGGACATGTTCCTACAGGAGAGAATCAAAAATACAGGGCAGAGTTACTTTTCCAATGCTTACCACGCACCAATGTTCCTAAAACCAAAGAAAATTACTGTATTTTTCAGAGTATAAGAAGCACCTCCCCCCCCCAAAAAAGGGTGAAAATCTGGGTGCATCTTATACTCCGAATGTAGGGGCCCCCCAGCCTCTCAAACGGAGGTTTCAGAGGCAGTAAAAAAAGCAAGGCACAGAGCTGACAACCAATGAACCTGTTGCTAAAATTCACCTGGGAACAGCTGATTGGCGGAATAAGGAAGATTGAGTATTCCACCAATCAGTTGCTTTTCTTATTTTCCTCCCCAAAAACTAAGGTGCGTCTTATAGTCCGAAAAATATGGTGCCGTCTTAATGTATAATGTTTGCATGCCTTACTGAGCAAATTAGCTAAATATAGGAAGCTATTTTGGCTTCAACATGGAGAAAAGGGGAAAAAACAGACTAACACATTAAAAGCTGATGCCATTTTTAAACTTAATAGTTTAATAGACAAAAGTAGTAATAGACAAAAGATTATGTTCCTTAATAGACAAAAGTAGTAATCACTTGTCTGATCTCAAAAGCAGGGTTGTTCCTATTTGAGGATGGGACACAACCACGAAAATTAAGAAACTGGGCGCTACACTGCAGAAAAGCATGACTAATTTGAGTTAGATGAGCTAATATCAAAAGCATCTTTACCTTTTAATGCTGTTTTAGCAAAAAAAACAAACCCCATTCAAAATAATATCCCTGGCCCACATTTCCCAGTAATTCTTTGGAGAGAAATTTTTCAAGCACAGAAATTCTTGAGACACCTTGGCAGTTTGAAGATGTGTGGACTTCAACTCCCAGAATTCCCCAGCCAGCGTTGCTGGCTGTGGAATTCTGGGAGTTGAAGTCCACACATCTTCAAACTGCCAAGGTTGAGAAACACTAATCAAGGGGAATAAATGCAGGTCATCTTCAATTTACAATGTTTCATTTATTTATTTATTTATTTATTTTGTTATTCTTATATGCCGCCCAACTCCCGAAGGACTCAGGGCGGCGTACAACAAGAAAAAATACAAGAATGAACAAAATATATATGATTAAAAAACGAATACAATTTTTAAAACAATATTAAAACTACAACATCCATTCAACATCATACATACTTGGGGGGTGATCTCAGGTGGATTAAGCTGTCCCCCCCACCTGCAGGAAAAGCCATGTTTTAACGGCTTTTCGGAAGGCCAGGAGAGTGGGGATGGTCCGGGTCTCTGGGGGTAGTTGGTTCCAGAGCAAGGGGCCGGCCACAGAGAAGGCTCTCCCCCTAGGGCCCGCCAGTCGGCATTGCTTGGCCGACGGGACCTGGAGGAGGCCAACTCTGTGGGCCCTAACGGTCACCTAATTTAGTGACCGTTTGAAGTTATGATGGCACTGAAAACGTCAACGTGACTTTTTCACATGATCATGGGATTAAAATTCAGATGCTTGGCAACTGACACAACGATTGCAGTGTTTTGGGAATCATATGATCCCCTTTTGTGACCTGGCAAGCAAAGTCGAGAGCGAAGTCAGATTCACTTAACCATGTTATTAACTCGTGATTCATTTATAACTGGCAATAAAAATAAAACTTGGGCAAAACTCACTCAAATGTCTCACTTAGTGGCAGAAGGGTTGGGCTCAACTGGTAAGTTGAGGAAAAACCTGCATTAAAATAGGAGTTTGGCAGCATTTTTTTTCCAATTAAGGCTTTTTATTAAACTATATAAGCCTGTTTGACTCCGTTTTTGTTTTGGCCACCGTAGACTAATGTGATTGTCTAACAATGTCTTCAAAAGTATCTGCAAACATAAAAACACCCAGTAAACAAAAGGATGGGTTTTGCAATCAGCCTGTTGATTCATGAAAATCCTACGTGCCCCACAGAGGAAAAGGCTTATAAAGGTCAGCAGCTTCTGAGCAGCTCCAAAGTTCAAAAATGACCTTTTGTAACCTTTTGTAATAAAAATAATAATCCAGGAGCACCTTGTTCCTTTGGGGGCTTGTTTCCCTTGTAGAATTTGGGTGAAAGGTTGGATTGATCGGCTATTCACATTAACCCAACTTAATGTTCTCAAGTACTACGGCCTATCTGCTGCAAAACTCCAGCTCCCCACTAGGGGGCCTCAGACACCATGTTTTTCCTGCCCTCTGGTGGCCTGAGGTTCTGCAGCCTGACTGGGCTAATAGAATGGAATGAAATAGAATAATGGAATAAGGTAAAATAATGGAATAGAACAGGTGTCAAACTCTCGGGATGGACGTGTCACACACTGCCCACGCCCACCCCCGGTTTAGCGAAGGGGAAAGTCGCGATACGACAATGTGACTCCATGAGTTTGACACCCCTGGAAGAGAATAACTATTGTCCCTTTGAATGTACACTAATCGGCATACATTAAAATGAAATGTTGCATACAGCTCTCAAAGGGTCATCACCTCCAATATGCACTACTTGAACATAACAAAACATACAAAATTATGCATATAAATAGCGCAATAGATGGCCAGCAATGGGCAGTTGGTCCCCGCGCTGTGACTTGCTAGATCCTGTCAGGGCGGATCCCTGGAAATGGGGCTATCTTAATTTGGAGGCAGGTGGGGGCTCGGGACACCTCCCCACTATCCGGATGCCTGGTCAAAGTAGAGCGTCCGGTCACCATCCATAAAGAAGATGCGCCATGTCACCTTGGGTGACTTGTTCCAATGGAATGAAGCCGCAGATTTCCCCTGCGCCAGGCCTCGTGACCACAAAGCCCATCGATCTG